>JAODKC010000045.1:11249472-11262309 GCA_026777985.1 Mormyrops attenuatus
ATGGTAACCTCTATGCCCTCGTACTGAGTAAGCCATATTATGGATGTGAAGTGATGTGAGGTGATGTTATGTGATGTCAGGTGATGTGAGGTGATGTGAAGTGATGTGAGGTGATGTTGAATAGGTTGCACTGTTCTTTTCGAACCATGTCCAGCGAATTAAAGCTCATATTGGTTTACCACAGGTTAACACAGCATAAATAAATACAGTACCATGCAATAGTCTTAGGCAGTCAAAGAAAATGTTTTAAACATTTTATCTGCAAATTAACATTAGCACAACAAAAACTAACAAAAATTTCTTCAATTCCCCAAAAACCTACTGATATCTTGTTGGATGGCTAGATGAACACCACTTCAGTTGCCAAACCTCTCCTCTCCATGTATTCATTAAATTTCATCACCGGCTCAGTTAATTAATGAACTTTAAGCCAAAAAATTTAAGTCAACTTTAAGTCAAGTCAACAAATACACGGGTGTATCAGTTGATTACCATAAATACTGCAGTGACTTTAGAAGAGCTTTTTAAATGGCTAAAGCTGACAGACGTAAAATCTTAGTTTTACACCAACATGATTTAAATACAATTTCCTCTGGTTGCTTAGGACTTTTGCCCAGTACTGCGTTTTGATTATTGTTTAACTAAATGTAATTTTTTGGAGAAAAAGTGACGTAATAATAATAATAATAATAATAATAATAATAATAGTCAAAATGCTGACAAAGGACATTTCCCAAATTCCTGATTGGCTTGAAGATGGCAGCGGGTTTCCCACTGATGTCACCTCCTGCTCCTTCCCACTGCGTCTCAATGCTCCCTTTTTACAGTGAGAAGTACAGACAGGGCAATTTTCGCTTGAAGGCCTCACCATCTTGTTGTGTTCGCTAAAACAAAGAGCAGAAGATTGATGGCGGTGGAGCGGGCTGTCTCTGTACTGCCGCTTCCTTTCCGGGCCGTCTCCGCATGCTCCAGGATGTTGCGTCCCTCTCCCTGCAAAGTCCGCGTGTTAATGTTCAATCCGGGCCAGGAACTGACGTCGCGTTTGCGGCAATGGAGAGCTAAGGGCTCATCCCCATCAGTCACATGCGAGACAGCGCTCCACTTAGCCGCGCATGTACTTAGTTGTAGCGCACCTTGTCCAATTAACTCCCATGGTGCCCCGTCTTCCTCCCTGAGGCATGGGGGCAGCTGGAGACAGAGCTGGGCCGGCCTGACTGATCATGACGGAGGAGCGGTTGATGGGCCAACAAGGCGTCCTGCCGTCCCGGCCCAGATTCCCCTGGCTAATCTTCAACCCTGCCACGACTCCGGCCCTGCCTGGCCATCCCCACACGGCCCGGGGAGGAAGTCTCAAACCGGCTCCCATTGCCGGGTCGCAGTGCCCCCACAGCGCCATTGTGTCGCAGGACTGTGGGGGTAAAAAGCCACCAAAAGGGAGATCTTTCTGGGGGAAAAATGGGGGAACGAGTCACCTTTGAAGGATTTTGTTAACTCGTTTCCCGTTTTTATCAACTAGCTAGCTAACAGCCTTCAGAAATCGCCATGGTGATCATAGCTCAGCGTTTTAAGAAAATACAATTTATTTAGCAGATTCTTTTACCTTAAGTGACATACAATTAAAAAGGCAGGGACTGGAGCAGTTGTGGGTTAAGGGCCCAAAGTGAAATTACTCTGCTGATTGTGGGATTTGAACCAGCAACCATCTGATCACTAGGAAGCTATTCTAACTCACTAAGCCACAAAAGGCCCCTTGGGGCTTCACGCCTCCACCCTGCTCTGCTCAGTGCTGCGCACCCGCTCAGAGTTTCCAGGCGACCAGGCTACATGTAGCCGCACACTTATGAGCGACCATTTTTCTACTCATGTGGTTTAATGTGCCGCTCCAGTTCAATGGAGGGGTTTATGTACAGTATCCGGCACCAGCGGCTGAAATGGTAATGGTAATGGTATCCACTGAAGGGCGAGAGAGTAAACCAGGCCGCGAAAATGGAATGGCGAGTGTCTACAAGTAGGCCTAGGAAAATAGAGCCTAATCAGCCTGTCAGAACCTGACGCTGCTTTCTGCCCGAGATAACAACTTAGGCCCTTTTTCTGTTTGGATAGTGACAGGACTGCCGCTCCGAAATGATGACAAGGAAAGCACTTTCAGCGTTTCGAACTGCCATCTTCCCGTCCACCGAAGAGCCGGATAATTAGCCTTGGCTAAAACAGTTTATCTGCAGACTGGGAGAGCGTGTTCATTACAAGGAGGCCACAGGGAGAAAAGTCTGACTTTTTCTCTCATTAATCCTAAAGTCATATCCTGGGTTTAGCAAACTAGCAGCCACATGTGGGAAATGATCCAGTAGGGAACAAAAATATGGATGTAAATGGAATTAAGCGCCTGTCGCACTAGACAGTCACAATGGCCCTCGATGTGTTCAAAACAACGAGAAGATAGACAAAGAGAAATGGAACAGTTGATTATGACAGAGAGACCTACAGTCGTCCCTCAGAAGAAGGAAACACCAGGCGCTGAGCCGCGGCTCATTATTCAGCAGGAATATTGATTTTGTTTGCTCAGTGCTCTGGCAAAAAAACAAAAAAAGATAAACAGTTTCCCCGGAAATCGACCGTTAACTGCAACAGGAGATTTAGCTCAGAGGAAATCATTCGGCTGGAAGTTTGTCATGTCCGGGTCATGTGAGAGTCAAATAGTGTGTCAAAGTGCTAAACACAAAGTTTAAAACATGTTCCCAAGCTCGTGCAATCAAAAAGAAATAGGCATATACAGTGCTGGAGAAAATTAAGAGACCAGTCCATTTTTTTATTTTTAAATCTGCAATTTTAAATCCTGCTTTAATCCTGGTTCTGTTGGCAGAAGGCGACACGGCAGGTTGCTTCCGGGCTCAAAATCCTATAAGCAGGACTGAGGTCCTGTAAAGCAAGGAAGAAGCTCTTCATTAATGAGAAACAGAAGAGCTAGGTTGTAGTTTGCGAATATATATTTATTTATTATTCACAGACGCACGACCATTAATTGAGAAATCGGTGAAACTGAAAATTGTGCTGTGTAGTCTCTTAATGTTTTCCAGAGCTGTGTAAGTTTATATCTGCAAATTTTGGTTTTTAAAAGGTTTTTTTTTTTATTGATAGAGAATGCTTTTTTTCAATCACATTGATCGTGACAACATGCAAAATGTGATTCTAGATATTTCTGTCGAATTTACCTAATTTTTGGAGTCTTTATTCCCAGAATTGTGATCTTCGTGAGCTCAACTTCATATTAAGGAGAATAATGTCAGCTTTGCATTATGTTTCTATATTTCTGACAGTACAGCTCTGAGTTGACCATTGACTGCTGCGTAGGAATTAGACTTCTTGTGTAAATTCCACATTTTGGATGGAATTTACCTATAAGCATAGCCTTCTCCCCCCCTTGATTTGTGTTTGTTTACACATGTTTTTAATTCTCTCCTACCTCTTAGTGTTAGACATGTTCACGCTGGATTCCTGTGGTCTTTTTTGTAGCTTGTGTCTGTGTCTGGCCTGATTTCAGGTCCCACATAAGCTATAAAAACACTAACGGCCATGCACAGCGTTGAAAATTCTGAATCGACGTCTGCAGACGCACCTGACAGCAGTGCTGGTGAAATCGAACTCATTTCGTACAGCCCAAACTGTCTGAAGGGGAAAATAGTGTCAGTGTGGATTAATGTTTAACAGTGGTAATTGAATTGAACTGAAATGAGATTACTGTCATCATGGCTATTGCAACATCAATAAGGGTCGTCATCTTCGGCAGAGACGGCGATGCCTTAAACGGGCAACAACAAATATGAAAATATTTGCACATCCATCTGATACCTAGGATCATTAAGACGGATTAATAATCCTGGCTGGCTTTGCCTCTGAAATACACAGATAATGCCTTTCTTCAGCTGTACTAAATGTATTTACTGTCTTAGGCCAGCAGATCATCCGGGTGAGGAGATGTGAGGTTTCACATCGCCATGGTAAACTCCGAATAGGGTTTCAGAGATTGAGAGTTTTCAGATGTTACAGGAAAAACGCAGACAGAACCTTTCACCCTCAGCCTGCCTTTGGACTGCTGCATAGCTCTATGGGATAAGCATGTGGCTTAGAGGCTGAGACCCTCAGGTTGTGGGTTTGAGGCAACTAACTTGGGGTAGTGGTGGTCTAATGGTTAGGGAAGTGTACTTTTGATTGCAAAGGTTGCTAGTTCAAATCCCTGACCAGCTAGGTACCACCCCCAAGCACTGCTCCCCAGGTGCTGAATTAGCTTTCCCCTGCTATGTCACTATGTCACATATGGGTTAAATGCAGAGGACATATTTCATTGTTGTGTGCTGTGGTGTGTTGACAATCGTTTAACTTTAACGCCTCGCAGTTGTCGCCTTTCGCAGCCCTGACACTGTATCTCCTGCCGTTACTGCTCACTGTCCAGATGCTCCAGATGTTAGCCAGTGCAGGAGCAAGTGAATGGCATTCAATTAAAGTGATATTAGCGGCCTGTGCTGCACTCTGTCTAATTTACTCCTACTCTGATGTAAAAACATTAGTGACTTTCTTTTTTTAATTGGACCTCGTAATGTCTTTTCCTCCCACTCGACTGAAACTAAATAAAAGACTTTGGTGGCTGAAATCCCCCTCATTTACTCCTACCCATCTGTAACACCATTAGCCAGACTTTAGGGCAGATATTGTTTCCAATCAATTTTATTCAGAAGAAACGCGAGCTCTCAAGCATCATTACCAGGGATATAATGAAATCATACAAGATATTTGTGTGTGCCTGTGCTGCGGATACGATAATCAGGGGCATTATTAAAAGTGAACTTGCTTTTATTCTCAACTGATGTTTCTTGGGAGAATTGCAGAGATCATACTGTAAAGTTAGTGTGGCCCGGTCGGAGGTCAAAGGTCAACGGTTGTTGTATGAATACAGGCTTTTGGAGGTCGTCTTATGGTGATGTGAGGCATGTCTGGTCTTGTGGCACAACACAGAGATTGAATGTAGGGTTAATCTTAACTGTCAGGTTTCTGTAGGGCTGAGAAATGTCTAGGGGGACATGGAGAGTGTGCAGGGGTGGGGGGGGGGGGGCAAAGGGTAGAGCGAGGCCACTGCAGCTACTTGCCTCCCCCAAAGGATGCAGCACAGCTGCAGGATGAACGCGCTCAGAACATCTTGTAGCTGGACAAACAGAGCAGTGAAAAGGGCCGTGGGTGAGCGAGGAAAATCCCCTCTCTCGACCCAGTTCCCGGTATGAGTGGCTTGCTGTTTGGCATTCAGTCTGAGAGCTTTTCACAGATGGGATTTTTTTGAGATGGTGCTCGCTGTGTTCTGTGAGCTTTCCAGTAGAGGGATGAGTTTCCTTTCTTTGAAGTTCAGTGCACTCCGAGCAGACTTCCTCTTGTCATTCTGCCCTTTTTGGTGACATGCACATTAAAAAAGCGATTAGACCACAATAATAATCATCATAATAAAACCGAATTTGTGACGTGTTTCCAGAAGTCGTCTGCTTCCCAACGCACATTTTAAAATATTTTTGCTAATGGCTATGAATCCCTATTTCAGTGCTGAAAATCTAACGCATCACTGTATTACCAACACAATTTAACTTGTTACTGTCTTTTAATTATGATGATAAGACAGAAACATTTAAGTTATAAAAATCGGCTAAACCATTTTGTTTTGTTGAAAAAACAGCTGCTAATGAAACGTAATAAATGTGCTACTTGGGATACACCGGGCACGGTTACATACAGAGATGTGTGTGTTCCACGTGAGCTCACACACATTCGTTAACTTTGGACCAATCAAACTTTGAGATGTGTACTGAACTTTTTGTTGGACTATAGAAGCAAATGACATCCTTACACACATAAGTTGAGTCACCATTGCAAGGATATTCCAGTATATTATTTTACATCCTGTTATACATTAACTGAGATAAATATACCTTTTCCCTTCGTTACGTCAGATAAGCAGTGGAATTTATTCTAGAAAATCGATTTTGAGAATCATTCGTTTAGAGCAATGTTCAGGAATAACCCCAGTGAGATTGTGAGATCATTTCTTCAGATGACTGTATGGGATGTGACCTTTATTAACCCTTAGTAGGGAGTCCTGTGTGAGTCAGTGGGTTGGGAATCGTGATCGGAAGGTGGCCGGTTCGGATCCCAGGGCCGGTTAAGCAATGCCACTGCTGGGCCCCTCAGTGAGACCCTTACCCCCCAGCTTTAGGGGCGCTGTATGCTGGCCGTCCTTGTACTGCAACACCCCCCAAGCTTGCTCTCATTTGTATATGTGTCTGTGTGTCTCATGGAGAGCAAGACAGGGTAGGTGAAGACCCAATTTCCTCATGTACTCTGTTAACAGGGTGCCCTGCCCTTAGATAAAACAAGATCTTTTGACTGCCGAATGAGTAACAGGGCTGGAAGCACAGCAAAAGCAGGGGGAGCCACCTGGGCAGAGGGGGAGGGGACGGTGTGTAGGAAACGGGCTCCATGCATCTGCCAGAACTGGTGGGGAGCCTTGACTCCTCAACCACTTTTACAAGCTCCGGCTAGGCATGGGCCATTGCAAACTGATCCTGGATCAGCTCTGGCGGGCAGCCCTCTGTCATGTGACCTTTCTGTTCCAAATATGATTTTGCAGTTCAACAGGCATGCATATCCACCCCTTGGAGAATGTTCTATCACCCGAAAACATCTCGTACGTGGTTACGGCTATGGTAAAAATAATTTCCGTAATTCCCACTCCCATAATTTCTATGATTTCAGATGTGAGCTGTTTAAGTCATTTGCCAAGCTAAAAAGAGCATGTGCTCCTCTTTTGAGATCCAGGGCAAAATGTACAATATTTGAATTTGACAGGAAGAGGAAGTTGACACGGCCACACCCCCCACACGTGTGATGTCATCTTAAAGCCGTAGCTGTCCTCTTTAATAAAGATCAACAGAACTTAATAGGGTGGAATTTAAGCCATCTACGCCGTCGTCATCGTATCCCGCTCTTCCCGCTTAGATTCGGGACTAGCCACGCAGTCCACCGGTCCGCCTGTGACACAGAAGGACTTGAAACGCCGGACGACGTCACGCGTCGTGCATCCAGTCGTAAAGTAGGACAAGAAAACTACTGTATCACAATCGCCTTTGTAGTGTGATACATCAAAAGGAGCACTTGCCCTGACAATGCACCGTTTCATAGAGGAAGACAAAGGTGTGAGGTCTTTCAAGCGAGAGTGTCTGGGAGGTCAAACTGTCCTTCCTCTGACATGAGACACTGGCTTCCTTCAGCCTGCTGCACTGGGTGAAAAACTCAAATATAACTGCTGAATGGTCTTTTTTTTTTAAAGACCATAACTCCTAGAAAGACTTATAATTTACCATTGTATGGTATCCTGCTTTCTTCAAAGGGTTTATACTCATTGAGGGGGATCTGATATTAGCCCCCTGTAAATGTGGCTTTTGTAATCAGTACAAAAGGATGATATCAAACATTAATTTGATTGATATTTGCATCAAGAAAAAATGGTACGCAGCCTCTCCTCAGGTTACGATGGGGCTATGTTCTGATAAACCTGTCGTAAGGCAAAAATATCGTAAGGCAAAAATGCATTTTAATACAGTACACCTTGCCTGACAAACATCATAGCCTAGCCTAGCCTAGCTTAACCCTGCTTAGAACACTTACATTAGCCTGCAGTTGAGCAAAATCATTAACACAAAGCCTGTTTTATTATAAAATGTTGAATATCTCATTTAATTTATTGAATAATGTACTGAAAGTGAAAAACATTTACCCATCGTAAAGGCGATATTTCGTAATATGGACCGTCGTAACCCAGGGACCATCTGTATGCTGGTGTTTTAAAAAGTTTCTTCATTTAGCTAGCATGTGTGTAAAAACAACGTCTTTTTATGCTTTCCCCTGGTGATTCTGCCGCATGGTTACGTTCACTTTGTTTTTTTTTTCCCCACCTGACTTTCAGGCACTAAGTTGAAAAACCCCTCTCTCAAGTGGCTTACCAACATTAGGCCCTTTCACTATGAAAGCTCTCTATCATGCATCCTCTGCAGGAAGATGGCTGCATGCTCCCCAACAAAAAAAAGAAAGAGACAAAAAAAGAATGGGTGACAGATTAAATAAAACAGAAGCGTGTTCACTTTGGAAGCTAACTGATACAAATAAGACAGATGGAGATTCTAGATTCCGGATTCTAAGCAGACCTTTATAATTCTTCCTTCTGTTATTATTATGCCAGGCAGGAGAGGAATGAGAGCAATAATACCTCTAGCTTTATATGATATGTTTCTATTACAACTGCAATAAAGAATGGTCATTTATAAAGACATTAACTTCATTTGAATGATGTTTAATACATACGGCTTATTTTATTGACTAATAAAAAGGTGGAATTTGAGAATCCAATGAAAGAGTTTGACTGGCTTTAAATTCCATTTTAATCTGGTTTGAAGTTTTGCTTTAATTCGGGAATCCCTCATCTTAAATGAAAGTGGCAGAACCTGCGCTTTGATGTATCAAACAGGGACAAACGATGACAAATGGAGTGAAACCTGCGAAAGTCACTTTCTCTGAATTGCGAGCCACTTAATGGTTTCTTCCACAACAAACAGAGTCAGCTGCTGACGCGATCAGGTGCAAGAAAGCGCCAGAGTCAGCGAGGCTAGCGAGGGCAGAGTCGCTCCAGGTGAGTCAGACGCAGCCTCAAACTGTGGGACATCCTGGGCTATGACAGGAGCGTGTCGGGTTTTCGGGAGTCTGGATGTATCATCGCCTTGGCAGAAGCAGAGAAAACTACTACAGGCGAGGGGAGATGTCAGTGTGTGTTTCTAAAGCAGCTCCCTCCAGAGGTAATTTGCATGTTAATTGATCATGTCGGTCAATCTTCAGGAGAACCACAGCTGACCTGACTGTACACATCCTCTGTCAAATCTTCTCCACAAATCAGTGCAAGCATCACTTAACAAACTTAACACTGATCATTATTTCATCAGTGTGGACAAGTAATTGCCCGTCTCCTATTATGTTATTAAAACTCAACGTGTTTGATGTCAAAGGGACTCTGCAGTGATGGGAACATTGGTAAGAATATCATTACCCTCCACCCTGGCTGTTGTCAGACGTACAAAGTAGAAAAATATCGGTTGTGATTTAGTGGACCGTGCTCCCTGCCCCCCGGCGATGCCGAGACGACGTGGTGAGGCGGCCCTGGACACAGCCGCCTCCCACTGCTTCCAGCGTTTGTCTTACCCCAAGCGAAAGAATGTTCCAGCAGAAAAGAAAAGTCTCGACACTGGGCCTTGGGGATGCTGGCTTTATAAAAATTGTTATGTAGCGCTTTGTTACCTCTGCCCTGCTGGTAAAATAAAGTTCACAGCGGTCATTAATAACTGTCTGCTAGGGGGGCCAGTGCTGAAATTATGGGCCCTGAATACTGGCGCCAACAACAGGTGGCAAAAGGCAAAGTCGATGACCATCTGGGCCGTGGCACCACAACGTTTTTTTTTTTCTGATGTTCTCCATTTCTTTTTTCACATGCAGCCATTTACTTATAAAGAGAGACATTAAATATAGCCAGAGGAAGTATTTAAATGCTTGACCATGGCACCGCAAAAAATTAAAAAAGGAACATTGAGTAAAACTGGGGGAAAAACTTTGCATGACGTATGAACAAAAGCAGCGATGGAGGTTAGTGACAGAGTGCTGTGATGAGCAAACAGGAAAAGCATGAGCACAGCTCAAAGAGAAGACGTCGAGGTGACGGCGATGCCCCCCCCCCCCAGCAGCAGGAATGGCCATGAGGGGGCGGGACACCTGACAGCCCTAGATGGACAGAGAGCAGTCTGATAGCCTTACATGTGTAGTTTAAAGAAAGAAATATTTGTCAAGCACATTAGCTCACCGAGGGGTTCCTTTTGTGCGGGAGTGTCGCTTCAAAGACACGCCGGCATTCCCTCTTCCTTTTTCGGCGGCTCTTGAGTGGGTGTGTATGTGGGCACCCCCATACAGACAGCGAAAAAGGCACTCACAGACCGGCCCCAGCCTCAAGCCGGTGGAAAATGCATAGGCTAAGCGCAATCGGCAAAAGGGGGCAAGGGAAAGGACAAAGAGGTGCACTAAAGAGGGGTAGTCATTCCCCACCGCGGTGTGGGCTGCTGATTCCTGGCCTCCTAAGGAGTTGTGGCCCCGCGAGAGTAGCTGCCTCATCACTACTTTTCAAGCAGCCTTCACCCAGGTAAAAGACGTATCAAAACCTCCCTCCTACTCGAAAATTCCACCTTTTATTTTTTTTTTTTCCCCTCAATCGGACCGTCTTTACATGCTGTCAGAAGGGGACCCAAATCATGACAGCTGGGAATAAAGGGACGTCTGACGTTACAGGAGGTGGCCACGACAGCTTCAGGATACGGAATCCTCGTAGTCGGTGTTCCTCCCCTATGGTGTTTCAAGACGCGAAACAAAACCACGCTGGATGGTACTGAAAGGAAAAAAAAGAGCAGGAAGCCACATTTTGCACCAGAGCACTCTTTCGGGAGTCAACGCTAAATTATTGTCATGTTTTTTGCCACTTTCATCAGAAGTAAACGTCTATTCCTTTGATTGCTTCTACAGAATCAATCTACAGAAGATAATATGTACACATAAGGAACAAGAATTTACCTCCTGATACTTTAACCTGGAATCTTTTTGCTAAAAATTACCATCCATTAAAACGTTACACGAAGACATCCTCATTTTAAAACGAACGTCTTCTACTTCATTTATTTGACCCTGAAAACTGGCGCCAATAACAGGTGGCAAAGGCCAAAGTCGATAACCATCTGGGCCATAAAAAATACATTTATATTTTTCAATACACTCATCCATATTTATGTTTCCAGATTGTTTGCATGGTGTACTTTTTATTCTGTATTGTTGGTTCAGTTTTTATTCTATTGTATTTTAATTTTGCTGCTATTATCTTGCACTGTCCAATTTCTGCCGTGACGATGCAAATTTCCTACTTGTGGGACTAATAAAGGATTATCTTATCTTATCTTATCTTATCTTATCTTATCTTATCTTGTCTTATCTTATTTAGGCTGTAGTATCTACATTTATTTCATTTAGCTGACACTCTTGTCCAAAGCGACATAATGCCCCAACTTGATATTGCTTGATAACACTCTAGCACACAAATGAGATCAGAGCAGACTGCTCTGAAATCAGTGAAGTTTATTTCTTTGGTGCTAAGGGAGCTAGGAGAGAAGTCCCTCTGTTCATATGAAGCAGTGCCGAACTTCTAAGACAAGCACAAAGGGCCATACTATTCGAAAGACCCAGTGCAAATGAACTACAAGCATCTTTTTCAATGAGTTTTGACACAATTCACATTTGTCTTGTTGTTTCTAAGGACACCCACTGAGTTCCAGTGAGATAGCATTTGGTTTTATTATATGGGTGGATGCAAAGGCTCATTTCAGCACAGAACATATGAAAATATAATAAATGCTTCTGGTCCATATTCCCATTGAGGGCTCCAGGCAGGAGAAACAAGCCCAGCTTTATTCAAAGATATCCCTTTTGTTGCTGAGGGCAGGATCCGAGCCGATGTCATTGACTGGGTAGATTTAGCTCGTAGTATAATGTTTGCAATAAAGTCATAACTTAAAGTGCTGAGTGCAGTAAATGTAAATGCTTAATGTGGGTTTGGGGAAATACTGCATGGTGGCTCAGTGTACAGCATGGCATCACCTCACCACTCCTGGGTTGTTGGTTCAAATCCTGCCTCTGCTCTGTGTGTGGGAAGATCGCATGTCCTCCCTGCGTCATGTGGTTTATTTCCACAGTACAAAGACATACAGCTAAGATACATTCCCCATAGTCTGCATGTGCTCTGTGACAGACTTGCATCCTGTCCAAGGTGGATCCCAGCCTCGTGCCCAATGCTGCCAAGAAAACAGTCTGGGTCTTCCCATGACTCTAAGTAGAACAGTAATTGAAAGTTGGATATAAATATTGTATATACACCTTCACCGGTTCACTTGTACTAGACATTTTTAAAGGAAAGAGATAACACAGAACACCTACTTTGAATAATTAAAATTTATCGATGCATTCAAATCTACAAAATCTATCAGATTAGGTTTTATAAACCAAAATTGTAATTTACATTATTTTTTAGTGGTTGCAGTATGAGTCGTGAGTAAATATTGAACAGTAGTAATTTTTACTATTTTTTCGACGTATGATAAGGTACAATATGAAGTAAGACGAAACAAAATTGTATGTTCGCTTAACATTAAACGCCGAGAGCACGGCCTCATAGATATGATGTAATCGGAAGGTGGAAATCGCCCTCTAGTGGCATGAAGAAGAAACTTCATATTGGTTAATTTATTGAATATCAGACATTATTTGTCATTAAATACGTCTGATCGTTAAATTCTGGTCGTCACTACCCCGCTATTGTGCAACAAATAGTGTTTTGTAATGTAATATTTTCAAATAATAACTTTCTAGTTTTGTTGTCACGTCAGACCTCCTGCATAAAAGAGAAAGGAGCCATTGATGTGTCACGAGCTCCCTCTCGTGCCATGTCTAAATACTGACGTGTGGGAATGAGCGACGATCCAGTTCTATAACATCGAACACGAAATTGTGAAAAAGCACTGATGTAAATATAAGGCTTCGGTTATTGTTAAATTTATCGTTATATTATGCTCTGAAAATATGAAGCAATAATATAGGATGACCAGATAATCCATGTCATCCCAGACACTTTGAGCTACTTCGGGTTTTACAAACTACTTTCAAACTGAAAGGCTC
>JAODKC010000045.1:11266447-11284150 GCA_026777985.1 Mormyrops attenuatus
ACATCAGGGTGTGTAGCCTGTCTTTCACACTAACCTGAAGTAATCGACTTGTGCCAGACGCGCCAGGAATAACAAAACTATGTGATGCAACTCATAAGAGTTTTTTTTGCTCAGCAAGAGGGAACCAAATCCAGTGTTTTTATGTATAAATTATCGGTTTACAAACAGTAATCAGGGTGCATCAACCTTTTTTTTTTTGTATTTTTGCTTGATGTAAATCTAAAACGGATGTGTTATTGATTCTCATAACAATGAAAATGTAACTTTGTTTTTGGTGATGCATGAATGACAATTCTAGTTCTAAGTGTACAATCTTTAAGATATTAAACAAGACTTTATTTAGTTTTGTTGCAGTGGCTGTTGGTTTTTAAGATCCTTTTTTAGGCAAGCTCAACATCTGGGTGTCTCATGTAGAAATGTGTATTATGTCTGCAGTTTTTTTTCCCCAGGGTGAAGAGAAACCACACACGAATTCTGTAGACCAGTTTTTTATTGCAGGGTTGTCATGTACTGATTGAACTGCAGATGGATCAAACGGTGAGTCTCCTCCCAGTCCCAGTGAACTGTGACTTCATAGACGGTGAAAGAATTGCAATCAAATATACTGGTAAATACATAGTTTTGTCCAAAAAAGGGATTCTGAGTCATCAACCACAGACCGAAATGAATACTTCATCCTTGGAGTGGGTATAATGGACAAAAGTTTTAGCTGTTGAGTTCGATAAGTTAAACGTTAGTTACACGTGTATTTAAAAACGCCACTGATTATACAATGAACTCCGAGCAAATTCTGCCACTAGATGGCAGTAAAACAAGTTGATCTGTGTTTGTTTGAGACATTTAGTAGAAACCAATGTACTGTTAGCCGTTTTGGCAGAAACCAGATTATAAATAGGACAGTCAAAATAGCAATCTGAAATTTTAAATGTGTGTTTCGCTTCCATTGTAGAACAGGCACGGGCTATACCGCACACGATTCTGGCAAAGGGTATTTGTACTTACCCAAATTGAAAATCTAAATGCATCCAAAAATGGACTGTAAAGTGTCCGCCGTAATGAGGGTGGATCCGCAGCCTGGTGCTGATGATATAGCCTGGGTGGGGGCTAGACTCATTAAGGCTCAGGACAGCCAGCGGGGTCTCCCGGCAGACCCCAGGCGCGCGGCGGCACGTCTGTGAGCGCGGTCACGTGTCTGACGGCAGCGCGGCCCTTTGATGCGCGCAGAATATTAATGGAGGAAGCTGTCGGGAAGGTAGCGGCACGGGGACGCTCGCGCGCTGCACGCGCTGCTCGCGCAGACTGTTAAACAGGCTCCGGCGCCGCCAGAGGACCCGTGAAAGGCTCCGCTCTCTTCCCATCTCAGATGTTCACGGGTTGTACTTACGGAATCGACTCACCAGGGGTGTAGAGTCACTGCGGGTGGGAATAAAGTGCAGCTGCAAAAGCACAAATGATTACTGAAGCCAGCGAACGGAATATGATGTGAAGCAACGCGCACTCTGAAAGGTACCTGTCGCTATTCACGACCGCGGACGGGTGTCGCGCCCGCTTTCTGTTACGCCGGATAAGCTTTAAGGATAATGAGCGAGAGTGCGGCATGGTAGTGCAGTGGTTAGCACTGTTACCTCCCAGCTGCGGGACTAGCGCTCAAGTCTCCATCATGGCTCCATAGGTAGAGATTGCATGTACCCCACACGTTGGTTTCCACAGCTCAAAAGTGTGTGTGTGTGTGTGTGTCTCCATCCATCCATCCATTGCAATAGGTCATCTATGAATAAAGATTAGTTAATGAGGGAGATAAAGGTACTGAATACACTGGCAGGAATTAAGTTTCCAGCCCCATGTCACAAACACCTTCTTGGCCACATTCACACAAAACAGTCATCAATAGCACATTTTGGCAGAAACAAGTCTGAAGCAGAGTGTGGAGTTCCCACAAGCTGTCAATCACCAGTACAATAACCAATGGGAGATGGGTCATAGGTTAAGGGGGGTGCCGATTGGCAGCACAATGAACCCACCCACCACAGATCTCAAAGGCATATTTCAATTCTCACCCCAAACTGCATCTGAAGTCCATGACAGTGCAACAAAGGGAGCCAGGCATCTCACAGGCTGAGCAGCAGATCTGCAAGCCTAAGTTAACACAGTACATGCCCCGGAACAATGGCAGCACCCCCACAGAGATCCAATACCCCAATCCTGCGGTTATACACCATCAGCCCACAAGCAGAGCCAACACAGGCAGACTTTAATAAATCCATTTTAATGGACAATGTAAAAGCCCTTTGAACTTCAATGTACAAAGCATGTAACACTTGCACTTTTAAAATTTGAAATTGAAGCAAGCCATGTTTTAAAAAAATACATCATCGAATGTATATATGTATATATTTACACAGCATACTAAGTTTTTTTTCCCATTTAACTTCAAAAGTTCACCATAGTAAATTTTAACAAAGAGACAATTTTCTTCAATAAATTACAACTTTGTAAATGTCTCAATTTTACAACGAATACTTTTTAATAAAATGCAGAAAGTGTGTTATTCATGTAGCATTTTTTGTTTTTTGTTTTTTTATACATATACCTTTACAATGTTTACAATAGTTTGGCAGTTAATTGTCAAAAGATATGGCATGAGGACTGCAATTCAGCAAGTACAGGCAACAGCTGGTGTCTGTATCCTCTCACAGTAACTGTCTCAATGTAGTGAACGGTATCAGAATCGATTTAGCAAACTGTACAAGTCACATTTACATTTGATCTATAACATAGCATAGAACTCTTAAAAAATAAATACATCATTTTAGTCATTTTCACTGAAACAATATACAGTAAGAAAAAAGAAAAAAAAACACAAGAGGGGAGAGCAAGGCCATTACTTGCAGATTATCTTCTGACTTGCATTGAATCACAGTTACCTGATGCTCTGGGCTATTCTGCTGTGGGGTCAGTAACAAATAAATACCTTTGTGTTTTTTTTTTTGTTTTTTTTTTCTTTTAAGTCTGATTGGCACTGGAGGTTCATGACGCAAAGGTTAGTGTGCATATTCCACCTTACACGGCGGGCGTGTGACAGACGTCTCTCCTGGCGGTAGCCAGGTGACTGTCACGAGTTCTCCTCCGTCTCGTCCAGCTCCTCGGCACAGCACCGCTTCAATGTTCCCACGGCATCTTTCACACAGTGATAAAAGATGTTCTTGACCTGCAAAAGATGAAGAAATAAAAGCACGTTTGAGAGCCATGACAGACGAGCGCTCACATCTGACTCGCGCAGGGAAAGTCGTCCGAAGACGAAAAATGTGAATAAAATGGTGAAACTGGCAAAACAACCTGTTTGGGTTCAGGACAGCAAAGCATGTCATTTACAGCAACGATGATGTAATCACACAGGGAGGAGGGCCGCAGCGACCAGCGGGCGCTGTTCCGGAAAGGGAGAGCTGCATTGCATCCTTACCTGTAGCTTATCTTCATAGTTCATTTCTTCTTTGGAGGATCTCAGTTCCTGTGTTAAATGAAATGAGTGCACCACATGTTCCGGGGATACAAAGTCATTAATCACCTGGACACAACTGTGAAGGTTCTGCACCTGAGGAGCGTGGGAGAGAGACAGGGAGGGGGACAGGGAGGGAGGAGAGCATGTTGTTCTCACTGCAGCAGAGTAAACCACCCCACCCTACCCCACCCCCACCAAAAATGAGAATACACTCTGAAATGCTACTACTCTGCCAGTACACTTTAGGCCAGTGAGTCATCAGTGAAGCTACATGGGAGAATACAGCTGGGAAAGACACAGAAAAACGATGGTGATCACGGCAGAAACGGAAAGGGACGGAGCGTGCGGACGGACCTGGTGCAGCGCCCCTGCGGGGATGAGGATGGAGTCCCCCAGGAACTGGACCACCGTCCAGCCTTGCACCCCGCATTCCTCCTGCAGCCGCTGACGCAGCTTCCGGGTCAGGTACCAGCCAGGCTCGCGGATCGGGTCGTGCTCAGAAGACACCTCCACGCCCTGCTCCTTGGCGACCTGCCGCGGCAGACAGAGTGGGCCGCACAGCGCCCCCACCAGGACATTAAAACAGCACCAAAAAAAGAAGTTGCATGTGCTGGGAAGGGGGCTCTGTGCTTAATCACGCCTGTATCCACACCAGACATATCTGCTCTCAGCATATGGAGGTAGAACGTGCAGCCAGTGCTAAGACGAGAGGAATGTACTTGTGCCTATAAAAAGGACAAAAGTTCATGGGTAGGAAAGTAATTAGGTATCCCTCAATAAAAGGCCTGTCTGGAGGGAGTGAAGCATTTTATAACGTTATCCATGGAAAAGTAAAGCAAAGAGCTCCGGAGAATCGCGGGGGGAAACTGCAGCGCTAACCTTGTACAGGAACTCTTTAATTCTGTCCACATCTTTGCTGGCGTAGATGTGCCACAAGGCTCCCGGTGTCTCACTGGAGTCTTTCAATCTCTTCTTCAAATTGTCATCCAGATCCTCTTCCTCCAGTCTCTTTAACACACCTACACACACAGGACACGGTGAGGAAGAAGGTGCGCTGACCCCCCCCAGGCAGACAGCTGTGGCTCAGAGCCTCCAACCGCAAAGGCAAGCCGCCCCCCCCCCCCGAGCCGCACGCTCTAGGCTGTGCCATCGCGAAAGCCACTGTGCTATAAATAGCCGGCAGGCAGGCAGGGCACGGGGGGGAGGGGAGCAGGAGAGGCAGGACTATGCCCAGGCAAGACGCCAAGTCTAAACACCAGGGGTCACGACCTTGCGAGATACAGTCCTACCCCGACACGGGCTCGAGCTCCGAGAGAGGCAGCTCGGTAGGATGTCATTTTTAGCGCTGAGCTAAGCCTGTTATTTTTATTGTGAGCAACCAGAAATTTCAGCACACCAATAGGGACCGTGGACACATGGTCTCAGGCCGGCCTCGCGTCAGCATCCCAGGCCTTCTCCAGCCAGGCGGCGGCGCAGCCTCCCCAAGCCGCGCAGACAGAGCCGTTTATGTCTCGCTTGGATTTATTCTCAACAATTACGCGGAGTCCGAGTGTGTGGGGGCCAGGGGACTCCAGTAACTCCTTCCAGATGTCTCTCTTCCAGCGCTCATCGACATTCCATTGTTAAAAGGAGGCTTTAATGTCGCAGCACACTATTTTTCCTGCTCTACGCCCCCCCAAATAAAATATAAAAAAAGCTAGTGCACAGCCCCGGCCATTAAGTTCCCACAGCCGAAAAGGGAGGCGAGTCTGCGCTGTGTCACTCTCTCCAGAAGGAAAACAGACTGACCTACTTCACTAAACTCTCAGTCTCCCACCCTGCCTAACAGCAGGGGAGGGGGGGAACACACATACCTGTTTTTGAAAGGACTCCGTTTCCTTTGGCCACACCAACGTAAACGAGGACGCTGACGATGTCGGAGACCTCCAGGTGGAGGTTGGCCGTTCCGAAGTCCTGCTCTTGGGATGCGGCCACCCCTGTGTGTGGCAGATGAGACGAGGCAGGGGCACAGGGTGTCGTCACGGTGACCCGACGCTCATAGGACAACAAACGCTTGTATGGAATTAAGTATCTGCCATTTGCTTGAAGGCATTGATAACTTGTTCTAAACGGATAATTATAACCTCTTGAGTTAGTCTCAAAGTAGCAGATTCAAGAAGAGAATGATCTGTTGTGACGTGTATTGGTTAGCTACTGGTATGTGCCGAGTTCTTTCGACAGGCTATGAAGTACTGGAGTCATCTTGGATGAAACACACACAGATGTATCCGTGTACGTGCATATCGAACAGCCTGATCACGTATCCGTGTGTGGGAGGCGGGAGGCCGGCTCGGGTACCATATGCACAGCAGAGCCGTGGGCCCAGGTCAGGCCGCACAAAAAACGTCGGCAGATGGGAGGCCAGGTTGAGGTTTCCCTCAGGGTCAGAGTATTCCGGAAGGGGGAGGTTCTTCATTAGGTCGTCGTACCTGTAGTGTGCAGGAAAGGGACGTTAAGGTAATTATTGCGAGCCACACAAAGGGAATAAACTAAACGTAGAAGACGAAGGCCGCACCTGGAAGGCATGAGGGCCATGAACTCCTCGCCCGAAGGCCAGTCCTTCAGCCGGTACACCATGGCGTCCCCGTCCTTGGACTTCGGCCGCTCTACGGAAATAACCAGATCATCGGCGGGATGAGTGGCGAATGAATAAAGAGCCTTTGGTTTACGGGTCGAGCCGGGGCCAGCCACTCACTCGTCAGGTCCTCGAAGCCATCCCAGAATTCCTTGATGCCGGAGTTGGAAACCACACCATCCTTGCAGTTTAAAAGGTCTCCTTGGTGGTCGGCGAATTCCTGGTTAAAGGAATCCGCCTTCCATAGACTGCTGTTCAGTTTCTTATGCACCCCCGACACCAGCACAGGCTGGAAACACAATTAAAAAAAGGATTTTCCCTTCAGTACAGCCGTTTGGCATGGATCGAAGACAAGAGGAATCAGGAAATAAAAATGGGGAGGGGGGGCTGCTCCAAAGAGTCACTAATAAATGAGGAAACGTGATTATAAACAAAGAACAGTTTGAGGGGAGAGGTGAAGCTGTCCTTGAATTAATGTCTGCCAGATGTTTTTCTTAGTGGTCTACCCACAATGTTCAGTGTCTCAATGATACTATTTAGACTTTCTTTAGCCAAACCTTAGTAAAAATATGGTTTCTTATGAAAACGGGCTACTGCCCATCACTAAAAGAAAAATGTACTTAGTAGAGTGTTACAGTCAATCTGTTCAAGGAAACACAAGCTCAAGGTTAATGCAGTACAACTGATTTGTCGTTCGCATTATGGAAACTGCATTAACATACAACTGAATATTAAACATTACCGCACTAGAATAAAATGCAATTACAGCCTGGAGCCTCATCGTAGAACAAAGCTTTCCAATGGTGCTACAATCTCACAGTGCCCCAAAAATAACTCCATAAAAGTCATTGTGAGTCACTACAGAAAGACCAACACAAAACAAGAGAATGCAAACAAGATGGCAGTAGCGTACAGACATGGCCTGTGACGCCCCGGCACCAGCTCTAAACAAGTGCGCCAGTACGCACGCGGTCCCCAGCTATTCCCCTCAGTAACTCCCCACGGGCGGCCCCCACCTGGCCCTGTCTCCAGCACTCCCTGAAGAGCTTCCAGTTGTTGGGGTTGCGGTGGTCCTTGAGCCAGAGCAGCCGGTGCTCATACAACCAGCAGTGCGGGATGTCGGCGTGCAGCCTGGAGGCCTCGTCGGCGACGGCGGCTTTCCTCCGCTCTGGCCGCGCCTCCTCACCCGCCTCGCGCTTGGGGCCTACTTTGGCAGTCCGGCTGGCTGGGATCTTGTTTTCCACCACCGAGGCGATGATGTCGTCCAGGATGTTGGGCATGCTGCGGCCGCTCTTGCCGGTCTGCGGATGGGAAGGGCCCGGTGTGAGAGGTGCCAGGTTCAGGCCTAGCCCTCCCACCCGGGGGTGTGCAGCGGGCCCCACCTGTGACGCGGTGGAGTAGACCGGGGCGAAGGCGATGCCGGCATCTGTGGAGCCCAGCCGCAGCTTGCCGGCAGTGGTGGTGAGCAGGTCCCGCAGCGTGGAGCCCTGCTCCGTGCTGTTGGTCACCAGGCCCTCACAATGCTCCTTCTCCTCCTTGACCGCCTTCCCCAGGGGCGACTCTTTGTTTTCTGAGGAGGGAAAGCCAAGTCATTTTGTAACGGGGATTTAACGGCCAACTTTCGTACATGAGAATCGGGCCTGGCTGCTGTCAGCCAAACCCCCCAGCCCCCCTCCACCTGGCCACATCCTGTTATTGTGTCACCACCCCCCCCAACCCACCCTTCTTCTCCTCGCGGGACTTCTGCTCAGCCAGGTCGGCCAGGAAGTGCAGGGGCGATTGCGACTCGGGTGGGCTCAGCTTGCTGTCCGCACCACACTCGCTGCCAGGGCTGCCTCCACCGCCATTGGCCTCCACCCTCTGGGGGGCGCCCTGCTGCTGGACGTCGGGTTTGCACAGAGAGATCTTGTTGCTATGGTTCAGCACGTTCTGCAGCACCTGGGTTAGACGAAAAAAGACATAAGCGTGCGTGAAACTTCTGCTCCACCTGTCCAGGTCATGCTTGCCCGCCGGCAGCCATATTGAATGAGGGGGAGGGGGGGGAGAGGGCACAGCACCTGCGAGACGCCATTGGTGGACGGCAGCTTGGCTAGCAGCGAGCTCTGCTTGGCCACGCAGGCACAGTGCGCCTTGATGCTGTACTTCTCTCGAAGGGTGTGCATGGCATTTACCAGGTCGGTCAGCACTAGGAGAAAGGCATGGGGGGCATTAATAAATAAAAGAAAAATGATAAATTCACGTCAAAAATGGCATCAGCCATGAGACCTTTACAGGAGTCCCTAAAGCAGCCTGACTCGGGCTGAATGAGCACCGCATCGCATAAGGCCAGACATTGGTCTGGCTTTTGGATCCACGTCTGTCTCTCTCTTTATGAGCCTGAACTCCATGAAAGGCTGCTTTGTCGCTCCCCACCTGTTCCCGGGATGATCTGCGTCGGCATCAGGTGCTTGTGGTCGTGCGGCTGGCCCTTGACACACTTCAGCCAGGCGTACAGCTCTTTGTCTGCGGGATGACAGAAGGTGTGTCAATCCTCCAACACACTGGCAGTTAAAACCACATCTTTAATTTGTGTGTTTATTGGGAGAGTAGGGGGCAGGTTCTATCAGCACCCCAGGAGGCTAGCTGTGTCACTGCAATCCAGGGGGAGAGAGCGTGTGCAGATGGCTACTTCTGCCAGGGGGCGCTCAAAGCACACCTCCCCTGATAGAGAGCAAGAAGCCAGGTGCGGCAGCCTCATCTGTACCCACCCCCACACACGCCACCCACCGCGGAGCAGCAGACGACCCCCCCGTGACACACACCTGTGTGGCGATTTAAAAACACAGTAGAGAGCGAGTTTCGGATGCATTCGGATCCTGTGCCCACCTCCCGCGTGCCCCCCGCTCCCCGGCACGGCTTTCCAGTAAGAGTGCGCATGGCGGCTGACCTTTGGAGCTCTTCCTCTCCCTCGCCCTGTAGCAATCCAGGCAGACCACAAATCCGCATTTCTGGCAGACCCAGTGGATGTTAAACAGCGTGGCTTCGCAGGCGTCGCACATCTCCCGCACGCCTCTCACCGCTCTCTTCCAGGCGATCTTGGCTGCAAGGCAAAGCAAACAGGGCGGATGAAACGAACATTCACGGGCAGCGGGCTCCCAGCTGCGGCCGCGCTTCGCCCTGACAGATGGCGCTGGGAAAATAGCAGCGCTGTGCTCCGCCTGTTTTTATGAAAGTGCGCACATTTCTCCACACAAGGTCCGGTACATTCTGTCGCCTACACACAAGGAGGTTTTCAGAAACCTCAGTCTTCACAGACAGGAAAACGTCGTCCATGCTGGTGTCAAGGACGATTCTATTTTAAATATCTTTTCTACCCAATTAATCTACATTCCACTCCCGCCCCACAATCCCTGACCGCCATCAGCGCTCACCGTCCTTTTTGATCCACGTGGCTGCGGTGTTCTCGGTCATGACCAGCTGACAGAATTTGTCCCCAATGTAGCTGAGGATGTACTTGGAGGTTTCCAGGTCCAGCTCGTTGTCCTCATACATGTCCGGGGCCCAGAGGCTTACGGCCTCCTCGTCATACTGATCCGGCGAGGAAAAGCCATCTATCCTTATCACGCCATTCTTACTGTACGAGAGGCTTTGGGGGAGGGGCAGGGAATGAGAGGGGTAATTAGAGAATTCTCACGCTCTCCAAAAAACAATTTCAACATTACCAACCCCATCGTCAAAAGGCCTGGCTGGCTGGCCATGAAGGCGAAGAGAAATCCCCAGCAGACGTTCCATTAATGTCTGACATCTCATGCTGATTAGCGTAAAAAAAAAGATCTTTTAGCATCTTCTCCCTCCCATGAATCATCTGGAGGTTTAACAAAACTAACCAAAAAAACACGTTATGAAACATGGCAGGCAGTAAGCACGATTATAAATGCTGACAGCCATTATGAGCTACTGAAGCTCTTCATATACAGTATTAAAAACACTCATTTGGAAAGCAGAACCTTCTGACTGTACTGTGTAAGCAGAGAGCGCCTCAGATCATCTGACAGGTCACATGACTGTACACTCACCGGCGGAAGTAGTAGAACCTGCAGAAGACAGGCGAATGGGAGGGCTCCTCGCCCTTCTTGCTGCGGACCACCCGGCACTCGCGGCACTTCTGCAGGTTGGGCCCGATCTCGGAGCACGAGTCGTCCTGCAGGAAGGACTCCCCGGTCTGCTTCAACTTCTTCACCTTCCTCCAGTCCTTGAGCACTGAGCGGGGGATCCCATCTGAGAACAAAGGCAGGCAGTCATGTGCAGCCTCAGGGAAGGGGGGGGGGGCACTCACAGCAGTGCGCCAGGCATCTGCAGCCAGCTAGTCATGCTGCAATCTCTCACACAACCAAACGCGTGTATCCCGGCTACATGAAAAGGGCAGAACGAACAAAGCCAGCATGCAGCTCCGAGCGCCGTGAGACGGTCGAGCTCCTGCAGCAAACCCGGCGCCATCATCTCCACATAAACGCCAAGAGCCACGCCATTAGGACACACGCTCCGTTAAAGGGGGTGCTCCTTTCCCGCCCCGAATGACGACACTGAGAACTGCTAAGTGTGCACTGGGTCCCAGTTAAAAGGAGCAAACACTTAACGCCGGCCTGGCAAGACTAGCTCCACACAAACACGGACGTCTCGGCTGGCCCAGCTGCAGTCCAGATGTGAATTACTCAACACATTTTCCATGCAGTACCTTCCCTTTCCAACTTAATGATGAGAACATTCAGCACCTAGCGTTCTTCGGCATGGACGTGAGGAGTGAGGGGCGGCGCACGCACAAAGGCGTCTTCCGGAAGTCAGGGGGAACAGCAACTTACTGCTGCTGGCCAGCTTGAGCTTGGTCTTCTCCCTGGCGCTCCTAAAGACACCGTTGGGTTTCGCCTCTTCCTCCTCATTGTCGCCCTTCCGCTTCTGCAGGTCGTTCTGCTTCTTTTTGTATGTGGGTTTGGGCTGCCGCTTGGCCCTCTGCTCCGACTTGCTCTCGCTCTCATCTGAGTCGTCTGCACTCTCAGAGGCCGACTCATATGCCCTCTTGCTACCCCGCCGCGTCCTCCGGTCCTCCTGCACGCTTTGTTCATCTTGCCCTTTGCCCTCCTTGCCGACGTCCATGTCACCGGACGTGGAGGCAACCAGGCTGACTGTGCAGGGTTTGATCATCTCTGCCGCAGTGGTACCCCCTGTCTTCTCAGCCTTGTTAGTGTTGCGGTCCTCCTCCGAGTGCCGGGTGAGCCAGGCTTTCTTCAGCTTGTGGTAGTTTGGCTGGCTCAGCTGGGCGGGCTGCCCGTTGGTCAGGGGGCTCGCTTTGCTTGGTGTGCTGCCGGCCGGGGTGCTGTCCTGTGGAATGGGAGCCGAGCATGGGAGGGGTTTGGTGCTGGCGGGCTCGCCCTCAGTGGCACCACTGCTCCTGGACTGGGCTGCAGCCAGCGCTGCCTTGTGCTTCTTCAGGTGGACGAAGTTTCCGGGGTAGGCTTGACCCACGCCGGCCTGTGTAGTGCTTCCTGTGCTGGAAGGCAGGGCCACAGTGCTGCTGCCAGACCATCCCTCCTGCTCTGGCCCTTTGGGGCCCGTAAAATCTGTTCTGGCTCCGGTCGCAGTGGAAGTGGAGGATGGTGCATCCAGCCCGACTCGGCCCGGGATGCTGGCCGCTGTGGTCCCAGAGGCCGCAGTGTCAGCCCTGGTGCTGCACGCAGGGTTTGCGCCAGTTGCGGCACAGCCAGAAAAGCCCCCTTGTGGTGGCCTCAGGAAGTTCTTCTTGAACTGCGAGTCCTCTAGGTTTGTGTTTGGCAAAATGACCCTCCCAGGCTCCCTGCACTCAGCCAGGATCACACAGTCCGCTTGGCTCTTGCCTGCATACGGTCGCTCAGCGACTGGCTCCTTAGCCTTCGGAAGTGGCGAGCCGTCGTACTTTATGCACGACGCAGGGCGCACAATGACGGAGGCGGTGGCGGCTGCTGGCTTCACGGCACCCTTCTCCGGGTGCCAGCCGGGCTTCTCGTGGCCTTGAGGGTCGCTGGCTTTCCAGGCCTCTGCTGACGCCGCGTCAGAGGCACCCTTGCAGGCGGCAGCGACATCGCGCATCTCAGGCAGCAGCGTCGGGGGCTTCTGCTGTTCCGACAGTTTCCCCGCCGAGCTGACAGGCTGGATGGGGGTAAGTGTGGGTGGGGATAGCCGGCCGTAGCCGGGTTCCTTGCGCTCCACGGTCTGCTGGGTGGGAGGGTGGAAGACGGGAGCCCGGTGTAGCGCTGGCATGCACCGCAGAGGGTTGGACGACGGGATGGCGGGGCTCCTCCTCTCGCTGGCGGGGGTGCTGAGGGGGTGCAATGCCACCTGTTGGGAGAGTTGCTCCGTGATCTTGCCTGCCAGGCCCTCCCCCTCAGGCTGGTGCTTGATCAGTGGTGGAGGCTTTGACAAAGACTTGCTGTTGAAAGCGCCAGAGGTGGACAAGTCCCTCCCAGCCAGGTCCCTCCCAGCCAGGTCCCTCCCAGCCAGGTCCCTCCCAGCTGCCTTCTCGAAGTAGGAGTTCATCTCCTTTGAGGGGTACAGCCGGGGCGGCTCGTTGACCACACTGTTGGATAGGGTGGTAAAGTATGTGCTAGGGGGCGCTGACTGTGGCGTGCCGTGCTTGAACTTGTAGAGCTCAGCTGCCGCAAGCTCCGCCTCCTTCTCTGGTTGCACGGTGTGGCCCTTGGAGGTCGGGGGCTGCGGCAGGGTAGGGACACGGGGATACGTATCCCGCTCGGGCTCGCCGGAGCGGATCTTGGCCGTGAAGGGCGCCACCTCGATGCTCTCCTGCAGGATGCGCCGGTTCTCCTCTTTGTACTTGCTGGATCGGTCGCCGGCATCCGGGCCGGAGCGCTGGACTTTGCCGGGTCCCGGAAGCGGCTCGGCAAACAGGCGCTGCAGCTGGCTGTCTTTGCTTGTAGGGGTCCGGCTGCGGTCCTGATCTGGCTTCAGGTGCGGTGTGGCGATCGGCCGTATGGATTCGACGAAAGCTTTCTTCTCCAGCTCCCTGGAGTGAGAAAGAAAAAATCATTTAAAAAAAAAGCCTCAAAGGAGGAAAGCGAACAGTCTGGCTGCAGACTCAAGTAACAGGTCTACCAACACACTGCACCGGTGCTGCACAGCTGGGCGGCTCAGCAGGAGGGGAATTAGTATCGCATAACGGGAAAATCCTGCATATAATGCGGCGTACACTTAAAATCACACCGCACTCATGCAGTTTCCAGCCAACGGAGAGTGAGCTTCAGTAGAATAGCATCGAATGCACAGCCTGGGGTAAATGAGACAGAGCCCACAAAGCAGCCAAGGTCCCCTCAGCGCTCGCATTAAACACAATGCATGGCACCCAGAGACACTCACTCCTTGTGGCGGTCACTGGCGATCTTGGGCAGAGGAGGGCTGGCGTGTGCATTGATCTTGACAGGCCGGTGGGGGTCAGCGCTGGCGGGCCGGACGGGGACGTGGCTTAGTATCCCCAGGCTATCTGCTGAAGACACCGGGGTGTGCTGGTGCAGCCAGGGGCTGGGGGTGTTCTGCCAGGGAGACACACCCACACAGAGTCAAACCAGGCCACACGCCACCAATCATTCTGCACTCAGCGCACCTACTGCACCCCCACAGGGGGAGGGCTGCCTGTGCAGCGCTGGAGTGTGACGGAGTCCGCGGCATCTGCTACACCACTGACACCATTTGCAGAGGCCCTCCCACAGCTGGGACTGGTTAAGGTGGACTGTGATTGGTACAGAGTGCCGCAATGCACCATGGGATGTGGCACAGAACTTCTGCACACGGATAAGGCATCGGCTAACTATGTCTACCCTCCCACTCTCAAAGTTACAAGTCAACCTTTACTGAGTCCCACATACAGTCAGCCCACTGCTGGGAAAACATAACAGGAAGCCATTCAATGACAGAAATGTGAATTAAATGAGATCAGATCTCTACTTAAACACCCCTCAGCTGTTTAAACAGGAGAATGTGGCTTCCCAGGCGGGGGGACATACCCTCCTCAAGCCAGCCTCGGAGCTGACGGTGTTCTCGGGGTGCACCCACTTGGACGGAGGCAAGCTGAGGCCCGGGTAGGTGTGGGTGCCATTGGGGTACTGCCAGATGATGGGGTAGAGACCTAACTGGTTGTAGGATGCTCCAGAGGGGCCCTGAGCTAGCAGGGGGGGCGGCGGCTGCTGCTGCAGGAACTGCTGCTGTTGGTGGGGGTGGTGATGGGCCAGAGCTAGGTGGCCCAGGCTTGCCGTAGGGCCGGAGTCCAGGCGGGGGTGCCCCCCCAGCAGGGAGGCTGGGGACATCCCAGAGAGTACACTCGGGAGCAGGTGGGCGTGGTGCACGGCAGGGTGGGCGCCAATGGGGGCGCCAGAGAGCAGGTGGGAGGGGTGGTGGGCGCCGGCCGCCAGGCACGTGCTGTGGGACGAGGCATGCAGCGGGTGCAGGTGCTGGGGCACAAAGGCCAGGTGGTTGAGCTCCGCCTCGGGCCGCACCAGCGCCGGGTCCCTGTAGATAGTGAAGTGCTCGTTCTTGTCAATGATGAGGGGGCTCTTGGTGGCCTCCAGGCTGCCACGCATAGGGACGGGCTTGAAGCTGGAGCGCGGGGGATCCAGGTCCACCTTGGAAGCGGGACGGCTGGCTGTGGGGGCAGGGCCGTCCTGGTGGCGTGCTTTGTGCCTGGCCACTTCGGGGGACGTGTTGGGCTTGGGCTTCGACGTATCGGCGGCACTGTGGGTTTTCGACTTGGCAACGTCGGGGGAGGGGTTGCACTTGGGTTTGTGGACCTCGGGTGACGGGCTGGGCTTGCGCGCCTTCTTGACGTCCTCAGCCACACAGGCATTCTTAACACACGGCACAATGGAGGAATACTGCTGCACCTTCTCCCTCTCGGCCACAGCAGCGGACTCGCTGACGGACGTCACCGGCCGGATGACCTCCAGGTGGCCGAGGGAGTGCGCCCCCTGCTGGCCGCTCTCTGGTCTCCTGCCTTCCGGGCCCGAGGGCTTCAACGCCGGGTGCCTGGGCTCGAAGACGTGCGGGTCAGATTTCCGGAGCGCCGGCGCACTCGCCGCAGCCCCCGGGCTTTCTCGTGAGCCCAGGGGCGCCCCGCCCTCCTCCGTGATGTCGATGACACACTTTGGCGTGCGTGGCACAGGGCTGCCGTAATGCTCCTTGGGTAGTGTTCTCACAGTGCTTTTCGCCTCAACGATGCAGCCCTGGGCCTCCGAGGCGCTGCCACTCTGCCCCAGGGAGGCGGGTAGTTTGGGAGCCTGTGCCAGGGAGTTCTGGGCTGGCCGCTCGCCCTCAGCCCCTGGTTGTGCGTCAGACCTGCTGCTTTTTTCATCCCCTTGCATTTCCTCCCAGGGAGACAGGGGATCCATGAGAGCCGGCTCCTCAGCCCCCTTGGAACCCTGGGATTTCTCCTCCTCTTGGGCAGCCTTTGAAGTGCTCTTGCTTTTCAGCTCGCTCTCTGAGCCGTGCTCAGAGGAAGAGTCGACGGCTCTCTTATTAGAGTTCTCAGAGTCACTGCTCTCGGAGAAGTCGGAGACGTTGTCTGCCTTTAGTCGTTTCAGACCGCCTTTCTTCTCATCCTCCTCGGGTTTCCTTCGTTTATTCAGTGCTGGTTTGGTCTTGTTCTTGCAATAGTCTGTAAGGATGGAAGTGAGGAGCCCAGTCAGATGTGTGAGGATGAGCAAAGCGGGCCACCTTCTCAAACCGCGCACACACACACACACCTGGGAATTTCATTCATCACCAAAACACATCCTTATACCGCACTGAGGCTCGACACTGCCCTTCTGGCAGGACCATGATGTCATCCCTTCCCAGCATTAAAAATGCTAATTGCACTGTAAGTGCTACATTAGATGGCGGATTCATGACTGTCATGCTTAATTTATGCTCACTTAAAATGTCCATTTCTCTTCAGAGCCGGCAGGCGCATACCGGCCTCAGTTTCTGATTGGTTGATGGGTGTCCCTCTAAGCTCCTCCCCCGTTACTGGCTAGGCTCCGCCCTTCCCTCGGCACAGACACACCTCTGCCTCCCCCGTCCAGCTTGTCGTCGTCTGGCACGCTGCTGTCAGAGCCCTTCCTACGGCCAGAACGGGAGCTCCGCTGCTGGCCTGGGGACTGCTGGGGAAGCTGGGACTGTTGCTGCAGCTGCGCTGGCTGCTGTGGCTGCGCCTGCACCGGCTGCGGCTGCTGGGACGAGGGCGACTGCTGCTGGGGCTGCTGGGACGAGGGCTGCTGCTGCTGGGCCGCCTGCTTGGGAGCCGGCCCCGACGAGCTCATGACGGGCCGGGGGCTGTTGGCCTGTGCGCGAGTGTAGTGACCCTGGGGGGGAGGGAATGCCAGCGGTGAGTGGCTCCAAAACCCCACCCCATCCCCTCGCCCCGCTAACCCCGAACAGGGAACGGGGAGAGAAAAGCCCAAAGCTCCTCCCCCACCGTTACTCTACACCCCAGGGCGGGTACAGCCATCTCCCCAAAACGACACAAAGGCTCTGCTTAAAAGGAGAGTTCCTATGGCTCGTCATTCCTCCTTTAACCAAGAGAAACGCCATCACAAGTCCGCTTATCGTCGGGGCACTACTGAGGCGCTAAGGCTAGTGCTTGCAGAGGCCGCGGCCCGGTACCTGAGTGCTTGCTGTGGTGCCGGTGGGTCTCCCTCCCGCGGTCTGCTCGCATATCCCCCAATTAATGTTTAAAAGGGAGAACAGAACAGAACAGAACAGGACAGGATAGAACAAGGTGGAACAGAAAGATCTTGTTAATGATAAAGGGACCGGTGATATGTTTGAACTACAGAAGTCTGTTCTGCTTTTTCCTCTTAAAATAAAGCAAATGTAAGCACATAGGAACTTTACTTTAAAGCTAGCTACAGACAGGAAGACGGCATTCAGTGGCCGGTGTTACACACGCAGACAAACACAGACCCATAGGCTTTTCGACATGGATGAATAAACGGTCACAAGGTCGACGTTTCTGAAAAAGGTTTTAAAAATGCACTGTGAAGAAATTAAACCCACAACCACCCCCACCCCCCCAGGGCACCCCCTACTTACATGGGCAGTGTTGCTGTTTTGGCTGGAGCGAGACCTGCGTCTGGATGTAATGCCAATGTTTTCACCTTTCAGCAAGGAATGGACAACATCATCCAAAAAGGTCATCTGTACCATAGAGGGGTCGACATTCTGAGGTTCTAGTACCTGGTGGGCAAACAGAGCATAGAGGCAGCGTGCGGCCGGGGGCAGATCAAGGAGTGGCTCCCAGACTGACGCGGCCCTGCCGTGATACCTACCTGGTCGTTCATCACAATCATAGTGCGGTTGAAGAGATCGTGATGGGTGATGATTCCCGTGAACCACTGGGTTGCAGAGTCCTGCCTGTAAACTCGTACTCTATAGCCATTTAACGAGTATGGACCTGCAGGGAACAAGGGGGGGGGGGGGGGGGGCAGGGGGTGTTAAATTCAAAGCTGCGCCGGGTTTCTGCCATGCACCCAGCCCAAAAATTCAGCGGTAGGTCACAAACAAGCCACCCGACCTGCAAGAGCACCCATGTGGGCCG
>JAODKC010000045.1:11284250-11296314 GCA_026777985.1 Mormyrops attenuatus
TGTGTGTGTGTGTGTGTGTGTGTGTGTGTGTGTGTGTGTGTGTGTGTGTGTGTGTGTGTGTGAGTGTGAGAGAGAGAGAGTGATGCTGGGGACCATTGTCGGTCGGGGGTCTGAAAGTTGCATGCCAGTTAGGGTGGCCCGTAGTGTAGAGTTGTGTTCCTGAATGAAATTCGCGTCTCATTACTGGCCAGCTCGTGCTTTGGGAGTTTTCTGTTCCAAGGCGGCCTGTGCCTACAGTGACCTTCACATCACCGGTCACTGCCGCCTCACTTGCTATATCGACTACATTTATTTCAGACTCTTATGATGCCGGTCTTGTCTGACCTATACCAGCTTTGTTGCTATCGCAGCCTTAAATTTCGCAAGTTTGGTTCAAGAAGGCATTCAAGGAGGAGCTACATTTATAAGCAGACACAGTGTACATACACACTCGCACACAGATACAGGCAGACACACACTGTATACACAAACTGAGAAATACCAGTATTCAAATATGGTATATACACCTCATATAGACAGTTTTGGTCACATAAAGCTGTATAATTCATCATCCACCATCCAAAAGTTGCGTAAATCATCAGGAAGGCGGGGCTTCCCTAACACGATGGCTACAAACACACATGTGCTCGCGCTTCCTTTTGAGTGACAGGTACGTAAGTGCAGGCCAGGTGGGGATGTGACCTATGAGAGGGCAGATGGTCAGGCTGGAACCCACCTTAGAACCAGGGGGAGCGGTCAGGCCTAGGAATGCATACACAGCGTTTTCTTCCCTGGCGTCGAAAAAGGCCTCGTAATTCTGGGGGAAAAACAGACCAAGTGACAGGAACTCTTCCTAAATGTTTAAAGAGAGAGCAAAAGAGGCATGAAAATCATTTGGTGGATCAGTGGGAAGCACCTTGGCCTCACACCTCCAGGGCCGTGAGAGGTCTCCAAGTTCCCCTTTGTTTGTGTGTGCGAGTGTGTGACATCCTATTCACCAACCACGCTCCTTTGTTTCCTGATCTTCCTGGGATAGGATCCAGTCTCATTGTGACCTTAATTTCAATAACTGGTTTTGGAACACAGACGATAGATGGACGGATGGATGGATGGATGACACAATCTGGGAAGAATCAATATATATTTGATATACCATCAAATTTTCCCTTTCATCTGCCTTAGATCTTCAGAAATAGAGAAAAACCCACAAGAACATGACCATTCGGGCTCAGTGCCAGTGGCCAGCCTGCCTCAATGCTTGTATCATATGGCTAAGCTAGCAGCCATCAATTGGCTCGTCAGAGCCTTTTTCGTCAGCCAATCAGGTGCACAGTTGTGGGCATTTCCGTAGTAACCAGTCAGCCTGCTTCTTGGTTCACAATGTATCATAGCACCAAAACCCAAACTCTGGGTTTTTATCAATACCAAGAACGCAAAGAACACACTTATGTTCTTCGCAAGAGTGTTCTTGCTAAGTTGCCTCCCAAGACTGAACCAGGAACATGAATATGAGATTGTTCTTGTTGGCGAGGATACAACTGATGCATCCTTGATATTTGGGGCAGGCCAAGAACAACATCCGCAGATTTTTACCATCCTCCATACTTCTGTTCAAGTATTGGAACTGTACTTTGCTAATGGAAGACGACATCAAACGGGTATGCGAGAACACAAGAACAGTCAAGTACGCATATTGAATAACAATCTCTTTGTGTATTTAGGTTTAAGGTTATTCAATCTTGACACTCACCCCGCAATACTGCTCATCGTTGAAGATCTGCGGTGGCAGTGGGTTCCCGGTGGCAGGCCGGGAGTTCTCTGGAACGTTCTCCTGCATCCACTTTCGGTTCTGCTCGTTTGCTGCAATGTCACACTCCTCAAAATCGATCTTGTTGGCCGCCAGGAAGCCCATGACATCCTGTTGCTGCTTCTTGATCTGCATGGGGTGGGTGGAAGGGGGTGGAAAAACATTTCTGAGGGTTGCCACGAGGACATCCAAAGGAAACCGAAAGTGCCACTACACAATGTTACATCTTCCAAATACACAACATAAATTTGGCTTACAGCAATATGGTCAATTGAAAACAGAACATAACAGCTGAGTTTGGTTTGTGGTCTGTTCTGTCGTCTGATTTTGGCTCCTCCGCTGGCCAATTGAGACGCCACTCCTCCGCTAGCCAATCAGAAGCAACACGATTAACAAAACTGGGGAACGTGGCTTCTCCCCCATCCCTGACGATGGTGGTGGGACCTTAACAATGCACATAGCAGGCGAACACCCCCTGGTCCATCTGCCTAGGGCCCTGATCCCCATTAACTACACCCTGGACACTGTGGCGAGGGAAACACTACAATCTCCTTTAATAGGACAGCAATGAGGAAAAGTCAAGTATTTGCCAACCTGTCAGGAACCCAGCCAGCTCAGTGCTGTGCGATTTACTGACATGGCCACCAAACAGGCCGAAAAATCTGAAAATCAGTACGACATCAGCAAGAAACCTGGAACCAATAATCAAATGTACTTTTAAAACCTGCAAAAATTCAACTTAACAAAAAGGCTATTGTGATTCCATCACTGTCTAACCATATTCAAACATTTGGTTAGTGTCGGGCGCCTGAGGGCGTGCACTGTACTGGGTCTGTTTCTGTCTGGGCCTCATAATACACTCTGCAGCGCCATCTAGAGGATTTGTCCCACTCGGCGAGCTGCACACCAGCCACTGCTCAGCGCGGTACTGCCAATAGCATGGCAGCCGTTACTGTGTCAGCCAATCACATGAAAAGGAAATCAGATACAAATACAGGCCTATGTATATCTATAAATGCTGGTATTTGTTAGTAAAATAAGGCAAGATACCGGTTCTGCACTTCCGCATAAGGCCGCCCCGAGCTGTAGGTTTCACCTGGTCAAACAGCCGAACCCTGAACCTTCTAGAAAGAGGGAACCAGAATCTGTTAAAACCCAGACTTGTGACCCCAGACACACGCAAGTTCACAAAGCATGGACAGGCTAAATTGAAATCAAGACCGTTAAGAAGTAAAATTACACTGTAAAAATGATATGTATAGCACATATAATTCAATATCCTTATACATTCAGTGTCAGTAAGTGCCATGCTCCAATTCAGTATTAAATTGTTTCAGCCAACCATGGTGGGGAAGTCGCTTTATAAAAAGGAATTAAATTGAACACGTCACTGTTAATAATCCAGGAAATCAAATAACTCAGTGTGTAAAATGAACTTTTTTTTGGGCTAACTTTCTGTTCAGTTCATTATTCCTCTTGGGGGGGGCCCCGCCCCCCCCCCCCCCCCCCGCGGGTGTTAAATGCTAAGCTGCGCAGTGTGTCTGCCATGCACCCTGCCCTAAAATTCAGCTGTAGGTCACATACATGCCAGCCTTCCTGCATGAGCACGCATGTGGGCCGGAGTGTGGCTCTGCGGGTTAGGAGGCTATGGCTCCTGATTAGAAGGTTGCCGGTTCAAATCCCAGGTTCGGCAAAGTGATTTCACCATTGTGCCCTTGAGGAGCCTCAACAGAGTAGAATCAGTCTGGGCATTCACGGGATCTGAACCAGTAACCTTCCAGTTGCTGGCACAGATCCCTAGCCTCATAGCTACCACTCCGTCCCTTTGGATAAAATTAATAAAATGTAAACGTGTGCGTCGGAAAGAAGCTAACATGCACTGCTAACTGAAAATGGCTATAAAGCAGCACATTACTGGCAAGGTTGCGATGCGTCAGCGTGGGGTGCCGTGGCACTGAGGTGGGGGACGTCACGGCCAGCACAAAGGCTGCATATGATCGCTTCCAGTGCTGAAACCGCACCATCTTGTTTTCCCCCTCCACCCAAAATTTTGGCTTCAGATTCTTTCCATTCTGTTTTTTTTTTTTTTTTTTTTTGGAAGCTGCCAAGTTGAACAATTATCCCTGATTATGGGGCTGGAATTTTGTCACGTAAACAAGTAAACAAGCCGACCCACGGAGCCCTGGGGTGGCTGACCTGATGAGGGCTGCGTGCAGATTTGGGGGGAGGGGGGACAAGACACCGCAGGGTAAAACTCTCCCATACCTTGCATAAAAATTTCCTGAACCTTTTGATCTTTAACCCAGGCCTTCACCTCTTCATGAAGCTGTGGATTGTCCCTGAGAACAGGATTCAAACTGTCTGCATCATCCTGTAAAAAGAAAGAAATACAACAAATGCCATTCATACCTGAAAAAGAGACATGGCATTAACTCTGATTTATTACCTGAGTGTTACTCTTCAAAAGCAGCTTTATTTAAACACATAACAGATTAGGCATATTCCCCAGAAAGGAAAAAGGCAGCGACGATGAAACTGGATGGAACAGTATGATGCGGTGGTGAAAGACATGCCCCCCCCGCCCCGTGTAAGCCCCCACCTCGGGGCAAGCCGGTTTGGTAGATGGCACTGATCACCTACGACAATACAGAGCCGGCCGACGGCGGGTAAACAAGCGGTAAGCGTGCAACGCTGAGAACGCCAGACAATGCCCATCTGTCTCCGCTCCGGCTAAGGAGCACGCTGGAGCCGTCTCCCCCCAGAGCCCCTGGAGACAGATCCTGCGACAGACTTGTGTTTGACAGGCTGGGGGGTGGGGACAACACGGGCAGGCTGCCGTATTCCCAGACAGACATGGGCACAGTCCTAACTGAAAGGCCTGCGGATGCCAGAAATACATACGCAGGTGCACATATATTACGGACACAGCCCCCCACACAAGTAAACACAGGCTGCCTATGGGCAAATAAGCAAAATGCTGCAGCACAGCGCTGATGAGTGGGGAGGTAGGTGGGATGGATGATACCCACAGGGGCAGGACGCCCTCAGATACCTGCAGGTGTGCGGCACTGCTTGGAAACGCACGGATGAACGTGAAAGGGGTTCGCGGTCGGAAGGTAAGAGCCACTCCATGGGGCCACGGCTGGGGACATGAGTGCCGCCCGCCTGCCGCGGTTTCTGTTGCACGCGCGGAGAGTTCAGCTGGGGTCGGGGAGGAAATCCGTCTATTGTGCTGGCGGTGAGCAGTGGGGCCTCCCGCCGAGGGCGGCTGTTTGCACAGGCGCTCCGTGGGGGAGGGGGGCTGATAAACAGAGCGGGCCTCCCCCCCCCCACGCCCCACCCAAGGCAACCCACATGCCGGCAGCCATCTCCGCTACAGAAAGCAGAATTAGCATCATTATGATGGTCATCTCGGCAAGATAAGCGGCAGAAGGGAGAGGACGCCCCCCGCAGGACGTCTGCACACAAGATAAGAGGCATGTCAGTGGTGTGAGGGAGACATGGGCGCCTTCCTGCCCGCCGCAGCGTGGCTTTCGACGAAAGGCCGCAGCGGCGGCTCTATTTTAAGCGCGGCCACGAGGGAGAGACATGATTTATTTATCGGACTGAGGACAAGCCCACCGCTGGCTCCGACTGTCCCACGCTGTGCCGCTCAGCTGTCACAGAGAGGAATCCCAACCCTCCACACCCACTGCACCCAACTCCTTCACCAGGCCCTTCGAGACAATGGCCATGTTTTTCATCGAATCAGACCTAAGAAATAAAAATTTAATGGAAAAACCAAAATGGCCGCAGCCTCAAATGTAATAAAAAAAAAAAAAACAACACTGTGCTAAAAGGAGGCCTGACGACCATTTGAGTCCAGACTTACAGCTCATCAGTCTTACAGCCACTGCTTACCGCTGCAGGCTCTCTGCTCGCTCACACACCCGCACACACACTCACACAGCCGCGTCCCAGTGAAGGGCACGGCAGATGTACTGGGTCCCTCCCCGCAGTGGGCTGTCGTCCGTCACTCTCCCGGCAGTGCAGTAAAGGCTTCTCCTCACAGCTGTACGCGGCTCCGGACGCAGAGACGCGCCTGTCGAGCCTCTCAGAGCCGCAAAACACTTCCAGACTCAACTCTGACCTAGATAAACAAGGCGTCCTGCCTCCCTCCCTCCCTCTCTCTCTCTCTCCCTCGCTCACTGCGGCTTTCGTGTCCGAGCCGGAGACGAGCCCGGGCCCTGTTTCAGCGCCCTGGAAGTCCCCGCTCGCCGCTGTAACCCAACGCCATCTGTGCTCCCATTTGGTGAGGGGGGTTGGTGCGGGGGGGTGGGGTCTGAGGCGCGCTCCGGCGTGTGCTAACGGACGCCTGCCGCAATAGCCTGCGGAAATCCAAGCCCCCCCCCTCAACACCGACATGGAGTTTCGTCAGCGCGGCGTGACCGCGTGGCAGACGAGGCGTGCCAGCGCTGCGGGAACGCGCTCTTCGCGCGAGCGAGTGAGCCAGCGACTGGCCGGCCGGCTGGCCTGCCTGCCCACAGAGCCTGCATGTCCTTGGCCGCTGTGATGCTGCGACGTCAGGGCTGCGCTGAGCTTCCGCACGGCCGGGTACAGCCAAGGACTCCCCACACGTGCAGGACCTGCCATTAAAGGGGCCGAGCTCATGAAAGGAGGAGAAGAAGCAAACAACACCAACAGCTTCTTTTTGTTACGCCAGGCCAAGGGGTGAAAGGGTGGACTTGTAGCCATTTGCAGAAAACGCCGGACAGGACGTTACAACAGACCTGTCCGTGCAGCACGGACAGCCACTGTACGTCACCAAAATTAACAATGTGTTCATTAAGAATGAATGCAGTCCGGGAGAGATGGTTCCCATTACAGAGTGGCCACACATGACTGGGTGCTCTGATTAGCATGCCCCCGACTCCGCCCCCACGGCCCCCGGAGGAACAGGCCGAGGGAGCTGACACGAGACGAGCGGCAGAAAGGCAGCCGGCAAGGGGGGAGGGCTTTATGGCGGAGGGCACGTTTTAGTGTCCCTCCCCCCTGTGTCCCCCCGGTGATTCACAGCCTTCAGCGCACATGTCAAGGTGAGCTGGGGGGTGGGGGTGGGGGTGTCTGACACACTGTTCCATGGTGCATCCCACCAACACCTCCCACGCACACTGTTATCCAGACTCTGCGGTTAATGTCACGCCGCCGCGGCTGCAAAAGGCCGCTCTGCAAATGCAAAAACACAAACGCTTTAAGGATTCCGGTAGGGTGTTTAAGCTGCTGGGGAACGATCACAGATTCCTTATCTGCTGAACGATGCCCCTGAAGCTCTGATCTAATACCCTACACAGCTTAACCTATACAGAGCAGGAAGGGTTACAACTCAGAAGGCTGAAGGGGAAAAAAACGACACCATAGATCTATAAAGGAACTGCAGTGCTCAGTGGAAACAGACGCGTTACCATGGCACTATTAACCAGGGAGAGCTGATTCAACTCTTGCGTCAGAGAGCTGAGCAAACAGCTAATGAAGAAAGGAAATTAGGGCTTCCTGTCGAAAAACAGGTACGGATCTCCTCAGACCCACTTTCACTTCTGAAATGCTTTTAATCCGCCACAACACAGACATACCGCATCCAGTGAGAAAAGACACCAATCAGGAGAGAAAAAATAAACAAGTAATTTCAGATACCAGCTGGAGCGGTGCTGCACGGCGATGCGGGGTGGCAGAAGCGCCACAAAGACAGCCCGTTACTAGGGTATCGTGACATGAAGCGGCGGAGTCCGTCAGCCAGGAACGGCTTGTTGCTAGGGCAGCATAAGACGCGGGTGGCGTGAAACACGGGCAGCCGCTCGGCACAGCCTGTTGCTAGGGTAATGTAATATGCATGCGCGGCGTGTGTATGTACAGGAACAAAGCCTGTTGCTGCGGTAACTCAATACAGCCGCAGATGCGCGAGGGTGGTGTCCAGCCAGTACGCCGCTCCAGGTCTCCTTCCGGGCAGGGCCGACACCCCCTACACCCCAAGCTGGCCCGGGCCCTGGAGGGACTGCCGCAAAAGCCCGCAGGTGTCCGCTAAAGAAGGCCTGGCTCCATGGGAACGACATTTGGCAGGAAGGGTTACATTCACTGAACGGTGCCGATACAGAGGGGGAGAGTTTCTGCCTGAATCTGGGGAGGCGACAGAAATACACATGATGTACAAATACACCAAACGGCGCTTAAGCAGCAGCCCAGCATAACAGTATGGGGGGGCCTCCGCATGTTGGAAGGGAAGCTACCAAGTACTAATTAAATGGGGGGGGGGTGCTGTCCACCCAAAGCCCCTAAGAGCAGCCCCTGCCCCACCCCCGGCTCCCGCCGGGTGGCCTCTGCAACAATAACCTCATTGTGCAGCCAGGGCCCAACCAGATTGGGATGAGGTGCTTCAGTGCCCCCCCTGCCCTCCAGGATAACAGAAAAAAAGACACGAGAAATCAAATTAAAACCTTTTCGCTGCACAGACACCGATGCGAGAGCCCAGGACAACAGAGAGAGAGCATGGGGGGGGGGGCATAGCGAGTCATGAGCGAGTCATGAGCATTTCTTTGCAGATTCGACAGGAGGTGAGGCTAGACGTTAAGTTATGCTGCATGATGAGTAAAACAGCCCGGTACACAGCAGCACCACCCGGGCACCAACGGCAGCTTCCCAGCTCACAGGGCGAGTCGATAGCAATTTGCCCACATCTGAGATTGATTAGACAGTAATAAATGAGAGTCGCCTATGAAGCTGTAATTCCTCAGGGCATGCACCACCCCAACAAAGAGAGCAGAGAGGAGCTGCCGCAATAATCATAGCAGCCAGCGGGAGGGGCCACTGAGCGCCTTTGTCCTTTCAGTCCGGTGATACGCCTGTAAGGGACGCGAGGGGACTTTTCCATCACACCCCGAGCATGACAGAGAGACGAGATGCCTGAGGAGTCTGGGTGAGACAAGAATTGCTGTGAGCAAATCAATAACAGGAAGAGATTTCCTGTCGAGGCATGGCCGTCAAAGCTGCCGGTGCACTTCCTGTGACACGAAAGCTGGTCAGGATTCATCTGGCCAGCAGCGTGCAGCAGCTCGATGTAGATGAGGGCGGCTGGGTCCACCTATCAGGCCTCGTCATCTACAGCTCGTCTGCATGCTCCCCTAATATCAGCGTCATCATCTCCCGGCAGATGGCTGCGCTCCGACCCGGAGTTTCCAGGCACAGAGGTTTCAGTGATCGGGTCTCAAGTCAAAACAGATGCCTTGCGTCAAGGATGAAAAAGATTTAAAAAAAATAAAAATAAAATAAAAAATAAACCTGCAGCATCCGTGCCAAAGCTGCACCATCAGCACGCACCGCAATAAAGAGCTGCGTCGCGGGTGGCTGCGGCGGGGCGTCCCACCTGATAGGGCTGATAGGCGTCGTCGTCTGTCAGGAAATCCAGCTGCCTGTCGGCGAAGAACTCCACGGCCGCGATGGAGCCCAGCACCGCTTTCCCCACCAGAGGCCTGAATGCCTGCGAAATGAAAAGGGCCAAATTAAGAATAACAAGGAAATCATTAAAGGCGCGGGCTGACAGCTCAAAGGGGGCCACCGGCTTTGATGCGCCTGTTCCGCTCCCCCCACGGATACGCCGTCTCTGATGTCGGCGTCCGTCAGGACTGCTCGCCGGCGCCCGGCTCGCCATGCAGGCTTGCATGGGAGCATGTGCGCAGGGTGCGGTGGGGTGCTTCTCGGGGTGCTTTGAAGCTGCGCGTGACACCGTTGGCTCTCCAGGAACGGTCAGCGGGCCTCAGCGACGTGATCAAACCTCCATTCTCCTCAGGACGGGTCTTTAGATTAATTATAAGCGCGATGAGCGGCGTCGAGGGACACAGGTACAGCCTGGCAGCCAACGACAGCCTGGCAGTAATACACAGGTGACGAGGACAGCTCAAACTGCTCATCAGTGCAGCGTGAATGTGAAAACTAGGATGAATGTTTGCTCCTGAAAAGGTAGGACTCAAAATCTGCCCCAAGCATCCTATGAGTGTGTTGTTCATGACCTCCACAAAAACAAGAAGCACTACAGCATCTCTCCTCCTTGGAGACAAACTGTGCCGTGGGAGTGACTCAAGTTTCTGCCTCGGTTATACTGAGACGGGTTACAATCGGCCACATCGGTCTAGCCTCTTATGAGCTACACGACACGCCGATCTGGTCCAGAGAGGGATTCCAGTCATGAAACTGAAGCAACATGCCGGGGACTATTGGAAATAGCATTTCAGTCAGCAGTCGACAATTTTACAACATTGTAACCATGGCTTAGTGGCGGTGGGGGGGGGGGCTGTCATGGAGCTGACGGCTGTCGCACAAGGGTCTCCGGCTCAAAGGGTTATAAAGATGCACAGTGAGCGATTCCCAGGCTGCTGTGCGGTGGGTGACCCTGCCGACCTCCCCGCTATGATGGCCCTCTTACAGGGAAGATCTCTCCCTTTTATTAACATGCGTAACATGCGGAGGGCGACATTGCCAGGACGAGTGAATGATTAACTAACAAACTCGATAAAAGGTGCTACGCCCGGACAGAGCAGTCAATCCATTGGCCACTGAATGGGCACAATAGCAGGGTAATGGTCAACTTAGAGCAGAGAATCAGAGAAACTGATTTCCCAGCGTGCCTCGGTGTGCGCCGCGCGGTAGCGAGGGTGTGACCTTCAGCACCATGCCCTCATCAGTGGGGCCATCGCTGTCTCCCCGTAACGCATGCTCCTCTCCTGGAACAAGGTTACAGCTGCCTTCCAGTGCCTCGGTAACATCACACTTTTCTAGGGCAGATAAATTTAGCAGCTCGCGATCAGATCAGCTTGCCTTAAAAAAAAAAAAAAAAAAAAAAACAGGTGTTCCCTTCTGGTGGCGAAAACGTGCACATGAGCATGAGAAAGGTGGTTTCAAGGGGGTTCCGGAAGGCTCCTGGTCGCCTCGTGAAAGGTATGTGACGAGCAGACCTGTTTTTATCAAGCTTTCCATAATCCCGTCTCTTAAAGGGTGAAGAACAAGGCTCTCTGCAGCCGCAGTCACCAGCTACCGGCTTGCGGCTATAAATAGAACAATGCTGACCTCGGTGACCTACAGGGGGACGGCAAGCGGCAACGGACCCTTGATGAAAAGGCCTCTGCATTAGTCTCAATTCCCAGCAAAAACCGGCGCGCAGCCCTCTGCGGCAGCAGAAGCAGGTCACCCCTAGTGCCGGCCGCCGGAGAACCTTCAGAATGTATGAGGAACTGGCAAAGGGCACAAAGCGCACTCCCCTTCATCTGACTGCATCCCTAAATAAAGACAGACATTAATCACGGCAGAAGGGTGTTTCTCTGCACGTCGGGCTCTCGCTAGACAAAGGATCTCCAAAATATTGCCCTTCCCCTACATTACAGGGCTGCACCATAACTCAACAGTAAATATTTTATAGGGCTGAGTGCACTGGAATGCTAAGGGAGGCCGTTGCTGGATCTCATGCATACCTAAGTAACCTGGAGGCGCGGCTTAGCTCCATCATCCTCTGAACAGCTCCTGGAGCCCGAGGGCCAACAGGAAGCTGCTATCTGATGAAGGTCAGAGGCACTGCACTCCGGTTTCACGGGCACGCCGTCCCGCCTGACGCAGCGACACACACGCACGAACGCCCCCCCAACCCCCAACCCCGCAGAATTATTAATCATGTAAGAGCATAAGCCGCCGCCGGGTTACTCAGGAGCATGAGAAAGCGGCGTGATTTTCGAGGGGACATTAGCGCTAAGTGCCGAGAGCCTCACCTGAAGGTAATAAATAACCAGGCGGGGAGCTTACCGCCGGAGCTCTCGCTGTAACGCCTCCGGATGCAGGACGGGCAGGCCGACGCCCTCGTCACGAGGCCTCCCGGCTCTCCCAGTTACCTGAACCGCCACATTTCCGACTGGAGAGAGCAGAGGCGGGGAAGCGCACTAAAACCAGAACCGACGGCAAATCCCTGTCATTTGGGCCTCTCACGGCTCAAAATGTCGTACCGAGTTACAGCTAAAAACCACTCTTGGAGAGAAAGCTGTGTAAATAATGAGCCATTGAGAGTGAGGCGAACTTCACGGTCGTCGTGCTGAGAGAACACTCAGCATATTATGGCTGTCTGGAGGTCACCCCTCTCCTCTTGCACCGATAAAGCCCTTTCGAACAAGGACCCCGATCCAGAACATGTGTTCCAGCATGAGCCTCGTGTACCCCCCCCCCCCCCCCGGGGGGCCCCCCCCCGGGGGGGGGCGGCCCCCCCCCCCGCCC
>JAODKC010000045.1:11296414-11333599 GCA_026777985.1 Mormyrops attenuatus
TCTGTCCCCCATCCCATTCGGGTCCGCACCACAAAGCTGCCACTGTGTGCGAGTTAGGAAACGCCTGCAAGCGGCGCCGGGCCATCCAGCAACCCATTCCAGCCCCGTGAGAAAGAGCAGGGCTCAGCCTGGCTACCTGGAAGGGCCCCGCGGGACAGGGGTCACACGATCGTACTGGAGACGCGGTTAACGGCAGCAGAACGGTCATGAAAATCCCAGTCCGAGGCGTGCCCGCCGACAAGAAGCATGAGAACGCCAGTTAAGCCTAGTATGATCACTTTGGGAGCGGGTGGGGGGGGAGCTCAGGCGTGGGAGCTGCAGCCATTCTTGCCTGCCTGCGTGTTTTCTGGAGCAGCTCTGTGTCCAAAGTGCACTTTGTACCAAACGCTGATGTAATTAAAAACAGCCTCTCACCGTAGCCCCGTTATGCTAAATGGGTCAGAGTGCAGCTCGCCCCCACCCCTGTGCTCACACACTTCCAGCAGGGATCACGAAGATTACAGACAGCCCACGATACCCCCCATACACCCAGAGAGCTCTTCTAGGAGAAGAGCAGTCCTTAATCAGCTTAACTGGCCATAACAAACGAAGGTACTTGTCAAAATACAACCGCCCGGCACTTGGGGTTGCCCTGGTATAAACACTGATAAGACGACACATAGCAGCTGAGCTAATATGGCAGGACTAATGCAGCACAGATCAATGGGACCCGGGGAACGTCCCAAGCTCCTACACGCCACGGTCAAGAAACCGCCCACAAGTCTGCCACTGAAAATACACCCCCTTACACACACATTTCAACAGAATCTTTGCTTCCTGTTAAACGACTGCATTACCATGACAAAGATGACACCCTTTACCCCAAACGCCAAGCGCTACTACGATTACACACACCACAGGAAAGGAGGCCAGAGATAAAAGATAACCCCTAACGGTGTCGTGCAGACAGGCACCATGACTTCAACAAAGACTGACTAAGATGTTTTTATAGCCATAATACAAAGACCACATCATAAATGAACCAAGTAAACAACGCCCAGAGTCACAGTTTGCCCTTAAGATATTTAGAGGTTTCCAGGCAAGTACAGCCCGTTCGATGACGTAACCTTTCACAGTAATCGCTATACCTGTAGCCCGTGAGCTGTAGCGTCTCTCGGCAGTCTACGTGGGCCGTACGGCCCAGGGGAAGCAAGTAAGAAGCTGAAAGGGAGGCAGCAAGGCTACTTTACCTTAGCGGGGTCTCACTGCTCCCGGGCAGAATGAGCCCGCTCCTCGGACAGGGCGGCGGCGAGCGGAGCACGCGCTGTTTCTCCCGGAGATGGCCGAGACGGCGGTGGTGGTTAAATGGCGAGCCAGGCGCTGAGGAGCACACAGGCTAACCCAGCCCCCAGCCGCATGGCTGACTGTTTCCGCGCCCTGACGAGAGCAGGACTGACGCAGGAGAGAACACAGTAGGCAGAGGCGGTCGGGCGACTCTCTCTCTCTCTCTCTCTCTCTCTCTCTCTCTCTTCCCTTTTCTCTCTCGCTCACTTGCTTGCTTGCCTGCTCACTCCCTCCCTCCCCTGCTCACCCAGCTCCCCAGCCCCCGCGGTGGAGGATTATCACTCTCTCTTTGTCGTCAGCGATGCGGCGCTAACGACCCACAAGGTCCTGTGATGAGAGTTCCCGGTCCGCCTGAATGTGGGTCATCGCCATCTCCCCCGGGGGCTGGTTACACAACCTATCAGTTGTTCCAAAACAGGGCGCCGCAGCCACCGGGCACCTGATCAAGCCCGCGAGGAAGGTCCTTTTTCCAGGATGAGTCTGGCGGTCCCTGTCGTAGCCACCGCCTCCACCCCCCCCCCCCGCTTTTGTTTTTTCGTAGCTCTTTACAAGCCTCGCTTCTGACACCCGAATGAGACAGTGACTCCGACGTGGAGGCGTGTTCTAACCAGGAATAGGGCGGGGCCACTTAAAGTGTAACTAATCCCCCATCACAGGTGGCAGTGGAGTCACTTCCAGCATGAGTCACAGTGCTGATTAGTCACTTGGCAGACCCAAAACAGGGTGGGTTATAAATTCAAGAGCAGACAAAGAGCAGAGTGGAGGCCAAGCTGACATCTGAGCCCTGCTGCCCGAGTGGCTTTAAAACAGCCATACTGCCCTGCACTGCGGTGAAACCCAAGCCTCGTAAATTTGATAAAGTGCCCTGAACACGGGACACATTTAGAGGAGAAACCCAATAGGGGGACTGGCTCTGAGAACGGCTCTGAAACAAGTTTTTTTGGAAGCTCAGCAATGCAGACAGGGTTTCTACTCTGCCCCACCCATTTCCCCTGTGAGAGTCTTGACGACAAAACAGACCTCGGAGTGCGATGCGCGCATGTGCCTGGGATTCCCTTCCCCAAGCTCGGGGGGCGCAGCTTTCCATGCCAGAATAGGACCTGAAGCGAGAGGTCAGAGTAGCTATGAAGCGGATGGGCCCCCATCTTGAACACACAGACACAGGGCAGAGAGCGAGCCACAGCTCAAATGGACTACCATGTGCCAGGCGATGGCTGCCTGGCTGGAGCAGGTAACTACAGGCATGATAATGAGGCCCCATGGACCCCAGGTGGGTCCTGCTATAGACACCGTTTGGCACGAACCTCTTTACCAGCATTATATTGTGGGAGGTGGTGGGCGTCGCTTCCGGGCCATGAAAGCAGACTGGTTTCGCTTCTTTAAGCCATCGATTTTCAGCCGCTCCTTCTTGTTTTCCAGCCCTGCCTCACAAGGTCACGATAGGGCAGAGACCAGCCCAGTAATACTGCAGTGCCAGACTGGCAACGTCACCTCACATAGAACAAGTCTGTCTGTCCCCAAACCTCAACAGTTACAGCTAAGAATGCTTCCTCACCTTTCCCTTTCAGAGGGGTAACCGCGCTGCGCGGTAGCAGAACACCACCGATAATTATTCAATAATTATACCCTGAAAACAGACACGGCAGAAAGGCAGAGTACAAGACCAGACAGTAAGGCAGCGCGTTAGCACGCCGCGGGATACGATCGTCATGCCAACACTGTGATTACGCAATCAATAACTCCCATCTTTAAGCAAGAGACAATAAGAAATATGGATTACAGCTAATCACCGCCAGGGGTGAGGGGCCTGAGACCGTCTCCTTATTACTGCGGGGACTGGCATCCTCCTAATTAGTCAGACAGCTGCTTACCGCATCACACAATAAACCTGTCCCGGGATGTCAGTGTTCATCTCTGCATCCCTACTCTCCTCGTAGTTGTCTTTCTATGCAGCTATAATTTTTTAAATAAAAGGTATACGCCATGCTATGAGCTGCACACACGCACTGGCACGGGTGTCTGCTTTGGCTCATAGCAGACAGAAAACCCGACAGAACACGAGGAGCTGACATGCGATCCGATGCCGCACCTCGGTCTGACCCGATTCCGGTTCTGCGGCTGCTACGTCGCCGCTTTCCAACAGAGGCTTAGGCTGTCGTCTTTCGTGGCCTCCATGACTCCCCGGTTTTACTCGAATACAAATAAAAATCCACTCAATCCCATTACCACTGCAGTAGCACAGAAAAACCAGCGGTCCCCCAACAACAGACACCCGGCGCGAGACGGCAGCCGGAGATGGAGATGGACCCGCAGACGGCGACGCCAGCGCGCGGAGCATGGCCCGCTTCCGCCCCGGTGAGGACGTACCACGCAGGGTGCAGACAATGCAGCCACAGGAGAGGGGAGATAATTCCAGGCCTCCATCTGCACCATAAGACGACACAGGCAGATACTCGGTGCCCTCCCTCCCATCGCGATGGCGTGTCATTGGCAAGCTCGCCAAAGAGGTGAAGAGTGACCCAAATGACCCTGATTCATAAAAAGGAGTGCAGCTGACAGGCTGAAGGGGAAGCAGCTCAGCGACATCAGCTCCATATCCCCGCTGGCTCACGGCCGCAGGACGGTCAGTTCCCAGCCTATTTACCATCTTTCTGTTCCCTGCGTGCCGCATCACAATAAGATTTACACTAAGAAACACCTTTTTTATTCTTTCGTTGAGAACAAAGGACCAAAAGTAAACAATTGTGGGGGAGGAAAAAAAAAATACAGGCCCATATGTATTTTTTCAGCCCCAAATTAGCATTCGACAGGAAAGTCTGACGAAATGATCGCTGATGCACGCTGGCCTGAAACGACTGACAGTGCCTTCAAATGGAGGACCTCACCACTGTTACGTAACCCGGCCCGAACTGAATAGCTCAGATTCCTGGAGGAGAGCTTTTGTCTCACGGACAGGCGCTAGCAGCTTAGCTGTGATTCCAGGAAGGGTAGGTGTACCGGCAGGGTGTGTGGATTCGGGCTATCTTCACAGGGACTTGCGTTACCCATACACAACTACCTACCGAGGCCCACAGCCATAGCACAGAAACTGCAAGGCGATTATTTTTAACCCAAGGCCAGTTCACATGTCATTCCAAGCAAAGCGAATTACAAACACTGCCGACGTGCTCTAAGATCTAGGCCCAGAATATGAGATTGGACACAGGTGGCTGACAGTCCCTGGGACAGCGTGAAGGCGGACTAGGCCGGGCCAGTCGTGCGTGCAGCCACGCAGCTCCGAGACGCACAGACGGCCTCGGACAACACAGAGCGAGTCACTTGAGCCAAGACAGCCCTGCCTTTGATTCCACGTCAACATGGCTGCCTCCGCCATTCACAGAAAGGGCCCATAAAGGGGAGATTGTATTTGAGGGCCTGAAAATATCAAGATGGATTCCCCCCAATGTTTATCCTTGAAAACTAGCTTTGTTACCCACAGAATGTAGAACCGGGGGATCAGATTTTCCATCTCAAATTTATATTTTTTTCCCTATTTTTAAAAAAAACAGATAAATGGAAGGCCTCACTGTGAATTCATTGCTTCATGGCCCTGTTTGGTGGAGGAACTTGATATGTATACAAATAAAATACAGTGGCTACCCAGACTGCAGACACGCACGGCTCTATCATTACCTCATTAGCAGTGGAGTAGAGTGGCAACGTTGCTGCTGGGCATTTCCCCAGACGACTATTTACCCTACAAAGCCTCAGACACAAGACGTTAAGCACTTCAAACGTCCCAGACAAAAATAACCCATTATTAAAATATGGGCATTTCCTGAGAGGAAATGTTAACCAAAAGAAAAGGCATCCGAGTATTGAAAAGGAAATATTGGGCAAAACAGGGCAATCAGAATCATTAGCTGGAGCTGCAAGGGGGGCCTTCCTGCCTCGACTGTGAAATATCAGTGTGACGTTCAAAGCGATAGGCATCTGTCCGCATGTCAGCAGCCTGGGCAGGCTTGTGAGACCTGAAGCAAAACCTAAACAGCAGGAACATTAATTCTGTCTCACAAAATCGAATGCCTGACATTCCCCGGCCCGTCAGCTTCACCTTGACGTTGTTGACATTTGGGAGGATCGTTTTGTATTCACTTAGCCCCTTATCAAGCGATGAAAGTGTATATACAGCGCAGTGCTCATTTCAGCCCGGCGAGCGACTAACATACGGGTGATGTTTAACGGTGTGTTTGAGAGATCCCGTTCTAGCGTCTGCAGCTTACCAGAACTCCCAAGCATCCATCCAAACAAATAAAATAATAAAACGTCTAGCTTGAATGTGCATGAAGTTTCTTTCCACTGTGCTTTCAAATTTCTGAAATAACTTCCTGAGGGAGACATTTCCCACAGCAGATTTCCTTTGGAAAATGAGTAATTTATCTGCTCTCACTGGGCGTATTACACATTAACAGTTGAAGGGCTTATTGTGATTTGCTGGCAGACAAGATGGTTGAGTGCTTAACACCTAACGCACAGATGGCAGAATAGGAATGACTTTTTAAACGCCGGGCCACTGGAAAAGTGTCATGCTTTACAGGACGCCACCACTGTGCCTGACTGCAGCTCGCAAGGCCAAAGTGTGTTTGTAGCCTTTGGGTGAAGCTGGCCTAATGTAATAATCTTTAGTCCTCTTGAACTGCATGAAAAAACAAACATCTGCTCTTGCAGTCAGAAATGTGCATTTCCAGACAGAATTGCATGAAAAATAAAAGTTGAGCTGTAACACACTAAGACTGTCCAAAAATTCAGACAGGATGCCAAGATGTTTCTGTTGTAGGGAAACTCAATTCCTTACAAGCATGAGGCATACCTCCCCTAACCTGAGCCATCTTTGTTTTCCCACAGGGAAAACTGCTAGTCTTACTTTTTTGGTATGGAGGCCTGTCAAAGACTCAACTTAACAGCAAGGTCTAGCCCCTAATTTATGTGCATGGACAAGCACACATTCACCTGGACAGAGAAGCAGAAACATGAGCAGACTAGGACAGCGGTAGCAGCGGTTAAAGGACCTCCAGGCCAATAGCATTCTCTGTGCTTTTAATCCGGACCACTTTCACTCCGCATAAGCAGCTAACATTTTATATATAAAGGTCTGTGCTAATTAACGGAAATAAATCATCCAGTGCATCGTACTGACAAAGTGCACTTCACGGTATCACAGGATATATAATCTCTGCATGAGCAGTCACAGCAACGCCATATGAAGGCCATCATGTCAACTAAAACTATAATGATCAGCATACACCCAACAAACCACAATATTTTCAAAACATATTTAAGAGAGAGAGTGAGAGAAAGGAAGCTCCGCCCAGTGGTTAAACCTCAGATTCAGGAGGAACAGTGCAAGTTCCTGCCTGACATTATGACAGTGGGCCATCTAGACTCCCTTGCACAGTTGCGAGGGTCCAGACATGCCAATGCAGACTACATGAGCTTTTGTGAAAATGTTTCAGGACATATTGTAGGAGGTGCTGCAGGATTCTGGGGTACCAAGGGCTGCTACTGTGCACTCTTACGACCTTTTACTAATGTGTCCACATACTTGGCACAAAATCTAAGTTGTTTGGAGTGGGTGTTAGCCTCTGGCAAGGGTGCATCTTGTCTCCACCGCCGTTTGTGAATTTCATGAACAGGATATCAAGGCACACCCGTTATTGGAAGGGCGTCCGGTATAGAGGGCTAGAGGTGACATTCCTGCTATTTGCAGATGTTATTGTGCTTCTGGCCTCATCCAACCAGGAGCTCCAGCACACACACAAATGGTTCAGTGCTGAGTGTGAAACAGTGGAGATGAGAATCAGCACCTCCAAATCCAAGGTCATAATGCTCTCGCAAAAGGAACGGGTTGCTCATTTCCAATGAGGTTAGAAGAGTCTGCCCTCGGTGAAGGAGCTTATGTACCTCAGAATTTAGTTCGTAAGATGGCTTCAGTACCTGTTCTTTTGGTTTGGTAATGGCGAGAAGAACAGGGTCATGAGTATAAGCTCTCCACATGGTTGCCAGGCTCTCTCTCCAAAACAGGGTGAGGCCAGAGATCTGGAGGGACCCTGAAATATAGTCAATACTCCTGTGGATCGAGAGGAACCAGTTAAGGTGGTTAGGGCACCTTATAAGGACACCACCAAGTCGACTCCAAAGGGAACTCATCCAGGCACGTCCCACTGGGCAGAGGCCCAGGGCAGACTCGGGACTTGCCTGAGGGACTATATCTCCCAGCTGGCTTGGCAATGTCTAGAGGTACTGCAAAAGTGACCTTCTAAATACAGCTAGAGTCCATGGCCTGGGTAAGGGAGGCCTAATCTGACGTGCTCAGAATACTGTCACTATAATCCTCACCAGGAAGAGCATTGTGAAGAAAGAGCAAAACATCTCAGATAGGCAGCTACCGCAGTTCAAAGCATAAAGGGGCTCTTTACATGAAACAGACCACTGCCTGTACACAATCCAATGAATCATACAAAAAACATCAATTCCAACAAGTTAATTTAAGTCTCAATTAAGTCTTGTTTTTATACAGGTGGAACTAATCAAATATCATTGTTGCCAACCTATTTGCGGAAACTGCATGGGAATAGACCACTTTAATGACTTTACATGTGGCAATATCTGTTCTGATTGGCAAATGTAGACCCTGCTTTGTTTTTTCCAAGTCCCCTGAAAACTGACCCCCCTTCTTAATACTTCCAACATAAAAGCTTTAAAATTAGGACAGAAATGCCTGCCAAGTAATGTCTCTCTGAAACATCGGGCATAGAGCCAAAAAGAAATCTGTAAAGCAGGAGGAAGGGCAACCATCCATTAGTTTTAATGCAAGTAGTGCAGTCTGCACACACTGGCTGAGTGCAGTGAACCTGCTGTATCCATTCATCTCTGCTCTTAAAGATGCAGGGGCCCTAGTCTGATCACATTAATGGCAACTTGACCTTGATGAGGTCATGTAGTGTACAGAGCTAATAGAGAAGTACATTACGTCATACCTGGCTCTGTACTACCATGGGAAGGAACATGCTTACAGATCCAGGATAGACTTACAGTCCCTTGGAGTGAAAATCAGGGAGGCCTGCAGGACTGAGTGTAATCAGGGCCCATTTTCCACTTTCCTCTCTGACACTGAGTGGGCTCCGTCCAAGCATCCCACAGACACATTTCAGCTGACTCTACCCCTTCCATGCCACCTAATATTCTGCTCACCTAACGCGCTCTGGACTGATTTAACAGTCTCTGGAAGATTCAAAATTTCAGTTTTATATTTCCCCCAAGAAAGCAGTCATTTAAAGCTTAAATGTCATGCGCTGCATTTAAAAATAATCACTGACATACCAGCACACACCTGCATCACTGACTTGAGCTTCCATCAACACCAATTCAGTCCAGCATATTTCTGCAAGACATTCTTGGGCCTGATTTAATAACACTAGTGTCACTGCAACTCATTACCACTAATTAGAAATATGCATTGCTTGTAACGCTTGACTGTTTAAATACTGTATCATGGGAATATGAATAAATCACAGGGAGCCAACACTGACTCCAAAGGCTTAAATACTGTCTGAAAACAGACGTCATAACAAAAACAGTCAACAGAGAGAGCAGTTCTCATGGGACTCAGTGGGCAGTGTTGTGACCTCACACCTTCGGGTTCGAGGGCTCTGTGTGTGCAGTCTGCCATGCTTACAAGGCATTCCCCTCTGTCATCCTGCAGTCTAGAAACACATTGTCTGGGAAAACTGGGATCTCCACCATGGCAGTGGCGTAGGGCTTGTGTGCACACACTGAGGAACTATACGACATGACTTGGGGGTGTCAGTCTTCTGGGACAGGCTATAGGGCCCACCGTGTCTGCATTTGATAAGCAGCTTAAACTGATGGATGGATGGATGGACGGACAGAATGTTTTTTACATTTTTTGTCTTTTTGAGGCCCATCACCACACAGAATTTGCTTGGCAACAATAACTGTCACTCACACTCAACACCAATAGCAGTTCATACACATGTGCATTTTTTATTGGCCTCAAGGCGAAAAGATGGTAGGGGTTAAAGAGATGAATAAAACCAGACACCCTACAGGGAGGTCTGGAGAAAGTTATTCTGATGCTCTAAGTTTGTTTGGTATTCAACATCAGGATAATATCAGGATGTTTTTAGCATTCTAGAGTTACTTTTGAAATGCCACAGAAATGTTCTTACCAGCAATGGATAATATTAGCTGCAGTACGACTACATGAACGCCTGTCTACACAATACCTAACATAACTAAATACTTCTTGCACACACATACATATATTCTTCATAAAATGAGCTGTTAATTTAAATGTGTTCTTGCTTTAATACAATACTGAGCCTATTCATTTTATGGAGATAGGTGAACAACTGAAATATAGAATAATCAGGCATGTTTGAAACTGAAAGAAGCACAATGTTAGTATAAATTCTATTAAAGTATATGGGGTATTATTGTGTAGAAATTCAGCAGCCAGGTTTCACTCGCCAGCATGATGCCTGATCAGACTCCCTCTTTAATGCACATGTCGCGTATAGCATAATGTCAGATATCTTGAAGGAGCAGTCATTCCTGTCATTAGGGCACTGAGAGAGAAAGGCTCGATGAGTCAGTCACACTGCTCTCTGATTCGTGACAATAAGGGGCTCGTCCCTAGTCACGTACCACGGCGTGACCTCAGGCCAGGGACGACTGACGTCACAGTGTCCCTCACTGAAGGACAGCGTCTCAAACAGCAAGGGCGCACGCTGACGTTTATAACATGCTGCCAGGTCTGGGGCCCTGCGACAAGTATCCAACCCACCTCCCTGCAACTTCTCCCTACCGGGGCACTGGTATGCTGGACGGCTTTGGGAACCGTTTAGGTAATAATAAGCTACTCCACAAGTAAAGTAGCCCAGCAGTGGTGCATCTGCAGCGTGCAGATCATCAGCGGTGGTGAGGGTGAAATCACTGAATTGTGACAGCAAGCAGAGCCCCAGCATGAGCTTCCCCCCTCCCCCAGTCACCTTCACAGACTGGCCGCAGAGCAGGCACAGCTCGGCAGAATAAAACAGCTGCTGACTGAGGCAGACACCACAGCCGCAGAGGCCATTCAGCTCCCCGTCTCTCACCCTACACCCAGCACTCCCGCCTCCAGCGGTCAAAGTTCACAGGCCTACTTCTGTTCAAAACAATCAGGCCAGACTCAAACACAGAGACACAGTCTAAGCTCGAACTGACGACCATAAATCCATTATCATTGCGATAACACTGTGGCACCGAGACTCGGATTGACGGCACTGCGGGTCCCACACTGGCGTGCTGGGTGCTTTTCCAAGCGCGTGTCAGAAACAGCTCATCTGTGTGTGGGGGGCGGGGGGGGGGACGGCTGGGCCTTGACAGCGCCGTTTCATGACTCACCCTCCCTCTCTGCAATGCGGGGGCAGTGAAGGTTTGGCCGCAGTTCAGAGCGAGACAACAGCTCTCAGGAGGAGCTGAGCAGGGCCTTCAAGCTCGAGCCTCCAGAGCAATATGGACGTGAAAGGCAAGAGCAGCTCCAGGCCAGAGCCGGGGATCCCAGCCGCCCTGGTGTTATGTGCCGCAGGGACGCACCTCTGCTGAAGTCATCAGCGGAGTAATCAATCAAGATACCGTTTTCTCTATGCTTCCTTAATGTTTTCTCCACAGCGTTCCTTCCCGAAATAGTCACTTCCTGTGTCCTGGTATTTCTAACCTCCCAGAATACATAGGCTTTCGATCCTTCAACAAACGAAAGGTCCTCAAACTGTACTACAGAGCAGAACTTTCCCTCAAACACAGTAACCTCAATAACTTTGTTTATACGTCATTTAAGGCTAAAACAATACCTTTAGAAATGAGGAAATTCATAGGCGAAGCAGACAGTGCATCACAGCATGCAAATCAGCGTTCAGAGGACATTTTTAGAAAGGATCAGTTATCAAAAAATTCTGTGCATGTTTTTTTTTTGAGGATATAATACTTACTAGCAGTGTAACACAGCAGTGCTGTAAACGCTAAAAATAAACTGCACAGCACAACTCCCGGGAGCAATACTAAATATTTATAGTGGCCTGCATTGAGGTAATGCTTAAAATTGCATGCAAAATCATTTTAAATAATTCCAAAGCTCACCAGCGCAACCTAAAAGAGATCCGATCAGGAAGTGTACAATTACCAAAAACGATTCTCTTTTTCCTGTTTAATTCTCAATGTATTTCAATCTCCTTCAAATAAATCACACAGGAGGCAGGGAAAGACCACTCTAGGGATGTAATCCACAAACAAATGTCTGACTGAGGGATGTCGAAGGGCTTACCACAGAAACAGGCCTCCCACAGCAGAGATGGAGACGCGATGCTACTGCCTTGCAGGACTGGCGACTTGGCCCACCCAGCGAGACACGGGCCCAATTAAAATCCTGTTCCGCAAAGCCACAGTCACTGTCCCACGCTTACCGGCCAGGAAGGAACGCACTTGAGGAGGCTAGCAGGGCTCCAGCATGTCAAGGCAGGCGCCGCCGAGGGAGACTGTACAGGAAATCCACAGACGTTTCACTTCCCCATACCACGCATGCATGTGTGTGAAGCGAAACAAGATGGGTGTGAACATCTGCACTGGTTTCATAAACAACAAATTAACGGCGTTCCGTATGTCACAGGCAGAGACGTAATAGGGCGCTCCGAGGCCCACCCACAGACAGGCATTACAAAAGACCGGTGTGATCTGCGGTCAGCCCAAAAAGTCCAATGCTGGAAGAAAGTCGCCTGCTATTCTGCACCGTCCTTTTGCCGAAACCATGAGAACAGAGCAGGGGCAGGAAGATGAGGCCTGCGAAAAAGACTAGCCTGGACATACAACCCTGGGAATGGACTCTCCAGGACGCATATTATTGGGCAAAGGATTAACTGCCACGTATAACCTTGAATGATTCGGAGCACGAAGTCGCTTTAAACAAGGAACAAGAACCTGAAGTGCTGTGTAACCATTTACACACTTCCAATAACCCAGGAGGGAACGTTATAGGAGCCCACATCCTGTTTGGTATATGATTCAACGAGTCTGTAGTACACTGTAGTGCATTATGGGTAAAAAGTACTTTCTGTTAAAAACATAATCAGCATTCTTAATACTGCTTTCAATGCTGGATGTTGTTACTTTGCACTATAACGACAGCCAAAGCAGTGTTCTTAGAAGTAAGCTGCCAAATCAAAATGACATTCCACTTATAAAACCTTAAATACGCATCATAGGACTGCTATTACTGTCACTTGTAATATATAGGCCTATATAAATGCCCCTATATTTCACATCACACTGTAAATCAAAATAACCCAACACTACAACACTACTCTCGAAAGCATATATATAACTAGTATGTCAAAGCCTACTATCTTGCTTAATTTTGTGCCAATGGAACAAAAGAAAAGGTTTCATTTTTCACGTCTTGCCACTCGCCCTCGGGCCCCCAGGCTTGTGAAGGAGGACACCTGTAAAAATACAGCCTGATGTAGGAAAAGCGTACTGGAGCAAAATCTGACGCCGCCTACGGGGTTACACTGCAAATGAACACACAGATGACACACAAATGCCCATTAATCACACAAGACATGCACAGCTACTCCCCACAGTACTTTCTCCCCGTCTTTATTTCCTAGCAGATGTCGTCTACTAATGAGCCAGTGGCTGGCCTCTGGAATGTAAACGCCGCGATGGTGTTCGAGTCTGAGAAGGACCTGCCCCACAGAGCGCCGGGACGAGACACGGCAGAGCGTTTACGCTGCGTGTGTGGCAGGCACCCGCATGACTGTGGCCGCTACAAAACATCCTCAATTCACCTTAACACAAAAGATATAAGTGAGAATCTCAGATGAGGCTGTAGCCAACCGATATCGTCACTCTCATCGTCCAGTTTGCTTTGTTGTTAAAGACAGAGGTTTCTATTAAAGCAAGTAAGGGAACGTCTTCCAGACACCACAAAAGCATTCAAATGACACAGAACATGAGTATGGGGTGAAACAGGAAGCATTTAATAAATAAAAATTAGCCCGTGGGAAAAGCCCCATGAGAGGAACATGCTCAGGACCCAAAAGCAAAGTAGTGGGCAGGAATTTTTCAGAGCGAACAAAGGCTGTTTCCAGGCTGTGTTCATCTGGAAAAGCTATTTCGTAACACGTGGAAGAAGGTTTTGCTAGCGAGTATAATCAGACGTGAATTTAAACAGAATTTAAAAAAATCAACCCCTATGCTAATAAAAAATTACTCTATAAAGCTAAAATATAAGACAACTCTGAGAGGTGACCCAGTTCATTCTCTATGCTTTGTTCCTAAACAGACAGCAGTTTTCAGAGTCCAGAAAAGTGCAACCAAGTGACACTTTGGTTAAGGTTATCTCGAGGTGCAGAGGGAGCTCAAAGCAAACGTTGCTGTGACAGAGGGGGCTGCTCTGGGGCTCCTCCCTCTCCTTTCTGCCACAATAATTCAAGATAGTCCCCCACACCCCTTCAAAGGCAGGCAGGAGCTAGAGTTGCCCCAGGCTGCCCCTGTAAATGCCGCCTGCATATGATTGCTACCATTAAGCGGCCAGCTGTGCTGCTGGCAGTGAAGAATGATCTGTATATCCCCCCTCCCCAGTCTGTGTACATCCTCTCCTCCCCCAGAGCCCACCCCCGCTCTCTCTCACACACGCAAACCCACACACTCACAGTATCTCACAGGCAGACACACAAACGTCCTGTTCTGCAGGCAGTTACAGCGACCCGGGCAGCAGCCCACAAGCTGCGCTGGGACCCAGAGCCACACATCTGAATGCAGGGAACAGGAGATCAGCAAGGCACAGGTAAAGCACGTTTTCATCAACCCCGAGCTGCTCAGGGCTGCTTCAGACCAATCTATGCCAGATGCCCAGTCAAATCAAACTAGACGACACAAATAGCAAGGATAAACACTCACGAATTCTTAACCAACAAGAAGAAACACAAAGACACGAATCTCAATGTAAATAAACTGCTCGGATTACAAAATTATAATCACTCACAGGGCAAATCGAGCGTGAGCAATGCGAACTTTAAAACCCAAATTGCTTGCAATTTTTCAGAAAGTGGACTTGAAATACAGCTTCCGCCACTTACTGAAACAGGCAGAATTATGAAACGTAAGCGAGTGGCCGGCGAGCCCCCCCTCCGAGGTCACCGGGAAGGAGGCGAGCGGCTGGGTGCAGAACAATAAGTGCTGCTCTCGTCTTAGCGTCCCTGACAGCTGACATTGCGGCTCCAGGCAGAGGGTGCAGCGACTACAGCGTTAATCATTTCCTGGAACCTCGGAGGGACTGGATTTGCTCAAGGTGGTCTGGGGTCACAGCAGCTATCCTGGTAAATCATTACACGCCATCCTTCAGAGGCCCTGCTATTATTTCCAGCTCACACACATAAGGAAAAATGGCGACCGAAAAGAAGCACTGCAGAAAAGCTAACATAATGCAGAAAATGGAGGTCGAGTGGAGGACTACAAGGCAGCTGCACGTGTCACGTCAGATTTTTTTGAATGCATTAAAAATATATCATTCCCTGGTGTGAGTGCCTTTCCCAGCACACTTTCAACTGTGCAATTAAGTAGCAGTTACACAATAAAATCAAATAAAAACATGAAAATTAAAAAGTCATTAATTGCAGCTGATGTCAATTACAGGTTTGCATGCGACCGCTGAGATGATCAGACGTTTGTATCATGTCTCAAGGAAGTGATCTCGAGTCAAACCTTGACAGCACTCTCAAAACACTCCAGCACAAAGCCCCCTTTGTGTGCGTCAGAGGCCAGAATGCCACCTCCCCCCCCTCCCCCGACAGCACTCTAAAAACAAAATACAGCTCACTAGAAAGGACAGCTTGGTTTCAATTAGTATACTGGAGACTCCAGCCAGGTCAATCTCCAAACCAATAAAGTAATGAGTCATGTTGATTTCTTGGACAATAATGTGGCCATGGCGCAGGTCTGAAGGACACTGAAATGAGAGCCCTGTGGCTTTGCAGACATTGACCAAACAGGAAATGAGGGAGACTCAAAGCTTCCAGTGGCAAGTCGAGTACAAAAACCAAGTACTAAAATACATTATTTTTACTCTATTGGTCATTACATCATTACAGAGTCAGTTTTGAAATACCCAAAACATGCCTGTGTCATTAACATTTAAAGGACACACTGTAAAGAAGCAGTGGGACAAATCATGACGGCCAACACGAAACAGCGCTACGGACTGCATCGCGGACGTATTGCAAAAACCAAGCCATTCACCAGCTCCTGGACATGACCCAAGAACAGGATCTAAGAGGAGTAATATCAAGACAATAAGGACTTACACGAATAAAACCCAACACAAAGCTTTAGTAATGTAAATAGGCTGGGCAGCATTCCAAAACAAACTCCTCGATAGGTCTACAAGCGGCGGCTCCAGAAACGGCCGACGGGATTCGATCGCTGGGTCACGTTCTGTCAATAGATACTGTAGGCTCAGTGCGACGGTGGGACAAAACAACCGCTGTGCACAGTTTGGTGCCGCACGTATCAAAGGACGCCAGACAAAGAGCGAAGCCCGGGGCCGGGCACCGACTGGGCTGAGCTGCTGACTAAGGGCATCCAGTAGCCGTAAATGTCTGCATCTCCCCGAAATAGCAGCCATAAATAAACGGGCTGTGAATGCATAATAGGGGAGGTGATGCTTTTGAAAACAGAAACCGCCATACGTGCAAATCCAAGCCTCAACCACCGAGGTCCGACGCATAATTACGCCATCGTCTTCTAATGATTTAATGCAATTCTTAAACCATACCTTTGCAGGCCAATAAATTCCTGAGAATCAAAGCTGAATCTTCAGGCTAATAATGGAATCCCCTCAAGGGCCCATTTCTTCAAACCATGATCCCACTTAGACATGTTCGGGATATTTGCGTTTGCGGTGTAAGAAATTCATCACTCTGACAATGCAGTGAGACAATCAAAGAAAAATCGCAGCTAGGCAGCCTTCCGCCCCTGCGTAACACTCAGTTATGCACACTTGTCCATAATACCACTGCTAAGGGCAAAAATCTAATCCTACTAGTAGCAAAAACTACAGTCTGAAATGTTAAGTGCTGCTTCCTACCAGGCAACAGGGTTTATGCCTTTGGGAGGGCTTTAAAAAAAAAAACGAGACGCAGAGAGGAACTGTGCAAGACGCACTGGGATATATCTGCGGCTCCCAGGGCCTAGAAAGCAGGCGGATTATACACCTCAGGAGCCGTGAGACGACAAGCAGCGCAGGGCAGGTTGCCCTGCCTGAGTGAGATGTCTTGTCAAACCAACACTCCCCTCATGAAAGACTTCCCCCCTTAAAGGCTTCTCTTTAAAGCTTTGCCAGATGGCGCTATGCTGCACGTTGCATCAGAACGCCGGCCATCTCTCTCATGCACAACACTCCCTAGCTGGAAAAAGCACTAAACTGAACATCAACCGAGGGTAGTGGCTTAAGAAGAAAATTCTCACTGAAACACAATTCTACAATAAGATTTCATTCTTTCAGTCTTGCTTTAATCCGAAGCATGTTATGCCAGTTTTCTGATGTTTGCACAGCTGGTTGTCCTGGCCCGCACTTACCAAGGCAGGCCACTGTATATGCTTGGCCTTTGTTCCCTGAGGCTGGGTGCCATCCTTCCGCTTCGCCCAGACTAGTTGATGCTCTAGCAGGAAGATCTGGAAGTCTTCGTACACCTTGATCCACTCGCGCTTCTCCCACTCAAGGTCATCGAACTCCACATACACCTGCAGGGGAAGCAGAGGAAGGCAGTCAGCGATGACGTGCATCACCGTGCGGCCGTGTTCAGGTTGGTCGCTTCAAAACGCCACTCAGAGCTCAAGTTTGTGTGCCTCCATCTACTGACATCTTCTCCAGGATAAATGGCATTTTTTTTCCTCCCTCCTCAAAACAAGGTATATTTTTTGGGCAGTCCCAAAAAGAAAAAATATTTATTCAGGCCAAATGTGCGTCAAGATTAGACGGCAGTTACGGAGCTCTGGCTACACAGATTTCGCAAGAGTAACAGACCAGCCACTATAAGGTGCCCCCTCTGGGAATTCAAGCGTCTGCTTAGAAACAGGAAGAGGGTCTGAGTAGCCCCCACTTTCACAGTGTGGAGAGGAAAAACAACAGGACAGAAAAACTCAAATTCCCCACAGTACCGTCTTAAAAAATTTCAGTTTTATTAATAAAAAGCAAAAAAAAAAAAAAAGAGCATATATTTACTTCATAAACCTGATAGCATGAAACAACAGGTTGTCAATAATCAGAAAAACCATTAATAATTAAACAAGACTGTAAACATTAAAGATCAAAAGTTCATTTTCATGGGTTATTAAAGGTATACAAGGTGAACCAAGCAGTACTGAAATACAGAAACCTGCCAGATTGATGCACCGCCACCCTCAGCAGATACCAACTTTTATTCTTTGTAAAGATCTCTAAAGTGTTCAGTATGAAACACGCCACCACCAGCAACTGGCCGAAAAACATGTACGTGCAATCCATTCTCTAGCGCACTAAATAGCAAAAAAAAAAAAAAAAATAGGATAAATTATGCATTTAAACAATTTAGAATGTATAGTAAATGGAATACAACTGAACTACACAATCACTGTGCCTTTAAATAAATCTAGAGCCTACTTTGTCGTTTCATCCCAAGCAATATAAATGTAAGTCCCAGCAGGCTGTTACCACCATTGGACCGCCATGAATAGCAACAGGCTGAATTGCAAAAGAAACAGCCTTTCACATACACACACACAACAAACCAGACTGGTGTTCCACTCAAATTTTAAAGCCACTAGGGCTTAGGACAACACCGAAGCAGGATGAGGGGTGAAGCGCCGTTCACTGTACAGGTAGCGGCTGCATCTCTAATAATATGCATGCAATTAGCACAGAAGCATATAAAAGGGGAGATCCTGAATGAACCACAGGATGAAGGTTTAAGAGCAGCATGATCACTCTGTATCACATCTGTGAAAAATATCACCGTGGGGGCTATTGGTAGGTGCACAGCTATCACACCAGCTGCTAAGGTCGGAAACCCATTTCAAGCAGCCTCCTTTTGTGCACACAAGATGAGCTGAAATGTTTTTTTTGTCTTTGATTCACTTGGACTCGAATGTCAAACGGATTCCGCATCTTCCCATCACAACCAACGACTGCAGCATGTATTTTAGGGCTATCAGAGAGCATGTAGCCCAGTCAGATGCTATACCTTACAGTGGGCCCTAATTTAATATCATTCAAAATGCAAAACGTGAGTGTAAGAGAAATTCTTCTGCTGTTCCAACTTAAGCTGTATTGTGCAGCAAAACAACATCCGCTCTAACAAGCACCGGGCGGCATGACGACCTTACATGAGGAATAAGTCCCAGAGCCTCCGGCATTTTCCCCTAATATTTTTTTTTTTGTTTTGTTTTTGTTCTGTGTGAGATTTCCTGTGAGAGCGGAGAGCAGGTGAAGAGCCGGAAAGGCTCCCAGACAGCCAGGCAGGCAGTCTCAGGGAGAGCTGCCAGTGGCACCACAGCAGGCCCAGTATGTCAGCCTGGAGTACATGTGACCTCCCACCAAAAGAGGTCTAGGAGTGGGGCGGGGGCTCCTTAAAAGTAACGTCATTTCCCCGTTGTTGGCAATTAAACATTGACAATGAGATTATTTTCCAGGCACTGCAAGGGATGCAAGAGTACTGCACTCACAAGGACCCAACACAGTGTAAAAAATTCAGCCTCATTAAAAATTGACGTGCAAGAACAGAGGCGGGGGAGGGGGGTGGAGGGGGAGTGATGTTTGCTCTTGGTATCCAAGCAGTGACCCGTCAGGCCACAGCACTGGTGCCAGCAGAGGGGATTAGTAAGCCTGGCACACACTGCTGGCACGCCAGGCGCATACGCGGCAGCGTGTGGAAACGTGCTCCCAACGATGGGCCGGACAAGCTTGGGGGAAACAGCAGGCTGGTGTGGGCTAACAGAGTAAGTGCACTTAGCACTCAGAGTGTCACTTTGCTAAAAACCGACATGCTGTAGCAGTAATCCTCCGCCACATACTTTTTCACATTGCAAAAACAGCGTGTGGGTTCAAAACATTTTTTTGCAACATAGTACAGTATGCAAGGCACTGCCAGCTGAAGTTATTATTGCCTTAGACACCGAGACAGATTAACTAGAAGGTGAACATAAGGACAAAACCCAAACAAGAGCCAGAAACAAACACTTTCTTCGTCCATATTCTATTACACTATGATATGTCAATTAGCTAAAGGCAAAAAGGTCCTCGATTGGACTCAATTCACATTCCAGCCAACACTGACCAAGAAACACCATTCAAATGCTGTTAAACAGCTTTACAGGTAAGTTGTGGTTTTAAATTGTAAAATTTTACAATTGCAATTGCAAAATTGCAGTTGTAGAATATGCATATCTTTACCCCTATACCAGTTACTGGATACCAAAACATACTGGAAAAATGCAATTTCTGCAAATGCAAGGTGCTTCTGGATTAAAATACTGATCTTCCTACTCGCATGTAAAACGAGGTATTTTCATCACTTGACAAGTATTCCATAACACCCCCCCACACACACAGACACACACATACACGCTGCACTTAAACCCAAGTACTCTAATGTCATGTTTACCAATGTGGCTACACTGGCTACCACCAGTGAGGAAATGAACACACTAAGGCACCTCTTATCTATTACTCTAGCCATAAAGAGGAGTGAAAAACAGGCAGCCTGACGGGATCAGCTGTGCATGTTGACTGCTAAGAGCCTGGTGGACCTACTCACCCTGCCAGGCAAGCGCACCACCGAGAGCTGACCATTCTGATCGCTTTCTCTGATAAGAGAGGCTGTAACGCAAACCTGGCTGAGGGAGGCCTCTCGCATTTCTGTCTGGCAGGCTCTCACTACATCAGAGAAGACAGAAGAACCGGACCAGCAGAAAACATCTTCAACCTAAGAGATCAAATGTATCCAGTCCCGCGGGCTTCGGCTCAGTGTTCTAACCGCAGCCATAAAAGATAAGCCTGCTGTCAGCCTTGTTTCCGCAACAATATGAGAAAGCAGGAAACTGCGCTGATGAAAATTAGTCTTTGGTGGAACAGCTTCAGATGACACAATATGAAGACTGCTTTGAAGGATAACCGCACAATGATTATGACACCGGCGACAAAGGCCGCAGGACCCCAAAGACGCTTATATGTCGCAGGTTTCAGACAAGGCTTTTAAATGCTGCCATAGCAGGCAGTCGCTGAGCTATAGAGAGAATCCAAAAGGTTATGATGGCTCAGAATTCATGACATGGAGTGAGTGAAAGAGGAGGAAAAGGGGAAGGGCGGTGAAAACACAATGCGGCCTCTGGATTAGCCTCTGCCTGAAAACCAGCCCAAGCACACCAATGCCGGGATGAGCACTGCATATTCACTGGAATCTTGAGCAATGCTTTTCAGGATTTACCACATACCCTGAATATAAAATAATCATAATACATGGACTGTTTATATTCAAATGTAACCGTCTCAACTTTATAATAAAAGGAAAATAAACCCACATAAACATGCTACGGAGATGCCATATCTATGGAACGTCTAAGATGTGTGACATAAATTTCATGTAAAAGTATCCTTCATTAGAAGTCATTCACTGTACTTCATCACACACAAAACCTAGCTTCAGCTGAAGATGCACAGCTGAAATAATATTCATAAGCGAGATCATCTTAAACAAAGAACTGAACTAACTTTCGACAAATCTTTGGCTGCCAATTAGTTTAGATAATCAGATGCTAAATTTATGCAAAGGGAAACTCATGTAATCGCTGGGAGATAAGATTCATGGCAGCTAAACCTTATGAATGCGCTACAAATGTAAAAGGCATCACACATTTTAAGGCCTGGTTGCATAGCAACCGACAGCACTCTCCTTTTAAGGCAAATCTCCACAACAGATGCCTGCAAAGAACAGCACGGTGATTTCAGACACGCGCTGGCCATGGCGAGCCATGGCAGACAAGCTGTCATTTTTTTCACTAGCCTCCATTGCAGAATGAAGGCAGAGTTTTATGAGTAAAGGTGGATGACGTTTCCAGCTGCCTTCAGAAACACTCCCAATGGTTCAGGGACGGCAGCTTGTCAATCACACCGAAATAGACCTACGGTGCAAGCAGGAAAGCTGATGTGCAAGCAATGATTAAACTGGGAAACTGGTCGAATGGAGCCAAATGCAAAAAAATCTGAAGATTCGTCATTAAATCCTTAAATTATTTTTACATATCAACATGCACTGTATGCTTGCATGCATCAATGTGTACTGTATGTTAGCTTAAAAAAAAAACGGAAATACATCTAATATTTTTTAAATCCCTTATATATACACACACAAACAAACAAAACGACATAAAAATGCTTTAGAAACATCACAAAATGACACCAATCCCACCTCCTCTTAAAGGCTTATCATGCCATGAATATGTGCCCATCTCTAAAGGCAGCAGGGGGTCACACCATTACCGCCAAATCACCGCAAGCACAGACTACGCTTCTTCTCTACCACTAATCTCCCCATCAAATCACTGGAACTATAACATGCCAATTTTGCTTAAAAAAATAATCAGATTACAGTACGTGTAAAGTTCAGTGGCATCACTGTGTGTGCACGATGGGCTTTAAAATATATTCTCTAGGCACCGTCTTAAAGGAATTGCTACATCTGCCATTGTGAGACATCCAAAGCAAAGACGTCGGCGTCGGTAAATCATCTCAGCTCGTTCAGAGAGATGGCATCTCCCACCCTTCTGCTAAAAATACAGCAGTGCTAAGACCTACCATACCCTCACTTCCTGCCATGGACAGTCCGGCGCACATCTGTCATCGTGTTCCCTTTTACAAGGAACACTTAGGGACAGATTGTCCGCCACTTCGGAGATGTGAACACATGTTCATTCCCTCTCTCAGACCTGCTCTCTTCATTAATGTTGGCTCACTCAATTACCAAAATAAACTATGCAGAAACCATACAAATCCTTTATAATAATAATAATAATAATAATAATAATAATAATAATAATAATACATTTCATGCACTGCACATTTTCGGAGAAAATCTCGGGACATATTTTACTTTATAGTACTTCCTGCTAACATTTAGCCAAAGCATTCGCCACTGGACAGTGACATTAAAATGTTAATGTAAATGTTTTAAACCAAAATATAAACAAAAAAAATCAGCCCAATTGTATATAAAAGCAGAAGTAATCAATAAAGACAATGTGGAACCATTACAGACAAAAAAAATGTGTAAATTATGGACACTATCCTCATATGTATAAAATGTATTATCATTATGCAAAATATTTAAGTAGATATAATCACTGGAGATTGTCATGGGTTAAGTTACATGAAATCATCAATTACAGTTTTCAGGCTGATTCATGGTGAATTAAGGGAAACGCACTCTTAATGTTCTCTGGACTGATACTGCCTTTTACATTTGATTAAGTACCATACTGTTGCTACAATAGTACATGAAAATGAAAACAACTGGATTTAAAAATTTTGATAACAGTGATAGCAGTGATAGACAAAAAGGCATTTATAATTATAAAAAACATTAAACCTTGCTAAGGCAATAAAAAAAAGAATAAAGAACTGAAACAGCAGGCCGCCTGCCATCCTGAGGGAACATCTGTTTTTGTACTCAATCCATTCTTCCAACACAGGATCAACACAACATCTTTGTGTACCAGTCTTTTAAAGAAGCCCTGCCCACAAGTACTATCTGATCAGGCAGTGCTGGCATAGCACTGACCTTAGTTATGAATAGAGCTGTGAGAGGCAGCGGAGAAGCAATCCTATCATTATTTTTTCTAAAAGGACAGATGTGGGTACAGACAGAATAATGCTCAAGAACAACACATTTACAGAACAAAAAGAGAAAAAAAATGGCAGAATGATGAAACTGACCACTACAGTAACAGTCTGCAGTCTCAGTATACCTGAGTTAACAGAGATTCAGTCTTTTCTAAAACTATTTTCCACATCTTAATGACATACTGAATCATGAAGATTGAGACAGGATGCTAGTTCTCATGATGATGTCAGCTGAGAAGCCGATAGCTATCAACAGCTGTCAGCAAACTGATAGAATGTCTTATAAAGCAGGGAGGTAGACATCCAGGCTGGCAAAAAGATCAGCAATTTGGGATCTGAATTCTCTGCCGAGTTACAATTGATACGCTGGATTGCTAGGGAAAGTAGCAGTCCTAATACAAGTGAAAGATGACATCTTCAGTGGTCATGTTTACATCTGGTAGATTCAGAAATTAAGAACAACACCTCTCTTATCTGGAGAAACAGCCTAAGAGACCAACACAACACATATTATTGAGAAGCAAATAACTCACTGATTTAAGGCTCTAAGGTTACAGGAAGGCAAGCACAGTGGTGACTCACAGAAAATGGTACATAGCTTTGAAATCAAGAATGATAAGAGGCAAACTACCCATAAACTCGAAAGGTCATGCACAGTTCAAACTTAGTGAAGGAGGACATTTAAACCATACCTCAAGGCTATACCTCTGACATTAGGATACAGCGTACAGGCTGAAACCAGAAACCAGGTGCAAGAGCTCAGGCTGAGCAAACTCTGCTTCCCACAAAGCATTTCCTATGAGTCTCTTACACAAGCTCCCGCTCTAATGCGACTCACATGTCCAATGGTGAGAGGGCTGACCTCATGAGCAAGATTCATGAGATCCCCTGAAAGCAACGGCAGGGAATTTCCCAGCTGAACGGCCCCAAATAAAGCTATCAACATGGAGAAGGGCGGGATGACCTCTGAACTGATTCAAGCAGATGCCCCCACATATCACCCACCACCCCAGACATACATTTCCCAGACTGACATCCTAGCATGAATAAAAACAAATAAAACAACTTAAATAATGTATTCTTGCTGTAAGCCTACTCCTTGTCTGCAAATTTAATCTGATTTATCGGGCCTGACAGAACTGCTAACATCCGGGGAGTCCTGCTAGAAGAGTTTCTTTATCTGCAGAAAACTCAGTAAACAGAAGCTAAGGCAGTAACGTGAAAGGAATGGCTTTCAAGACACAACAGGCAGCAGGTCTAAGGGACACCTTCAAAGGCTTCATAGAACAAACACGGCAGTGCCTCGAGGATTAGGGCCACCAGTATGGTCTTTAGACTGGCCAGCAGCGACAGTTCCAGTCTGTAAGCAGGGGCAACATGCAAACAGCGATGGCCAGCTATAGTTCTGAGCAGCAACACCGTCACGACCATCAGCTGACTGAAACCTCTGCTTACAAACAGTATCCTTCATTAATAAAGAGTTTTACTAGGACTAAAGGCTACATTATTACTAGTACCATCACTGAGGGTTCATAAAATTGGTTAATCATTACCTTGGATGATGTTTCGTTAAAGTGATCTGTAAAGGCAAGTCACAATATTGAATATACAAATGACCTCAACTACCCTACCAGCCCATAGTAAAGCAGGCTTTTCCTAAAGCCAGGAATATAGTGTTACGCAAGCAGGAGGGGAAGACCGACAGCAGAGGTCTGTAACAGGCAGACATCCAAGTCCTTGGACTGCTTCATAGATTCATCTCTCTACACTTGGGTGTTTCTGATCTTCTTTAATAATTCCACTTTAAGCCCAAGACTATATTGCATCCTTCCAACACGCACTGGTAAATCGGACTCACTTGACTAAGACAGACAAATAGAATAAGAAAATTAAGAATGCCCATATTAATGCCAACAAACAGTATAATCTTGTTGGCATTATAGGAAAAAACTGCAATTTATTCTGTGACCCTTCAGTGCTAATGGATTTCTTGGCTTTATAGCTTTATGGATTCCGCTCCACACATTACAGCTTCTAATTGCTTGCTATCTGGAATACGGATTGATTGCACAAGGACTGGAGATTGCTCTGTGCAGAACGGCACAAATAAATACATGGCATGACGGAGAGGTCTGCCAGAATGATTAAAAATCTGGCAATAGATGGAAAATTAATGTCACCAGTGGTGAACGTGTTAAGAAAAACATTTCGTCTGAAACAGAATTCAAAGAAAACAGATGAGAGATCCTAAAACTCAAGAGGGCAAAACATCAGCAGCTTACTCCAAGTAACTCCTACCAAAGAGACTAAAGATTAATTTACCAAGAGGCAAGATACTGCCTAATACTAAGAAAGCAGACTCTTCCAACCCTGCATTTAATACATGATAAACTTTAAAACAATACAGCAAGATTATGCAGCATCTGTCTGATAAGGCGAGACTGGCATCATCCAGCATTTAACTGTCTAAAAATACCTCTGCTTTGGAACAGCTCACTGATGTCAAAACTTCATCTTATTAAAAACAGTCCTCTGGAAAAAAATGGCCTACTGTCCAGTTTTAAAATGAACACAAACATGAGAGATTAGTCTTACGCCACTCCCCATACCCATCCTGATCGGTGTGCGTGCATGGGGAACACCAAAGAATAGTGTCGGCAAGGAAAACCTCGCACATCCAATTAAATACTTTTTGTTCTACCTCTGAAGCCGTGTCATTCCCAAAAGACAGAGCTCCTTGCCAGGCGCCGAGGCACCAATTAACTCGCACACATATCGACGACGTGACTCCAGCCGGCAGTGGATTCACAATAAAAGAAAAAGGGTGAGAATAAAATAATTGAGCTTCTCTCACTATGACTTGCAGCAATGTCTGCACAAACCCAATCAATCCTGAGATGATGACATTTTTTCCACCTCTTTATACCTTTTTGTTAAGCACACTCGCTCACCCCCCCACCCCCATTCTCCCGCTTTGTGCCCTAGAGGAACTGGCACTGAAGCATCTGCACAGTGACCACCATTTCCATCCTCAGTGAGCCGTTACTATGTTGGAAATGTGGTAACCAGGCTCTAATGCAGGTTTCTGGTATACATGTACAGAATACAAATTACCAACACACGACCCCAGAGGAAATGTAGAACGGTTTCTCCGTTTCTGGGAAGCGGGCTTAGCCTCTCAATTAAGGCACAGAGAGACCCCATCGCCCAGTGTGAATTCAAATAAATCTGACCTAAATCGATATAAACATACAGATCACAATGGTGCTTTATAAATTATATATATATGTATACACACACATAGACACTATCAACATCTACATATATATTGGAAAAAAAACATACTATACACGTTTTGTGTGCACACAGATATGCATAAACATAAAACACAGCCGAAACTGTACCCTTGTCTCTCTCCTCTTCTCACATATATTTGGCTTTCTAATATCTAATGAGATAACAGTTACTTGGTGCATTCAGCTCAGCAGTGCATTTATGAAACAAAACAGATAAAAAGAAAAAAAACTAAAAACAGAAGAGGAGCACATATTAAAAAACAAAACAAAACTAAACCAGAAGGAACAGCACAATTGCGAGGGCACAAACGAAAGTCACTGGAACAGACAGTTACAGGCGACTTCAGGGCACTAGTGTTCTTGACATAACATCCCTGCTGAAACCTGAGCACACACTACAATCGAGAATGTCAAAAACAAACACTGGTCTCTATTGCCATCTGTACAGTAAATCTGAACACATTCCACAAGTCCTGCACTGACATAGCGCACATAACATTTAGACTGGAGACCACACATACTTCATAAATTAGAATTCTGCCTCAAAAGTGTATCACACAATGTATTAATATGTCACCTTGGCAGGATGCATATTTTTACCATTGCAGATGAAGGCGTTTGGTGAGAGACAGACTGAGTGTGATTTACCAAGTAAACAAAAACAGACCCAACGTGAAAGCACCCGCTCTAAAAAAAAAAAAACACAGCATGTAGACATACACATCAAATCACTTTGCAATTAGGCAAGGTCTTTTTTTTTTCTTAAAACAAAGACTGCTTATTACCCATTAATTGGATATTCTTATAATATATTATCTAAATCTAATAAGTTGAAGACTACTACAATGTAATTTAGTATAAGCACCATTTAACATACAGATGAAAAATAGACTAGGTCCTCAAACAAAACGAAATGTAACCCAGTGCATGCTATAGACTTAAAGGTGGTATCAACAGACCTCGGGCCTGAATTGAAAACAGTCCACTGGTGGTATATTAAGCAAGTGTTTTTGATTTACTGTTAATTGGGCTGTTTCAGATAAGAGCGCAAAGGATTCACCGTCTCAGAAAATCAATTCAATTGTTCTTTTGAGAGAGATAGTGGCACCACCTAGCAGTAATTAACTTGTACCATTAACATGACAATTTGATCTTTGTTTGACAAAAGTAGCTAGGCTCAAAGGAAGGTCCCGGAATCAGATTTTTAAAATCCCAAAGTGGCGTGAAAAGTTGCATCAGCCCGCTTTTGCAGCTTACCGACACGAGACTGAGGCAATACACAATACACAGCCAGACTCACAGAAACCTCTGCAAAAAAAAAAAATGGTCTTGCAATTAGACAGGTTATTTGCATTTTGATGAAAGAGTTAAGAATCCTTTAAATGTTGTATTTATGTTTAATGAAATGTGAATGGGAAAGACGGCAGGTCGACAACATTTTCAAGGTCAGCCTCATTGGTCAGGCTATGGACTAAACAGCCAACAGCAGCCCACTCTCCTGCTGCATCCTCTGTTCTCCTGGCCAATAGGGATGGATAGAGCACGGGGATTTGGGGGCAAACTCCAAAAAACAACACAGCATGCTTATAATCACATCTCAGCCAACTTTGTGTACACATTCGATCTATCGTCATGGGTTATCTGATGTGATTGCATCATCTGTTATTTAAACTGCAGAACAGGAACCTGCTACAGAAATGCTAAAATATAGGCTAAAATAGATTTTCTTTCCCCGTTTGCCCTGTTTGTCTTGACATCCTACATCCTAAAAATAGCACACAGAGCAACCAGACAATCAGTTGTGGAAATCTAGGGCAATCAGGACAAGGGGAAAATCCTTTCTGCTCTGCCCCAGCTCTCGTTTTGTTTTTGGCATGGACAAAACTAGCCCTCTTTTCATCACAATGCAGAAATTTCTTAGGTTATGAGCTTCACAACATGCTGCTTTCTGTAACCAAATCAAAAGAAAAAAGTTTCTAACCACTTCTGAGGAGGAATAAGGCAATTACTCTGTTTAATGTACATTCTTATCAACACTCCTACAGTCTCACCCCACAAAAACAACTGTGTTTGAAGGCAGTAACATTTATAAATCATACAGAAATGTCAGCAGACATTTGGGGAAATTATAACTAACATTCCCAGCCCTAAAAATTATATTTTACATTTTCAGAAACGGTCCATTTGAATGCATGATGCTTTTAGTCGTCCGTAACCAGGCTGGGGAGAATGAATGTGACCTCTGGAGGCTCCAGAAATTACCGAATCCTTAATAATTTCTCTCAAGTTAAGACATCTCAGGCAAAACACACAAATTATTTACTGGCACGTCGTCAAAGCCTTCAGCAGACCGGCAAGGCCCAGATGTAACACACTGCATAATTCATGTCCTGTTCTCACATGGAACCGCTGTCGAGAGGGGCCTTCTAGGAAGAGTGAGGGTCATTCCCACGGAAGACGTAGAACGTGGGCCTTCACACAATGCACAGCAGCAAGCGAAGCAAATTCAGAATCAGAATCAGCTTTATTGTCATTCCAACCACTTGACACGATTAGAACGAAACACAGTTTCTCAGGTCTCGGTGCGTGCAGCGTGCCACTAAACAATAAATAGATTAAATAAATAGTGAAATACTAGAATAAAATATCTGAACTGGAAAATGAAATGGACTAAGATAAAACCTCTGAAGTAAAGGATTATAAAGTAATGTACAATATTGCACAATTATATGAGAGCAGCAACTTCAAGTGATCAGTGCAATTGCAAGGGTAAGTGACAGAGTGACATCAGGGCAAGTAATTATAGTGCAAAATGTACTTGGGTGGTGGAGCAGTTTAACAGTCTGACTGCAGCTGGGTAGAAGCCGTTTCTCAGTCTGGATGTTTTTGCTCGGATGCAGTGAAAAACTGGAAAAAAAATTGGGGGTACTGCTGAAAATAGCAACTTAAGGGAAGGATGCATTCCCTCATATACAGCCTCACCTCCCTTTGCTCTAAGAGGCTCTCTTTACACCATAATTTACTCACCAAAGTTTAGTAGCTTGGTGCCATGGGTTGCATTTGGTTTGCACTAAATAACCCCATGAAGTTAAGAAAACTGCCTACCTCTCAAGCCATAAAAGGACCTGGACACGCACATAAACACCCCCCTCCTCCCCTTTTCAGTCTGTATCTGAAGGTGACGACCCTCCACACGGACATGCCACCAGCAGACTTCGGAGGCCCGTAACCTTTCGCCTCCATGTGTGACATTCATCAGGCTGCTCAGCTCCACCCACAAGCGGGGTGGCGAAATCCGTAGGGCTGGCACACGGCCCGGGTGCAAAGAGCAGCGAGCCCACCCAGGCCCTCCAATGAGCTAAGCAGATCTGTGGGAAAGCGCAGGCATCTCACCATGAGTCGCAAGTGCTTGTGTCTGTGCGGTTTTATTCTAGGTACTGTGTGAAGTGCCGCATAGATAGGACTTTTCCGGAAAGGGATCTAATAGCCACTTCCATGGAATCAACACCCGTGATGGATCACTGCTGTCAGGCATGTACACAGAGCATGTAAGCACAGTATGGGGAGGAAAAGCCCAGAAATGCTCCACATATTTTGGAAGCGACCCTTTCGCTTGGGTTCTCCCCATGCTGGAGGTAGCTTTATATTGAGGTCCGTTCCTTTAACGGTATCCACTGGCAGATAAGTCAAGCGAAGCCTTAGTTGCTCTGCCATGTGACCTTGACCTCAGCAGCACACAGCCAGTAAGTTTACAGCAGGACTTGCGCCGCCAACACCGCCGAGAGGCGCTGGGGGAAAGAGAGCTCTGAGAAAGGAGCAGGGAAGCAGGTGGGGGTGAGGTGGGATAAGCGAAGGCCAAGCAATGGAGAAGGACTGAGCAATAACTGAATAAAGGAACCACTAAATAAATTTTCAATTGGCGTTGTAAAACGAGTCTACTTCATTTTAGTGAGACAGCAGCATTATGTGAAAGGAAAGGGTTAATTTTTTTTTCATATCAGAACAAAGCCTGCTTCTGTTTCAGTTCCTTGCACATAAAAACACATGCTCCAGTGATCTCCCATGTATTAGTGGTAGTGTTCCTTTAAGTCCAAAGCACATTTTCCAGGCGTCTTCCAGTGTTTGGCTTTCAAGCAGAGCTGAAGATAGATGATCCCCTGACAGGCACTGCTCATTATGGAACAGGCTGGTACAAGTAGAGGGAGTGGCTGCAACTGCCACGCCCTGCCCCCTGGATGGCCGAGCCCGGCACAAACAACACCAAGGCCCTGCTGGAACTCAAAGCAACACCCCCCCCACAACAGCCTGGGGGGGAAAAACACATAGCGCTGCCTTTTATGAAACAGGAATTTATAGCGAGTATGGCCAGTTCAGAGAGCTGTTGTTCAGGTAGTGGGAGCCACGCTTGGAGAAGCACACCGGAGTCTGTCCTTTCAAAGAAAACATTAACGGCGTCATGTCACAGAACTAAGCACATTCTGTTCATAACCTGTGGCGGCTTATGGCATGAAAACCAACCAAAATAACACAGATTACGAAAAACCATGTACAACTAGCAAATGGACTCTACTAAAAAAAGGTTTTTAATTAAAAATTAAATACCATGACGGGCAGTCCAAATCCTTAACTGCCTGGAACAGCTAGCTCTGTAAATGGCAAACGGGAGGGGGAACGGGGTAGACACAGGCATCTCTGCTGCCTCGAGACGGGACTGTGTGCCAGCTAAGGCAAGACAGAGCGGATGAAACAGGGGGCACGCGGGGCCAAGAGAGCTCAGTCACACGGCACGGGCAACCCTCTCCCCATTGGCCACACGAGGGGAGGGAGGCACAGCTGCATATGCCCCCCCAGCCCAGCCCAGCCCAGCCCTCTCGACTCACATTCTCACAAAGTCCCTCCCCCACCCATTTGCAGGCTTCAGCTGGGGCCTGCAGTTCACACGAGGAAATGACAGACTGACAGGTATTTTTGTCCCTACAGGCAGAGTTCCTTTTAGCCACCAAATACACCAGCCAGCGTAATTAGGGCAAAATTACTCCACAGAAATGTTCTAACTCCCAGAATGTAATGCGGGGAAGTCCGCTGGCCCGCATGGTATCTTCAAACGTGTACGACTCAAGGCGTTCTTAACATTTGTTCTGCATTTAAAAGAGCTCAAACAAACCAGAGTAACTGCAAAAGCATTTGTTTCAAATATAAAGTAGACAAAAATGTCTCATTCGGTCGGAGGGGTGGATCGACTTTTTCTACATTAAATCACGTAACTGTCAGAATGAATCAGCACATGTGAATTTCACATCTGCATTATGAAACAGAGACAGTTTTCACCAAAATCTGTAACCACTACAAAAGTACCACAACGTATGTGTCCCAGCAGATCATGTACAGCAGGTAACAGTTTAACCATTAGAGACCAATCTGGCAGAGAAAGATGACAACTTTGGGTGGAAAGGTCAAAGTTCAGGGGACATACTGGAACATGATTTAAAGCTTTTTACCACTCGCTGCATTCCAGGCACCAAAGGAGCTAGGTACCCAAGGAAGGTTCTCTCACCTGGACCCCGGGAATCAGTGCTTCTTACACAAGCTCTGCTGGCTTCGCCTGAGGAGGCCCATAGCCTTCAAGCCTTGCATAACTTTGGCAAAAAATTTGTGGGGGAGTCTGAGCAATTTATAATCCCTACTCAAGCACACATTATGAACACAAAGAATTAACATAGAAAAATTAAGTACAGAGATTAGAAATGCAAGCAAATGCATGACTGTTGGACCCCTAAAGATCTATTCACATCTGGCAGCGGGCTTGTGAACTACCAAGCAAGGAAACGGAAATGGGTCAACCTTTCGGTATGGCTTAAAAAAAAAAAAAAAATACAATAAATCACTTTATGTCGAGTCCTACCTACAGCATAACCATTAGCAAACCCAGCAGCATACCGTCTCTACCTCTGACAGATCTGCGGGATTTCTCCATGAGATGGTCAAGTTCCTTTCCAGCCCTATTCCACAGTAAGTGATCAATAACGAAAAAAAAGTGACAGTCCTGCATGCCTGACTCCAGAGAAGCATGAGCACAAAGGGTGGTGAAGGATAAGCCATGAAGAGCCAGGTCTGTGCACCCTAAAGGCAGCCTGTGTGTATTTAAACTGGCAGCAAATGCCAATTTGTCTCTGGGTGAGGAGTGGCCTTGGGCGGCTCGCCATGACAACACTCCGATCGGTCCACTCAGGCTGGGATGCTGGGAGTGTGTTCTCTGCCACTGCCGTCACTTCATCACCATCACCCATCATCAAAGCAAGACACGTTTTAACCATGGCTTCCAAGCCGACCCTTTTTGTACATTTCCTGAATACTAATAAATGCTTATTGCTGCTGAATTATAGAATATTTAGGCACTTTGCCCGAATAACAGAAGTTAGTGGAAAAGTTTGCAGTGAAATCTCACGACTATTAATCAAAACACACAACAACCTGAAAAGATATTTTTATACGCGACAGTGGCATATTCGCTTTGTAGAAAATCCATGTCAGCAAAAGAACATGTAGAAAAGTGAACTTTAGCTCCGCCTGCCCCAAAACACGGCAAATGTTTCAAAGTTTGAAGCACGCTATTTGCATTTTATTTCTCTTAATCCGTTCAGTAGATGCATAATACGGATTTTTTTCATTATTCATAACAGAGGAATTGCTAAACTAACAATTTATTAAACTAATGCCAACTCAAGCAACTACCAAAAAGCACATATTCCATACGTTTTTAATAAGCAAAAAGTCACGACACACCTATGCAAAACATCAAGATATTCTGAAAACCAGCTAATAAGCACAGATATAGGCACCAGAAGGGAGCTGCTAACCCTCCATTTAAACAGGCACATCAACCTGGAACTAATACTAAACAAGAAAGAAACATTTGTTAAGGATTCTAACTAACATGCCTCGGATGCATCATAATCAAATACCACTGCACCAAATGACTGCACGCAACTTACTCACTTGTAAGCATTTTTGCTATAGGTTTAAGCGTAAAATTATGTTTTATTTCTGGGAGTGTTGCAGATTAACACCGGTTTTAAAATAAATTGTGAAAACTGAAAACCAATTTGAATTACACTATCAGAATTGTTTTACTTTCACAAGCCATATACGGACCACTTTTAAGTCCATTAAAAAAGAACTCCGCCATCTTTAAATGCTGAAGGAGCAGCACGGCTCCCATGTGATTTTATTTATTTATTTATTTTAAAATCAGACCACATTTGACACAGGCAAAAGCAGGTCAGCCACATTCCTGGGTAATTGACTATTCAAACAGCCATCTAACCAGGCTTAAGTCAAGCATGAAACCATGCAGGGGGGAAAAAAAACAGGGCTCCTAGCAGCAAATCAATTAATTGTGACAAACCCAAGTGCTTCTATTCTTCAGCAAATAACATATTAATGCACTATGCTTATTACTTCAGCCATGTAGTTCTGGAGGAGGGGGAAAAAGTGCAAAGCCTTTCAGAGACACACAGAAGCTGTCTTGTCACCATCTGTCCAAAAGTAGATCTAAATAGCACAAGCATTTAACCAAGCATTAGTGCCACATGTGCTGTCCCCACAGGAGATTTATTAACACAACCACTAAAAGGGCTCCAGCTACCTTAAACGCAACGTCAATGGGGATATAGCAGCAGAACAGCAACATTAACGCCATTATAATAAATTGTATAATCATCTTAAGTTTGTACAAAAATAGTAATATTTTCTGCATATCTGAGACCGCCAATAACACTTTATGGACAGGTTAATCAGGAGTAAACAATTCAAACTATGACCTTCATCAATAGTGAACAATGTACTGTAATAACAGTGAAAGTGCATCTTAACAGTGTCTTTTAGATCTACTATAAAAAATGACAAACGGTTGAGAAAATCTGATTATTGTAGGAAAGAGGCAAATAAATAAGTCTGGCTTCATAATGATTTCTCTTCTATCTTCACCACAATCCCCGCAAGTCAGACATTTAATCGCCTCTACAGCTCCCAGTCACCCAGGATAACCCCACGCTGGCCAGCACAGCAGAAAGATGGCTGGCTTGCCCGTCCACGGGGACACTACGGTGCTAGCTTGTAAGAGCAGTCCTGCCCATGGAAAATGGCAGCCGAGCCAGCGGCACACAGTTAGGACCGGCATAAACCTCGTGGTGTCGCATTGGGAGGGTTGCTGCAGCCCACTCGTTCCACATTTTGTGAAACAGTGCAGTGGCCATTACCCATAGCCTTTTTTGGCCCACGGTCCCATTGCCTATTCAAGACCACATGACATGACATTTTGTGACCTTTAGCTGAAGCTGAGAGTAGCATGCATTGCTGTTTCCTTTTTACTGAAATACCACTAAAAGTTCTGCAGATTTAATGTCTTGCAGCTGTGTTGAGAAATATAAATTCTTGCCACGGCCACACAAATCATTCTCAGACGGGCTTGTTTCATTTCTCTGGCCAACGTAAACGCATCATCATCTCTGCCAAACAGGCAGAATCTGACTGAAGCAGCCAACGGCTAGATTGTTCTTGCATTGTTCTCCACCCATCCTGGCCTAGAGGCTCTTTGAAGAGCAGAGTGCCTGGGTGACGGGAGGCAGCATCTACGAGATATACCCTAACCCTCATCCGCTGGCCCAGCAAGCCATGTGAATCTTGGAACAGGAAATTGAATTCTGGAGGCCCTGCATACCCCTCAGAGGAATTTTGCTAGAGTTGAGAATCGGGGGCTGAAACGTCACAGTAAACCAGTTCGTCACCTTTTAGAATCAGTGCAGGCATTTAACGCTTATGAAGGATGATTGTTTACAAGCCCAGCTCTCAGATTCATAGTATGTGTGACCTCAACAACAGACTAAACACTCTTTGAATTTAAATCTTGATTGAAGTGCTCTATATTCTACAAATGAAACAGACTACAAAAGCTGTATCTTCCATACTAGTGGATTGTTTTCTCTATTTAAAAAAAAAACACAAGCCGATCTACTTAGGATGCCAAGCGCGTGTTGTCGACTATGGCAGCTATTGGTACCTTTAAACCAGCCAGGGCAAGTCCAAGAGGGATGCAGAGACTTAACCCAAGCATGAAAAGAAAGGCATTCTTACCTGTGGTGCCATCATAGCTCTGCATTTGTTCAAATTAATCTGGTTTAATAGCATAAACAGATAAAACAGCCTGGTTTATGTAATGGGGGGTAGGAAATATCTTGACTTCAAGCAAAAAAGTCTGTTGCTCATAAAACACAAAGAGCAATGAGGTATCAGCGAGTAAGTTACTTATCCTCTTCAATGTCTACTGTCATTATAGGCCTGTCTGCATGACATTTATTTCCAAATCCAAAAACATCAGCCTCATTTCTGTGAGCACTTGAGTGCAATATATCTTAATACATTTATTTGGGGGTAAAACGAAAGTTAGCGAATTAAGGATTAATGAAACGTGAAGGTGTCTCAGGGCACTGAACTTCGGTGACCAATACAGCGTGGACTAAAACAAATCAATGATTCAGCTGAGATAGTAAAATCAGAAAAAATACTTTCTTCTTTCCACATGTTCATGGGTCTTTAAACATGTTACACAATACAGCCATCTGCAAGCCAAGATACTTTGAAAATTTGTAAAATATATACATCTCAGTGCCAAGTAGCAAACAGAGGGGTACTTCTGTCTCTTAATGAAAAACAGACTTTAACCCAAATGCTTCAGGCCAAATTTCACTGAAAACAAACTGTGCTTGGAATGGATGAATGGAAACTTCATTTCCACTTTCTAAAATAAACAAATAAAAACTGATAGTGACATAACACATTTCCTCTCAAAGAACCCCACCCCAAGTCTATAATAATATAAAACACATTTGTTGAACTGAAATCAACTTTGTTTTATATGCACTCACCTGTAACTATAAATACTGGTGAAATAGGAAGAGGTATTAATTTGGCAATCTGTAACACAATCGATGGCAACACAGGCCTTTCTAACATTAAATGACAAAGTGCAGGAAATATACAGCAAAAAGAAAAAAAAAAAAATCACACTGCATCATGAGTGATTTATTAATATGAAAAGTAGAAGTAATCTAAATAACTGAAGTATTACTCGCTACACAAATCGAAGAGATGCGCATTTTTAATTCTCATGCACTGCCTCATTTAGAAGCTATTTACTGCAGTCCTTGTACCTGTTTTACACTGTGCATTGTGGGACAAAAAAGGCAACCCAGGCTGAGTACTTTATTTAGAAAATGCATCACAAAGGAAGCCAACATTCACCTGTGCATACACAGTTCTTAGTCAAAGTAAGGGAAAAATAATTTACACAGTGAGAGCACTGCTGACCAAACTCAGATTCAAGACATATTTCCGAGAAGGAATTATGGTAAAGCATGACTTATTCAAGCTATTGGCATTTTCAAATGGGGGGAAGGGGAGTTCAGTGAACGAGGAAGCAGAGGCCTGCTTGGGGATGGGGGGGCCGCCCCCCCCCCCCCCCCCCCCCCCCCCCCCCCACCCCCCCCCCCCCCCCCCCCCCCCCCCGCCCCCGCCCGAGAAGGGGGGGGTGTGGGGTGGGTGGGG
>JAODKC010000045.1:11333699-11361770 GCA_026777985.1 Mormyrops attenuatus
CCCCCCCGAAAAGCCGAGTGTCGACAGCACGGAGCTTCACCAGTGTTGGGAGCCAGCGCTCCTCCGTGGGCTCCATGTCACCCTCCAACCTGCACGAGTACGCCGCCAAATCCATGTACAACACGATTCCCACGGAGGAGTATGACCGGCCGCCCAGCCAGGCCCCGGTGCCCCCCCTGTCACGCACGGCTGGCCCCAACCTGAGCCGCATGGGCGCCGTGCCGGTCATGGTGCCGGCGCAGAACAGGGACGGCTCCATCGTGTAATGGGCCGAGGGGCCGGGCTCCCCAACAGCTGCCACGGTCAAAGCGCAGTCCGACGGCAAACGAGAACCACTGTGCGACTGCAGCGAGCAGCGGCTCGAGAACTGGACCGGAGGGCAAACGGGCAGCCGGCACCTCGTGTCTCTGTACATATGGGAACGCATGAATACTTCATCTGCCTGCTCTGTAGAGCTCATGAAATATTACATCCAGCAATTTATATCCATGTTTTGCATATTCCAGGACTTTTCCACGGTGGAAATGGGATGTTAAGTATGAGTAATTTTCCACCGTCTTTCTTTAGATTGCTCAGAGGTACCCCTCCCTTAAAAGATGTTACCACATCTGTGCTTTTAAAAATCTGTTCATATATGTAATTTCTACAGGGTATTAAGGGATAACAGATTGGTTTTTACAATGTTTTAAAATTTAAACAGCTTTAAATGCACCCTCATGATGGCAGTGAGAGATTCCCATTTAGTTTGTACCTGAGTAAATTTATACCACATTTACTTCTGAGTTAACTGCAGTGGCCTCTGTGCTCAGGACTGCATTTTAAGGGATGGTCAGTCTTCCAGAATTTTCTGATCACATGGTCATCACTCCCTGTTCTGTGCTATGAGCTGTTTCAAGGTGGGCAGTGGCCAGATTTGAGTAAATCCATGGAGCATCCCACACCGCCTGTCTGACCTCTGTACGACCCCCCCCCCCCGCCCAACCCTGTCTGCATTCCAGGGCCCGACCCTCTGATCCTAGGACAGTCCCAGTAATGAATCTATGAATCTGCTGTTTTGCACGGAGCACAGTGGAAGGGATGTCATCACATTGTCCCGCGGGCTTAGTTTTAACCCTTTTAACAGAATGTTTGGTTTCCACTTTCCACGGGTAATATGAAGTGCTTAGTAATTTAATGATGTGCTTTTCAATGAGTTTAGCACATCCACAGAAAATTATCTGACCGCCTCTGTAAATATCTGCAAACTAAGATGTGGGGGGTTAAGTGAATTTTCAGCTGGGGAGCTATGTGATTCGGTCTGTGAGCCCCCCACCCTCTTGCACTGTTCCGTTGGTGGTGCCATCCTGTGGTTAGAAGCGGGAGGGGCCTTTGCCCCATCAGAGAGCCAGGAGCCTGGGCAATGTTGCCCATAACAACATGACCTGTACCTTGGTTTGTGCACAGCTAGGTGCTGTCCCGGGTCACATGACCCTCTCATGGGCCACACATTCTTTTCTAGTACTCCTAGGATGTGACCACTTTACCCTTGAGACCTAGGATTCTTGGTTGCTGAATTTTAGCCCATTTGTTGGAAACTTCATGTATATTTTTTCACTTTGTGATTCATACTGTACCTGGTATCTGCCTGTTGCCAATATTAGATGGATACTCCTTGGTGTATATCATCACGCAGATGGTTTGTTTAAATGTGCTCCAAAGCTGATCAATAGCCCCAGTGTGTCTGTCTGCCAGCCACAAGGCTGCATGTAGCAGATGAGACTTTAAAATGTTTGGGGGCTGAATGGTTTTATCTAAAAGGACAGAATGGGCTAAGAGGCAGTGTGGAGAGTCACTCTGAAGATCATCCAAGCTTATGGCGGCGTGGGCCCCCCGCTTCCTGTGCTCTGGCTCCCCGGGGGGTCGCCATGCGCGTGAGGCACTGAAAGCCCTGTGCGTTTTTTCAGTTACACCTTGTGGTTTCCTCAGGGTCTTGGATCTACTTGCTTATTGTTTAATTACACCAGCCAGCTCACAGAAGCACAGAAGTTTTCACGCTTGTACCACGTGTTAAGGGCACATTTGCTGATAAACCGTTTGCTGCAGTCTTTCTGGAGGAGGGGCAGGTTCTGGCTGCTTAGGCCCTAGTTTGTCAAGATTGAGATGGAGACCCTTGATTGAAACCACTTTTGTGAGTGAATCTCCCACATTTGCCTGATTTGAAACCAAATGCCCCCCTTTTGTTGTAGCTTCTAGAATGAGCCACAAATGAGTTTCTAGTACAATCTACAGAGGACCATGAAATCATTTGTGGGGATGTGTTGTCTTTCACTTAGGAACAATGTACTAACCATCTTTATAGTTTAAAAGCTCTACTAATATTGTATAAAGGTTGTATTCTCCTGGTGTGTTTGCACATTGTCAAACCTTTTTTTGCTTTTACTTCTGTGCTGTATTTTTAAATAAAACCGATAAGATGCACATTTCGTTGTCATCCCTGCATTTCATTGCACCCTCTGCGGATGCCGGTGTTTGAGTACCCCCCCCCCCGTACCCACTTTTGTCAGGTACCGTCTGTCACGTGCCTGCACGGTGTTCGGCGAAGTGGCTCTGCAGAGGCTTCCTCGGTTACCGTTTCAGAAAGCAGAGTGTATGCCGATGGTGTAAGCTGTGGAGCAGCCAGCTGCACGTCCGGTATCCTGGTTGCGCTGATCGAAGAGCTAATCAGTGATTATTTATTTAAAGGGTGTCTGAGTTAATGTTCGCCGTCTAGGGCTGCGCAGAAACCTGATCAATGGGCTTTAATCGGTGAGAATCCAGCCAGCGGTCGGTCAGCATAAAGCACTGAGCGGCGCTTGGAGACCCACGGCTCCCTTCTGGTGTCGATATTTCATTAGCCGTGTCTGCGAGGGCGGCCATTTGTAACTGATCACACACATAATTACCCGTCAGTAATGGGTGCCCTGTGCCTGGCCAACACCGAGCGTTAATTAAACATATTCAGGGTGGTTAATGTGCGGCGGAAAACCGTGTCGTTAAAAGCGCATTACACCGCGTCAGAGTGCCGGGTCTCCGAGTGTCGCCTGGCCTTGCTCTGCCATTTCGGTGCAATGGTTCTTTTGGGAGAAGCTCTCTGGAAATTTACATGGCTGCATATAAATTTGACGTGTGTGCATTCCTCTTGGACAGAGGCGCGCTTACCTGGAATGCGTTCTTCAATCGTCTGGATGTCCACCACCCCGCAACCCCACTTAAATCATTCAATCCTGTTTCTCATTTTCATGTGGTTAGTTGTTTGCTCCTGAACTCAAGCCTACCTACTTATTGGCTCATGCTGTGTTTCCTTGGCAACCTTATCTGCTTGTACACAGTCTGAAGCTGGCTTTCTGCTTGGGGGGTGGTTTCAACATCTGTGTTCTGAGCGTTCTCCATGGTAACAAAAGGACCCCTTCTACACCAGTCATTTTAATCAATGCACTTCCTCAATGGCAAAGGCAAGTGTCCTTTCTTTGCAGCCTTTGTGATGGTGAACCTCATGTACTTTGAGTCTAGGGCCTGCTGGATCTCTCTCTCTGTCTCTGTGTGTCTCTCTCTCTCAATCCAGGCATCCTTTCCATTGTGAATTCTTCTGCATGATCTTAGAACTGCTCATCAAGACAATCACCTTGGTTACCTTGGGCCAACCTCAGCTTGTGTGTCATGCTGCCAGGTTGGGACTCGAGCAGGAGCCTCCACGACAAACTCAAACCCACATGATATTTCACCCCGGTGAACATCTCATTGTCAGTGTAAACACCACCGGCATATGTGACCTCAGGCTCTCCTGTATCGGAAGGTAATGATCCCCTTGCCCTGTGTGTACTCATCCAAAATAATGTGGTAGAGTTCCATTTTTCTTTCACGGGAAGGGAGATCAAAACATTTATCTCGTATAATTATACAGCCAGAACTGTAATTTAGACGTAACAGTCAAGCCGGGCCTCTTAATTTGGAGTTATGGGTAAATATTGGAGTTTAGGTTCCTGTGATGAGCCTCGCCTGTCACAGAACAATTGTGGGGGGGGGGGGGGGCTTTTAGGCAGTAGATGGTAACATGCTGGCTGCGGTGGAGCTGTTTGGGAGGCTCGCCTGGGCCGCATCTCACAGCAGGAAGGTCCTTGAGAATGTCAAGGCATCTGCTGGGGAGAGTTTAGTATCCTCTACGGTCCGTGGCCACCAGGGTGGTGCTTGCGTGCGTCTGCGGCTCCCCTGCATAAGCTCGTATTCCTTACTGCTCTGCTGTTCCCCATTTCCAGCTGATAACGGAGGTGCATATCCGGTCGATTTTTATTTAGCAACTTAATGCGATTCAGTTCTGCTTCTTGCCGTAATGAGATCCATCTGTGTGATGTTACCCTGTCGATGGTGCCGCTGGTACTTCAGACATCAGCCTGGAGGCTGGATCTCATTGGGGGGGGGGGTGTCTCAGGTTGGATTCGTTAGTGAGGAGTTGTAGGCTCCCCCTCCTCCATCACCCAGCACAGATGTCTGAGACTCATGGCTTTGTGCTATTTCCAGCCGGCCAATTAGAGTGCCCTTCTCACTGCTATGCGATGTCCGGATGAAGTGCCCTCCCGCCGCCACCTTGGCGGTCATGTCTGCTCTGATTGGCCGTGAAGGAGCCTGCGACTTCCCTGTTCCTTTAGTCAGGGATCACATACACTCGTCTTCAATGGTCAACACCACTCTAGTCAAAGGCCAGCCATAGGATTGACGTAAAAGAGGCAATTGGCTGGCAGGGGTAAACTGGCGTCCACTGTGTGCTAGGAAAGGTACCACAAGGGGGCAGCGTCTCCTTTGCTGATGGCAGACGTCATGCAGTCAGTCATCACAGCTCATGCCTTTATATCCCATTCGATCAACGACGGACCTCAGTTTTGTTTCACATCAATATGGGGCGCACCTATCATGGAGCATTATAAAAAGTCAGAATGGTGTAGCTCCCCGTTTAACTGCAGATTCACGTAATACAGGGTCTTGTCCCAGACAGTACTGGTTTACCTCATAGTGTGCCCAATTCCCCCAGTGTCTGCACCTCTACCCAGCTTCTCTACTACAAGGTTCAAGATCCTTTATTCTCCTGTGCATAAAATAATGATGCAACAACAGAACCTTGTACTGCAGTATCCTTCTTCATTCCCCCGACATCCAGTCCACGAGCTGTTCTTTTCATTGTGTGAGCGAGAGGTGCAAACAACAATACTCACTTTCCAGTAAAACGGCAGGCTGCTTAAAAAAGCACCACCCAAGCAACTAAATGTAAACCCTATAGTAGGCACTGATATTCTGCAGCAGATGATGGGGAATCCTAGTCTTGGCATCTTTGTTTTTCATTCTTAATCTCTTCTGCTGTAAACCCAAGATCAGAGATGGACAGGCTTATTAATCTGCCTCAGAACCTGCTTCCGCCTGCGCGCTTGGTTGGTGATTTGCTGCGGAAGGCAGCCAGTAGGGATACAGATTCGGTTTACTGTAGTTAATTGGTTTTCCTAAGATGATGAACTGAGCTGCATTTTTTCTCAGAAATGTGAGCATGTGCTGAGCAGACACACTGTGTTCAGACGGAGCAGGGATGGATTTCTGGGCAGTTGTGGGAGGCCAGTTAGATACATGGGGCCCATGGAACATTAAAGACCACTTGTGTTTTGTGTTGCAAATTACGTAGGGGAACAATGGTATTACCATGGAAACATAGAGCCCATAATTGAGAGCAGGATCCCCACCCATTGAGTGTGTCTGGAGGAGTGTGGAGGTACACTCATGCCGCCTGCTCTTATGCTGGGACCCTGTTCTGACCATGGCATGCTGCGAGACGCTGTGCTGCAGCGCGTTAAGGACACTCAGGCCAAGGCCGAATGTGTCCCATGTAGCTTTTGGGCTTGACTGTGGCACTCGACAGCTGAATAGTGTGTTACCCACAATCTCTACTGCCGTCTAACGACCTTGCTGTGATGATTAAGGGTGTTCCTGCTTGGAAGATATTCGGTTTTTAAAGTATTGTGAAATGTTTCAGGGTCAGATATTATTAAAACAGCTGACTTTATATCAGAAACACTTTGTGTCCATTTCGATATCTCTATTTTTAAATTCATCTGTCAAAAATGTTGAATTTTGTGCAACAGATTAGAAGACACTGTTACTTCTACACATCCTGGTGCTGGACATCTGTGTCTGTATAGAAATTGGATTTAAACTTGAGGAGACATCAGTCAAGTTGTGTGTGGAGAATTCCTGAATGTAAGGTATATACACAGATGTTCATGTCAGGATAAACCCATTTCCAGAGAACTGTTCTTCCTTGACCCTTGAATGCTGTGATATGCTCTGTTTCAGTCTGCCATGGTACCTACAGTTCCTGTTTGACAGCGAAGACAGCTGTCAAACAGGATGGCGAAACCGACTCGACCACATTGCACACATTAATATTCAGCTTTTAAAAAATACCACAGCTTTCCGCGTTGTTGTAGTTTTGAAATAAAAACGCTTTGTCGCCATCTAGTGTTACACTGTAAAATATACACATGCACATACACACATGGATCGATCTATGTATACACACATTACTGCGGTCTATAACCAGGTGTTTGTTTCATTTTCCAGCCCATATGCATACATAGTATTTAAATTTCTAGTTGTCTGTGTTCTGGAAAAAGAATCAAAGCTACATTGTATTTTAGAAACCATTTCCATGCTTGACTGGCACACATGATTTCTTATAGTTTATATATGTGGCTTATACTCATTGTGGTTACATTAACTCAGTGCAGTTAAGAGTTCACACGCTTCTTTTCAAGCTAGAGATGCATAGTACTTTGGCTCACATGAAATGTCACATAAAAGTGTCAAAATCTTTTTAGTCATATTGTTTGACCGCAGCCAGTCTGAATTTTGTTCCAACTGCTGTTTTCGCAAATTGCTTTTACTCTGCACTTGGTTGGGTTCGTGCGTTTTATGTCTCATGAATATTGCTCTTGTTGCAATCCATCGTGTAACGACTTTACTGAATAAGGATCTAGGTCTTGCATTAACACGCTGAAGATCTCTGAAGAATAGAATCTCAGAAGAATAGCATTGTGAAGACACCCTTGCTTTAGTTAATTTATGCGCGTTAATGACTCTAATAATTTGGTATTAAATATGACTGGCCATTCAGTTATGCGAAGGGAACTGTTATAACTCAAGCAATTAGATAATAACGTTATACGTATTCTTAACACTGATTGCCATTCATCCATTTCAGGAACACGGGGGTGCAGAGCCTCTCCCAGAGGCTACAGGGGGAAGGCAGGGCACCAGCCCATCGCAGGGCACACACATACAGGCCGTTTGGTAACTCCAATTAGTCTCATCGTGTTTTTGGACGGGGCGGGGGTGAACCCGGAGTACCCCGAGGAAACCTCACGACGACACAGAGAGAGCATGCAAACTCCACACACACGGCAAAGACTCGAACCCAGATTCCAGACGACAGTGCTAACTTCTGCCTTCGCCCCAAGTGCCATGTATGTTGTTTGAAATATTTTTTTTAACTGATAACCCGAGGTGAATTTAAAAGTTTAACTCCGATGGAAAATGTACGACAGCGTCAGTACGAGCACGCTACACCCCATGCTTGTATTTTTTAATGCTCGTTCTACCTTTCCCTGCACCCTGCGTGCCCGGGGGCAATGCACCCCCTCGTTTCTCTTCACAGAAAAATTTGTTCGCTTTTCCGCTCCTGGGTGTATATAAAAAACATAAGCTGCAGGTTTACTTTCTGTCGGTCCTTACCTCTACTCCCCGAAATAACGTTTTCCTCCTCTTATCTAATTCCTTGCTTTACTAGTGAATCACATGCTGAGAGTTAATAGATGCGGAGTCACACTGCCAGCCCTCTTTACTGATCCCTCACCTGCTAACCAATACATAGAAGGTTAGCTAAAGTCCATATTGTCAGTCAATTACAAGTTCAGCCGTCAACGTGGTGGTTAAGGGCACAAATTAAACACTAGGTGTTATGCCGAAAAAGGTATCCCTGCCGTGCAATGCATGCCTGTCTCTAAATGATCGATAGGTCGCTGATCTGAAACGAGTTGAGCTACTTTGTCGAGTTAGGCTACCTTAGTGCTAATCGACCCTAACCCTAACCCTAACCTTAACCCTAACCCCCGTGACACCCCTAAAAGCTCAACTCGTCAGAACACCGGCATGCATTCTACGGCAGGGACGCCTTTTTCGGCATAACACCGGCCCGAAATCACGTAGCTGTTTATTAGTCTTAGACGTGTGTCATAGCCATAGCCTGTCCATTGTTTAACATCAACGGGGAAATGGACTTTACCTACAATTAACCTTGAAATGTGTACACATTTGGACTGATACAGACTAGTTCAGCAGTGGCCACTTCAAATATTATATTTAGGTTGGTGTGACACATTTCAACTAATAAAAACATTTTAAAATGGAAATCCATGTGAGAAATCGGCGCTGGATTTTTTGTATTATAGGTTTAGCGACATCTGCTGGTAAATCAAGGAAAATGTCGGATTACCTCATCTCACGTGGAGCGTCGTCAAGTGCTGGCAGTGGCGGTTCTGAACCATTTCAACAAAAAAAAATAATTCAACTCTGGAAGGGGGGCAGACTGGGGATAGCGGTTCTGTTTAGGGGGGGGGGCAGATGCATTTGATCTTAATGTCCTTATGTTAGATTGCCAGAATTAAGAAGCAAAAGACCGATGAAAACCGATGTTATTTATGCAATGCTTTGCAGTCATATTTTACATTTTACAGTTCTTACAAATATGTAATTCACTCTGATTTCTTGTTTAGACTGTCTTACTTCCACAAGCGTGATTGTTTTCTGTCATTAACTTCGCTTCTCGCAAACTGTCCGTGATCGTCGACCTGTCTGCACAGACGAGCGTGACCATGGCAAAATGTTTTGATAAAAACAAATACTATATATAGGCTACATTTTACCACCGTGTCCGTTTAAAAAAAAAAAACAGCATTTTGATCAAAACATACGTCATCCTCCATACTACTAAAGTGCTACGATTCTTACAAAATTGATCAAACACTGTGATACGATGGGATAATCACCGATTTTATATCAAGGAACTGCGGCACAGAGGTTAGCTGTATCGAGTACACAGAAAGTTGCCTAACGTCAAGGTGCACGCAGAATGATTAATACCATCATTTTGTGATGCTGCCGGGGGCCTGATTTCGGTTCGTTTATTAAATTTCATAAGTATTTCACGAAGTCAGTATTGAAAAACAATCATAAAAAGACGGCAGTAAATTACCACTGAAACGTGGCTTTGTTACCACATACTGTGGTCTTGGCATCTGTGAGGATTTCATTAGTTTTCTGGGCACTCATACAAGCTAGAGAGAGGCCGTTCAGGTAACCGCGTTTAGTGTGTGAGCACATCATGGGTGATGCTAGGATCGCTAACTAACTGGGTAACTGGTTAAGAAAAATGAGTCATACTGGAAACAAGGATGGAAAACACCATACAGGCTGACAAATAATGTTCTTGAGACCGAGTCCGGATTTATGAGACCTGTATCCGTTTTATAAAATTATACAACAGGGGCCATTATCTTACCTCGGTGTTTAAATTACTTAAGATTAGTGTACAAGGCAGTTTTTATTGCATAGATTAATCATTATCAAAAGACTAAACAGAAAAAAAACACAGAAGCTACTTCCTTGTCACCTTGGCGATCTGCTGGACAGAGACTAACAAAGGGGCCTTAACTCCATACCTGTTAGTGTGAAACACCACGTGGGACACGAGTGAGGCAGCGTGACGCTTTAGTTCACATTTTTTAATAACATGGCACAATTTACATAACACAGGTTTAAATGAGGAACATGCTGAAGATTCAGTCGCTTCACTTTTTTTTGTCTTTTTTTACATGACCTAGAAATGACCATTTTTACGTACATGATAAACAGCAAAAAAGGTTTCTGTTAACAATCTCTTTGCAATACTCAACTAACACTACTGTTCCAGTGTACATTTTTGTCTGATAAAAAAAACACTGCACAACATCTGGCTTTCACATAGTCTGAAGCGTACGACTAAACCTTCGTTGGACTACTAAAATAGAACTCTGCTTATTAGAAACAAACTGTCCATAGACTTTTTTTGTTCGTCATTTCTTTTTCTGAAGATACAACAACTTAGGATAGCACTTTAATACACGGTTAAACCAACGGAACTAGTTTTATACTCCTTACACATACTGTACTATCCTTCAGAAGAACGGGGTTCTGCCTTGTGGTCAAAGTTATATTCTCTCCAAACGAGAAAGGCGCCATCAAGCTGAAGGCTCTTTAAAAGCCTTACCACTGATGAGGGATTGGTAGATGTTGGGTTGTATTCCTTAAAAATATATATATTTCTTAAAAAAAAAGCTTTAAGGATTGTCACTAGCAAACAAATGGCATATTCAGGGTGGTTTAGATGTTTAAGAATTGTTTTTTTGGCAGATCAAGGTCATTTATGTTAAAGGGTGGGGAAAACGTACATTTTAATTTGTATTAATTTGAAGAAGTGTCCTTCTGGTTGTGGAGAGAATACAGCTTTTTTTGCCGGGGGGGCGTGTGGTCGGATTGTGAAAAGGCTCCTTCGAAATAAGCTGATCTTTGCCCAGAGCCAAAACATTCATTGCATAGTTGAGGGGGTGACCTGTGAGATGACATTAACTCCGTCATGGGGCCGGCGCCCTGGCCAAAAGCTCGCGGTGAGGTTCTGTAAATCCAGTTCCGCTTTCCTATATACACGTGTTCAAAGTAAAGCTTTCCTTACTCCCTTTTGCATATTTGTACCATGATTTTAACCTCAAGGGACAAGCATATTCACTGTACACATATCTACAAAGTTGGCCGTCTATTCCAGCCTGCCCTTTTCAGCACCTGTACTTCCAAAATCGTCCTCACGGGGCGACTCCTCTGATCAATGGATCTTCCAGTTGCAAGAACTGCTCTCTGTACAAGCGAGATGCACACGAATGCTGGAGTGCATTTGACAAAGTGTTCGTAAATTTTTTGATTCAGTTTGTCTTTTTGTTCAATGATCTTGATTTTTGCAGTTGTTTTGTACAAAAAACATCAGTAAGCCCCCCCCCCCACCACACACACACACCCACACACACACACACACACACACACACACACACACACCCTTGCCTCTCACCCATCTGAACATGTGGTGTTATGGTCCTAAATTACTACACAACACTAGGTCCCATAGAGACGGGCATTACACCACCAACAGTCTGTTTAAACCATCTTTGGCCATCACGCTGACGATAGCCAACTGCAGAGACAGGCCAGGAAACAAGCTTCTCGGATCCTGCGACCCTGCGTTCCTGGTCAGAGCACAACAGTGCTTTTAGTGTCGCCCACACTCAACCGAGAGGCTCTCCGTCAAACTGAGCGTGCCTCTGTTTCTAGCTAAGGAGGGGGGCTCCTGTACGAAAGCAAACAGAACTCCTGCTGAATGGCCGGGACAGGATGTCAGTCTCAGCCTACAGAAATCCCCATTCCCACCACTGGAACAGAAATAGCAGAGGAAATACTTCAAGCAACGAAAAATAAAGCATAATGCTAAAATTTCTTGCCAAAAAAATAACACCAAGTTGTTCTTTAGAAGAATTATGTATGTATTTTTCGCTCGACAGCACCTTCATGGGTGGGGAAAAAAATATAGATTGATTGATTAATAGCAATTCTGGTTTTGATGATTCAATATCAATTCACGAAATCCCAAGACTAATCTTGTTAATTTCTGACTTTTCCCTGATTTTTACTTACATTAGTCCTCTCATCATATAGGTGGCATTATTTTCTCACACCAATAGGAGGGTTGCAATAGTAATCTACTCCCTCTGCCATCTTGGTGCATCGTCAGTCATGCTAATGGTAATGCAGTACTCCGAACATTAAAATGCATGCAAGTTAAGTTTGCCGCATTCTCACACCAATCACTCCATTCAGTATGTTGATTATGTGGTTTTTCAAATGGATGGGCAACAATGAAGCAAATGTAAATGACAAAGTCTAGAGGTTTCATTTATTTCTCGCTGGGTACAAGAATTGCAAAGGGAAAAGGGTGGACAAAATATTTTGATGTATTTATAGCTAAGTACAAGTATACATTTCATGCTTTTTATTCATTTATTATATATTGTTTATCATTGTCTTATTTTCATCGTGTAATGGTAACAATTATGTTGTTTTGTGCAGCAAAGTTAACGTTATAGTGCTTTGTCTTTCGATGTTAAGAAATCTGGTTTGCACATAAACAAATGTATTTTAAAGGTAAACTGAATCTAATCAAAACTGAGCTGAGACTGAATTGCGAGGACAAAGATGATACCAAGCCCTAACCACCAACACTGCAGAACTAAAATTTGAAAATGGCCAACATTACAAATAATACCTGTCTGGGACCCTTGAATGCAAACTGTAATAGAATATTTACGCATTTTATTTACAGTTTTGTTCAGCTTCAGTATACTATAAAAAGCTAGTCCATCATAAAAAACAAACAGAGATTATTAGACGTTTTGTCTAACATATTATAAGATTCAGCCTGAGAATTTTTAGGCTTCATAGACATAAGCTGCCCAAAGACTTACAGCAACAATAACTCATCCTTTTATCAACTTCATGTTACTCAAGAATTTACTATCGCAGCAAAACACAAAAAAAGCATAACCCACTTAAACATATAAGCTGCGTATCTGCATCTAGACTGAACATTGCTGTCCTTAATAAGAGTTCCCATTACTTCGATTGCATAGCAAACTACCGCAACGTGAGGGATCTCTCATGGTAACAATAAACTTGTCAATATGACAACAAAGTCAGCTCTCCTGCTACGTTTTATCCTCAGTTATTACAGCCAATACCCCAAGCCTAATTATAAATAATAATAATAATAATAATAATGATGAACAGAATAACTATCTTTCACGCTAGCGATTCATTTTCTCTAATGATTGACAGGACTATAGATGATCAGCCTGCACTTGCTACACGATTTCAACACAGAGCCATAAATGCGAGGGTGAACATTGCAGCGATGGGTCACCTCTCAAAGTTAGCGTTCCTGAAGCTTAGGCAAGTTTCTCTAATGTTTGATCTTGCTCCAAGTAGGGGTAAATCACAGGCAGTTCTCTAGTGGACAACAGAAACAATTCCATACACAAAATTTGGCTGACAGATGCAAAAGGGTGTGTGGCACTCAGCTCGGTAAAAGTTAAAGGAGAGTTGCTATGTTAAGCCAGTGGATTCTGCCAAACAGTACAGCTGGAAATACTGACACATTAAATTGCTCAAAGGACACTGGTCAACATGATATTTAAATATAAGTCTCTATAATAAGCAATTTGCTTGCAGTGGTAGCTAACTGAAATTTTGAAGGAGGAAAAATCTCTAGGACTGCACTGGTCATCTTAGGTTTTCACGAAGGCTGTTTTTTGACAAAATGGCATAAAATAGGGCCACACATATACTCAGATTTGCTGTCTTTAGACAACGGGGGACAACAAATTTTGAAAAGCAGATTGCAGACGTAGATTATAAATGTGCAACATTTTACATTAAAGCTACAAGACCTGTTGCTCCACCACTACAACATCAGTTGCCCCTTACTGGGTTTTGGCTGTATTGCAGTGTTGGCAGCTACCCAAGGGCCATTTAAGATACCACCCCTGCCAAACCAATGTCTGTGTTCAGGAAATAAATGAATAGTAATACAGTGCAGCTACAATAAGCCAATAGGCGTGCCCCACTTTTACAACTGCAAGACAGAAGCAAACAATGGATAGATTGCTTATATATTCAATTCTAACTATGGTGTCCCGTCATTAAAAACGAAATTCGTGTCCAACAACATCCCCCATCCTCAAGCCCATACATTAAAAAAAAAGTTGCCTTTACCATATTAATGCACGCAATTCACTCGATCGGCAATCGTACATTTTGATGACCGTGTGTATAATTCTATCACACAGTACTGGTGTCATGTCATGCCATTTCAGACACTGCGCCAGGAATAGTGCTTCCAGATGCATTTACAGTACAATCTCACTTTTCTGGCAACATTCTTAAATTTGTATTTGGAAACCATAGTAACAAGGGCTATATCCTGACCAGGAGCTTCATACAAAACCAACGGTCAGAATTTTCACCTTGTTTCTCTCTGCAAGGTAAGTAGTTTATTACTGTCACACTAACATTCATTAGTTCCTAGAAGGAAGGCTCTCCAAAGCATAAACGAAGCCCTACTTTTTAAATTTAAATAGGCTAAATACCATTAATCAGCTCTACCAAGTTTATTTTCCCAACACGTTAATGAACTTTAATGGCAGCAGACATTAGCACAGAGCTCACTGAACAATGAGCATTGACACCCATCTCTAGCTCCTACTGGACAGCATGGCTGCTTGCTTCACACCACGGTCGGCAGAGGAAACGCCTCAAACTCAGTGCATTACTTTGCAAACAACACCGGAGCAGTTCCTGCAGACTCACGGGGGAGCCTGGAGAAAACAGTTCGCCCCACTCCCTCCCAAATCCCACCGCTGGGGAGCCATGTCTGCTCCATCCCATTAAACTGGCCTTCAGGGACCTCCATTCACAGAAAATTGACAACATCCTGCACCACAACTCGGAGCGTCAGCTGCAAAGCTTCCAAATGTCAAGTCATATTGAGGCCTTTGGTTATTCTGTATCCGCCATTAATGTTTTCACTGGAGGCAAATCCTCACTTTGTTTAGCACAGAAAAAAAAACTGCCTGGTACAAATGTCCTCGCGCTACAGACAATGACATACAAACAGAACATGGGTCAAGCATGACTCATAAGGCACACGTTTGATTTGAGACGTACAGGTCTATCTTGGCTTCACATCAAAGGCCAAAACCACAGAGTATTCTAAGGCTCATCTAAACTCAAAACAAAGCATCCTGTTCCCGGAACCACTTTTTTCCCCCCCCAAAGCATGGGATCCATTAAGTTTTTTTTTTTTATTTATTTATTTAAAAAGTCAACTAACTTGACAAAGGTGAAGCAAAACGGAACAAAATTATTAAAAATTGAACATTTTTCTGAAACTGCAGTTTCCTTATTTTTGGGTATTCTTGCAACATTCACTAGCTGAAGACAAAAACACAATAAAAGGGAAGCCTTTAAACACTTGCTCATATAATGTATGAAATTCACCAGGCAGACAAAGCACTACGTTTTCAGTCATTCCGTGGGGCCGCAAACACTGACAAAGTTTACATTATCAGTAGATGAGAAAATTAAAAGCCTCAAGCCGTGTTTTGCTGTCCTCATATTGACACAATGCAATAAATTAATTAGATTAGTAATTAGATCGGGTCTTAGCATTTTGTCACGACACGAGCTACGTAGGATAAACATTGCAGTGCTGTACATGTTACTGAGGACAGAAGAGAGTTAATTTGACACTTTATTGCAGAACTAAAGTGAGACAAATAGCTTAGTTTAAATTGTTTTTATTCATAATCACTATCGCAAAATATTTAATTTGCAATTTAACAAATGACTCAAAATTCTGGAGGCACAAATATCATTCTGAATTATTTTACATATACACATCTTAATAATCATGAAATGTATTTTCTTGGTTCTATTTTCTAATATAATCTTATCTTCAATCACTTGATATGCATTTTTTATGTCCTCGATTGAGACCAGAGGCATTTTATTCCCCTTGGGAGGCTAGAAGGGCATTTCATTATACAACGAAACCTCTCCACTGAAGTCATTTCCCAGAACCATAAATTATGGCACATTGTCATGTAAACCCTGCTGTGCCTTTATTTTTTTTATCATTTAGGCACAAAGATATCTGCATGAGACTATCAATATGTTCCCTAATAACTGTGTTTTTGCACCAAGAGCTCCCCCTACTCTCAAATGATTAAGCAGTTTACTCATTTGAATACGTCAATTACTTAATTTTTTGCATCTTGTTTCAGATATGAGATTTTCTGTCGACATAACAAGGAAAAAGCTGTCTGGTCTGCAGATCACACTGCGCCTTGGCAGGCTCCCAAACATCTGCTAAAGGTCAAGTTTCCACTGTATGGAACCAATCAATGGAGCCCATAGAACACTCCCAGTACCACAAGAAGTTCCAAACAAAGAATACTGTTTCACATAAGAAAGGAACCTTGCCCTAAATTTAAAGACAACTCATGTTACAGATAGACTGTCCCTTAGGCAGATAACCTTCAGGACACCACATGTTTCTGGATGCTCAAAACTGACAGTGGTAGGGGCACCCTTCAGTATGAATTTCAGCTCTGTTCTGCCATGAATAACTTTTGAGTACTTTCAATGAAAGTGCTTATGTATCTAAACCCAGCAGTCCACAAAAAGAACGTCTCCATTTGAAATATAAAGCTAAACCTAATAAAGGAATAAGGCAACAAATATTCACTGGGTTTGCTTATAATTAATAATGTATCGCTACGTTATTCATAAAACAATGAGGAACGAGGGGAAAATTACTTTATTCCACATCAACCCTGAACATTATGTACTAATCAAAATAAAGGTCCATCTCTGAGCCTGAGACAATGGAAAGTGACAGGCAATTAATGCAAATCTTCAAATATTATGAAAACAAATCATGATTATTCATTATAATGCTTTACCGTGCTAATTTGAAACACAATGGTTAAAACGTATATCCTAAGCAATGCAAATGAAACACCTGTTATTTCACTGAATGTCATTAGCTGCAATTCTTAAGTAAAAAGGTAGAGATGAAACACATCAAATTCAATAATTCCATAAGAACGCAAATAACTGGAGGTCCAAAGCTGAAATTTATGATAAAGGTAAAAGAAAATCAAAGCCATTGTTCTCCTTGTGGTTTCTAAGACTCAACTCACAACATACTGTTTCATCAGCACCGCTGAAGTGAAAGGTGTCTCCCTTTCTCCAAACTAGTTTGAGCTTGAAGGCATTTAGCCATCTCCTGTCGGGACTCTCTTTCAAGGTATGTCAGCACCCCAACGTTCTCTCTCACTGGTGGGTGTTGCTTTCTTAGCCCCCAGGCACAACAAGCCGAATAAACGCGCCAGTCGACAGTCTCCGTCAGATCCTGCCAGACTCCCTGACAACCAAGACAACAAGCTAAAAAAGACAAAACAACTGCAGGACTCATTTGTTTTCCAGATGTGTTTTTCACATACTGACTCTGCCATTGTCGTGAAAAAAGCACAGCTTATAGTGCTCAGCCAGAATGGAGGAAAAAAAATTACACCTTAAACGCTACTTTCTTAGATCACGCGGCATTGTTGAATTTTAACCAAAAAGCTGTGCAATCTTCTAGAGAGGCTGTTTTAACAAAAGGGGCATTTTCATAACTGTGACAGAACAATTGAGCAGCCTACATTTTCTTTGATTTCTTTATCACACAGAGCTCTAGCTTGGCCCAAAACTACGTACCTTTGAGGTAACACGAGTTAACTCGCCTCTGACCCAGTTTCTACGCGGGTACATTTCTGCCGGCCTCCAACATCAACGTAAATAAGCAGCTGATTCCAAAGCTGCCACCCCAGAGACAACTGCTGAAGACCACTTCTTCACGTCACTGCTAAAACATGCTGAGTGAGGCCTTTAGAGTAACAGGCCATCGATTTTATTTGTGGAAGTATGCAGTGAATAGGAATATACAGTATAGTCTAAACGAAAGACATCTGGTTTTACTTGTGGCCATATTGAACAAAAGCATTGCAGAATCAGTACAAAGAGATAGCACTGGAGGTCTGGACTGTCTCAGATGTCAATCCCACCTCCAGAACAGATGACTAACTGTGTTTTTGTTGTATAGCTGACCATTTGCCATTTGGAACAAAAAAAAACCGCTTTACAAGCAATATACCAATATTTGCCACAACTGCAACACTACTACATTAGCCTGCTGACGGTTTTGCCAAAAATGAACATTTACAGACTTAAAACGCACGTGAAAAAGGCATTACAGTAGACTGAAAAATGCAGGATTAGCACACTTTAAACCCAAATTATAAGTCCGAGGAAGGTTAACTTTTTCCCTCCCATTCAAAGCTCAAAGGCCAAAAATGTAAATTCAGGCCAAATATGACCACATCTGTCTTAAATAAATGAAGACAGAATAAAATCTGTGCAAAATCTGTTGTGTGTGTGAGAAAGCTATCTGCAGCCTTAGCTGAACAATGAGGTCTACCTCTATCTGCAAGAGTGGAATTTTATACACAAACAGAACAATTTTTAAGGCAGAAAATAGTATCTTAAATATTAGAAGTACTAAGAGCAAGGACATTCATCTCTGACAATCTGTAAATATGTAGTTGTTGCCATGGGATACTGTTCAGTCACTGGTGATAACTACAACCATACTATTGTCAGTCATGGTTAAAAAACCAGGAAAGCTTGTTTTTCAGAATGAACCCCCTTTTTTGAAATGCAAGTGAAAGGCATGCGTACGGTAAGTTGTTTGAGATAAATCAACAAGCTTAACAATGCTTTACTTAATACAAAATAGGCAAATATTGCAAATTATTCATAAATAATGGTAGACATATACCAAATATGTTCATATACCAAACAGTTCTTCAAAATAGTGCCAAATCTAATGTTAATCAAACATTACTCCACCAATTAGCCTAAATATTTGCATTTTCATAGGACAGTATAAGGTGATTATTGGTAAACTGGCATTGATATAATAGTGCTATAAAATGTGCGTTCGCTGAACAGTCCCTTTTAACAATCATACAGAACAAAGGAAAGCAAGCATACCATGAAACTAAATGATAATACTGTGAACACAGATGAAGGCATTTCATTAATTTTAAAAAGTCAACTGTAGTTTGTATCTAAATTTTGCTGTAAATAAGTTAGCGAGTTTGAAGAGACGTTAACTTTGGCACAACATGTAAGCCACTTCAAGTGACGCCAAATGCTAAGACACGGAATAAGGTGAAATGCTCACAGTTCAAAAAATGCACGGTATCAATTAGAAACAGCATTAATTCACTAAAATTACTTTGCCAGCAGCAAGAGTATCAATTAATTTATTACCCCAAGTTCATCGAAAAGTTTCAGGATTTGACAGAATGTTCTGAAAAAAACCAGCAGCTACAATCCAGAGCAACTCAACGAATTTAAAACAAACTCAAATCTCAGCAAATTATCAATATTTAACTAACACAAAACAGCATTTAACACATTAAATTGTTCATCCTTTAAGAAAGACTACAGTGCTAAAACTACAGAAGGCTAAACTTCATTATAATTATAAGACTTTTTAAACTTCTATACTAGAACATCAAGTAAACATGACATTGGATAATTAAAGCAGAAAAATTCTCTCGATTCACTAAATGCAATATTCTGTAACTACTTAAAATGCACTCTGGGTTCTTGAAAGAGAAATTCCACAAAAATGCATATTTCAGCTCAAATACAGACATAGACGAATACATCTGATCTTAGTCGGGGTCCAGCTCAGTCACCCACTGTTAAGCTCAGCTCAACAAGTTTATTTCATTTGTATTGCTTCCCAGGGTGGCACGATGACTCAGCAGGTTGTACTGCTGTCTCACACCTTCTAAGTTGGGGGTTTGAATCTTGGCTTTGCTCTGTGTGTGTGCAGTAGCATGTTCCCCTGTCACACAGGTTTCCTCCAGGTACTCTTGTGTCTCCCCACTGGCACCCTTACTACCATAAGCCGTTCGAAGATGGATCAATGTATTGTTTCTGTTTTAGATTCTTCTTTTAATTGGAGTGTCATTGATTTTCCCAATGCTGTTCCCTAAAGGGAATGGCTGTCAAACTGTTTCGTAATTAGGTCAAGGTTTTGGTCCAATATTGAAACTCAGCCTAAGACTAACAAGTCAACAAAGTTACATTTCACTGGAAACATACGTATCCCCTTTTTTAAAGTAACTGCATATTAAGCGCTTCAGCCCCAAGAAGAGATTTCCGCAGAACATATCGACAGACATTGAGTGTTTTTACATAAAGCTATTTTCTGTAATTCCACTTGTGAATGTTTGCTCCTGAAAACAGCTGCCTTTACAATATACTTCAGCGGGGGGAAGGGAGACGAAAAGACTATCCAAGTCACATATCCACACATTGTTTTCTTAAGCCACAAATCATTTGTAGTAGCTAAAAGGGATGGCTTTTTTGTTTTGCTCCACAATAAGGGCAAATGAATTATTGCATTTATTTCAAAATCCAAGTTGTCTCTCCGCTCGATAGCCATTTTAAAAATCTCACAAAATCCATCATTTCTAAGCATTTTAAAATATACATGTTTTAAATGGCATTAAATGTCTAATTATACATTTCCTATTTATCAAGCATAGTGTTTAGGAAGGGTAGCTAAAAGACTATACATAACTAATTACAATTTTATGTACAAAAATTTCCAAAATAAAATGAGAAATCAAAATGACGGCATTTTTTTGCTAATTTTAAAGAAATCCAAAGAAAATTCTTTAGTTTAATTTCTGCTGATTAGCTTTGCTGTAGTTGGTGACCTAGAGCCACGTCCCTTAAAACAAACATACTGTACACACTTACTGTACAAATACAATGGGACAGCCTACTCCATTCATGAAATCCAGATGACCGTTGCAATTTCACCTACCGCTGCACGGGTAAAAATTAAAGCTTTGCGTTTCTATGTTTAAAAAAAAAAAAAACAAGAAATTTCTCAACAAACACCCCAAGAGTAAGTGGTGTATTTTAATGAACGTTTTAATTTTAATTACTATATTATAGGTAAATGCACGTTTCGTTTTGGCGCTTTTATATTTATGAAATCTAAAGCAAAATATTTACATTCATAAAAGAAAAAAATATATTAATATAAACTGAATCAGATTAACTATTAAACAAATAACTGGTTGGTTTCATGGCTGTGGAAACACGGACACGGGTTTTTGATTACATTTTACGGGATAAATTTCTACATAAAGCACTGCTTTGTGATTATTTCAGTCAAGCAAACTGCATCTTTGTTGTCCTTGTTTTTTATACGAATGCACCAGATGACAAAATCGCCTGATCTCACAAGCCAGCTCGAACGTACATTTACACTGTTGCTCCATATTTACTATGATATTTTCTCCATTCACTTCTTTTGAATCACCGTAATTTCCCAGACATATCGCACACCTTCACGCCATATTTACTTTCTTTATCTCGCTTTAGATAACAGACAATATAAACAAACAACAGAAGATGAAAGCACAGCTTTCTATTATCCCGATTATCGAAAAAGTGGACGTTACATTCTGCTACATTCGGCAGACGAGCAGCGCCAAATACACGCAACACATGAGTAGTTAGACTACCAAGTATACAAGATGACATTATACGTAAAGCTTAAATTAAAAAACATTCGACAACTTAAGTATCCCCACGTAAGGAGCTGGTTAAGTTTTTCCCTTCGGGTTAAATCGTACGGATCCCAGTTCGCCTGGCTTCCCACACGACGGTAACGGCAGCCTGCCATTCGCGTCCGGGCACAGCGGCTGCATTTCCCGGCGACTCGGTCGAGGTAAAGACAAAAACACGCGAAGTTACCCAGAAAAAAACGTCCGTCTCTTTGTGTTTTTCGTTGCGAGTGGGGGGAAAAAAACCTGGAGCAGCTAAGTGAACCGGTCACGAAGCCAAACGCAAGCGGGCACACGAATCCCAAGCTGGCGTGCAGCTCATCCACCGGCTAGCTAGCTAGCCTTGTAGCTAAGAAAGGGACTCCACAGCCAATAACACAAGATACCCAAGTAGGCAGCCAACTAGTGAAGAAACGTTTCAATTAAAAAGCTGCAGCGTATATATGGAATGCTCGGTCCTAAATCGATGTGTAGGGAACTTGTCCCTACCGTCAAATCCGTGTTGTCGTTGTCGCGGTGCGTGACGGCACGGATGACTCCGGCTCGCCATCTCCAGCGCCCGATCTCCCCGAGCTCCAGCAGCTCCTCTCCGCTGACACATAGGAACCGCTTCCCAACCAGCTCCGGCCGCGCTTCCACCGCCATGGCCCTTTCGCGGAGAGTGGAAAAAACCCTCACAAACTTAAAAAACAACGCCCTACCGATCTGACATTTACCAAGCGAAACGGCTTTTGAGAACCGAAAAAATAAACAAAAAACAACCGCGATTTCGTCCTTTGCGTGTCGACCACAACCCGGGGGATTTAAATTTTTTTCAGTCTCCACCCGCAGATAGTCACTTCTTTCCTGCGTGAAACTGAATGCTGGAGCAGACTACTGCCAGCGTACAACCCGTATCCCTCCGCCCCCGTTGAAGCGCACAACAGAGTGAAACCGCACCGAGCAGTCTGCTCCGTCCGCCAGACACAGATTGGTTCTGCGAGAGATTGCTTTTCGCCACAACTAGACTGTTAAAAATAGTGCCGTGTCGTTATTGTAATAGAATGCATGTCAATTACGAGGAGAATTACAGGAAAGCTCAATGTCAGCGTTAGACTAGATGTGAAAAGTGTCAACATGGTGCTTATGATGTGTGAATAAAAACAGCTTTCATTTATCTTTCAATTATGAATGATGACACTAATAAGAAACATACATGTTTGTTACAAAGGCACACTATCTAGATACATGCACTCCTAAATGGACTTTTTGTCTAAAATCATCCTTGCCTTATTAACCTTACTGTCTGTTGCAGAATCAATTATGTTTTGTGCTCTATTGTGTCTCTCTCCAAGCCGGTTTATTACTGCCCCCGAGGCTGACCTTACGGGATGCGCTGTGATGAGGAGAAAAGGCGGGCTGTTTTATGTTAAACATGTCCACTGGAGGCAATCAGCTTTCGTGTCACCTTCGGGTCGGGTCAGAAGATGGAGACAGATATCCCACAGCTGACAAAATCACTAATCACAGTGCTCCACCGATGGTCGTAAAATTTGCCTACTGCCGCAGGAACACCTTAAAAACCTAGAAACGGCATCCTCCTGTATGCTATACATGAGCCTAATTTTTAGTCACTTGAATGAACATCAATGGCTGAAATCAGATTGAGCATAAAGAGTTCAATAAGCTCAGCCGTTAGAATAAAGGCATGCTAGCATAGTATATTTCTATTTATGCATAAATTAAACATGTAAAGTGGCGCGAGGCAGTGGTATATTCATAAACGCACAAGGTATTGTGAGTATATACATATAATTCTACGTGCCATGGTTGTAGGGCAAATATATCAGTATTGCCAACATCATCATCACAACTGGCTTTTTAATAATATTTTTGAATGGGGTTTTACATAGCTATATAATTTAAATGATAGTAATTACACAGAGTGATTAAATGAGAATATGCAAAGAATGAATTTTGCTTCTTATCTGGCCAATGCCAAATGAATGTGGGAGATTAGGCAAAGCAAATGCCGATGTTGTGCGCTGATGTGATGTATAATGTCAAACACACAATGACTAGCATATTGTGTAATGCCGTCGAGGTGTGACGTTTGTAATCTTCTTGCAAAACACTCAAATTCTAACCGGTTAGTGCATATTTGGTGTTGAGCTGTATTGTGGTCTGTCTCTGCTGGTGTGACAAGGGAATCAGAAGGGAATTTCCCTGAGTAGCGGACATGTTCATGAATAACAACGAGATTAGCAAAAATCTACAACTCACAGACGTCATCTGTTGCCAAGCGCATTCCACTACATTTGGCGAAAAAAAGGTTGTTTTTCGCCCTGTTGAAATACTCATTGTACTGCATGTAACCTCTTAGAAATTGATACTGTCCTCATCTTACCTGACTATGGCATGGACAAAATAAAAGCCGTATGCTTTCTAAGAGTAGAAATAAGTGACATAGTTTAAAAACGCGATAATTGTTGTGGCTCAGATCCTAGGGTGAAAATTAGTCTCTGGAGTCTTATAGGAAGCACTGGAGTCTCTACGGCCCTAGCCCCACTCTATATCTGAAAAAGTACATTGTAGCAATGCTTTCTAATATACACATACGGCATATATGTATGCAAACATCTTTGTTTGATGATGCAGTAGGGTGAAAAGATGTTTGCTTATCAAAATTATTTTTGGTAATAAAAAAAAGGTATGTAATATTGTGATCCTGTACTGGATAGTCAGGATGAATCGATGGATGCATGCATGCATGGATTATGATTATAAAATACCTGAAAAGCCCAGCTTCTGGTGCACAGGCAGATCTAAGGGGCGGCCCCTGACGACCACCCTAACCAAGCACCACTGTTCCAATAACAGTACAAAAATTGTCCTATCCAAATCAAATCAGTAGCTGCCAATGAAAAATTAAATAAGGACTGTCACACAATAATAATATCACTTTCATTTTTGTTGTCTGACAAATAATACCACCATCATGCATAAATGTTAGTATTTTCATTTTCATTAACGGAAATAGCATGTTATATGGTAGCAATCATAATCATCATTTCCACAAAATAAACTTGATTTTGAGTAGTTTTATGGATTCATTTACAAGTGGCATTTTGAATGGAGAAGATGACACACCTTTGTTTACAAGACTGTCATAATCGTTCTCAGGCTTCACTTGGTGGGTGTTTGTGCTTGCTGAGTAATAATCCTCCCCTGCATCGGGGTAATGATGTTCAACCGATCCCAGAAAATAGAGGGCATAAGGTGGGGTACGCTATAGAATGAGCGCCAACCCATTACAGGGCACTCACATTAAACCATGTCACTGGAAAGTGGAGACAGGCTCCGAGAAGACACACAAGCGCCGCCAAAAATAGAACCAGAATGTCCGAATCTTCAACAATGACATATCCTCATAATAACTGAAGACAATACCATCCAACATCAGTCGTACAATCGATTACCCAGTACAGGGTCACAGAAACTAATGACGTTTAATAAGCAAAATACACGAAACGATAAGCAATATGTTTTACCTTTCCATCCATCCACCCATGTATATATCACGAATCGATTATAAATAACCGCTTATATAGTCAGAGTCGCAGTGATTATATTTTGGAAAATTCAACACGAATCTTAAAATTAAGTGGAGTATTATTTTTAAATGCGATTTAAGCGTGTGTTTCTTTGTCTTCATGATACTCAATTAAATTAGCCTAAATGCAGATACAAAATGTAGTTTACAACTTGACAATAAGATGTCTTGATCATATCTTATTTATTGTTTTAATAACATCCCCTATTAAATAAATACAACATTCAAAATATATCTCGTTTTACTAATTAACTTGATAATAACCTGTTTTCTCTCAGACTTAACAATAGACTCCTTTTCAATCAGCGTCAAGTATGATAGAATCCGTGTTATTCACCAATCCCAACAAGGTAACAAACGGTAAACAAATATCCATCCAATCAGAAACGAGCAGGAGGCGGAGCTTCCAGTTTCAGTTCTAATGACGTCATTTTCATCAGACGCAGCGAGTCCTACCAGTGTGCGTCAGGAGGAGCAGGCAGGAGGGGTAGGAATCTAAATTTGAAAAGTAGTGCACACCCAGGCTGCTCCTAGGTGTGGAACTAGTCTGTTCATGTTCATTTCACGGAAATACAGTTGCCGATCCCATTTTAAGTTTGTCGTTCATTAACGAACCCGTATAATAAGAGTTTTTCAAGTTTCCCTTGAAGTTTTTTGGCGCAATCCCGCCGGGACCCCTCTTCCTCGCGCAGGCGGGCGGCGACTGAGTAGAAGTAAGATGGTGTCGTGGATAATTTCCAGAGTAGTCGTGTAAGTCACATTTACGTTTTTGTTCCGATTTTTTCTGCGCTCACTGGAATAAATTCGCGTGATGGTTGCGGTAGTGTTGACATGTATACATTTGGCAGTAAGAAGTTTGCCGTCACCAAGTAACGTGTTTCCAAACAATCTTACAGTGCTTAAAAATTTAAACATGGCAGATGTGTACAGGCCCATACGTTTAACGGTTACTTTAGCTACACAGCTAACGTAGCTAGCTGGTACGATTAGTTAATGCACGTGTTTATTATACTGTTACAAATAAAATTCAAGGCGGTAGTTAATGGCATTAAACATGGCGTGGTAACTAGCTACATATATGCACTGTCTTCAGGGTTTCAGCTCAGCAAATCCTTTGTTTGTTGCTAGTGTACTGATTTTAGTGTTTACCCAGTTAACTGAAACGTGCTCAGCATACAGTTTCGTACTTAATGAGATATATGATTCCATATTCTTCTGTTAAGGTCGAGGCCTCTCCTAAAGCCATCGTGGTAAGATTGGCTTACGGATAGCTAGCTAACTGGCTAGCTAACGACTGCCGTGAACCTAGCGAAAGCTCGAGGCCTTGATAAATTTCTGAAGAATGTGTCACATTGGATACAGGAAAAACCTGCTTCTCATCCCATTGCAGAGGGCTATGAGGGTGGGGGTGGTGGAGGTGATATGTAATATACTTAACCCAACTACTCCAATTATAGCCGACTTGCAAACACATTTCGCTGGTGCTTGCAATCTGATTAAAGTCTCTCAATAGGCTACAATATTTAGAATATTAAAAAATAATTTTAATAATTCGCTTACTGGAAAATATTTGGTGGTAATATTATTGGCATGCCATTTTAATAGCTAACACGCCGCTTGCTGCACTTTAAATGCAAGAAGTTTCATTAAGCATTGGTTATAATCTAACCCTAATACTGGACTTGGAAAGGAGAGAAGGCCATTTGGAAAAGTAGTTAATGCTTGAGAACATCACATGTTCATCGTTCTCTCCTACTGCATTAACTGAGAACTGATTTACAACTCGTATACATTTTTAAGCAGCTGTTGGTTGATGGAAATAGTTGACATATTGCTGTGTTGATACCGATTGCTATTGAAGTGGACCTTTATTCTTGTTCTGTTGATGTTTTGTTATAGACGTACCGATTGCACTTTCCTTGGCGGATCCCGATTGATGAATATTTTAAGCCTGATCTGTCGGCACCGATCTCTGATTTTCTTAGTTTAATAATAATAAAGTTAATCATTAAAAAACTTATGCTGAACTTTGCTTTACGGTAGCAAAATGTTTTATATATATATATTTTTTACATATACATTTTAATAAAAATGGCTCCACAAGTATGGAATTAAATTGATAATTTCAAGTGTGTTGGGGGTATTTCCTCACCTATTCTGCGACATTAGTGGGGGTAGGAAAGTGAGGGGCGGGGCACATGACTGTGGATGGAAACTGAGTTTGCTCAATGGTATTTTTTGGTTATAATCGCGAACCACAATATAGATCACGATTTTGGTATATATGTGGTAATGTTAGTTAACAATTTAACCACCAGCAAGTCTGTCCTTACAAGAAACACTGCTCGAAGCATAATAATATTAATAAACTTAGTTATTAAGGTATGTAAAATAATGTAATGAAAATCGGCCATTTCCAGTCACTAGCTGATGGATCTGTGCATCCTTACTTTTTACATTTGATGTGTTAGTGTCCTAAATACATATATTTAACTAAAATCTATTAAAAAGCAAGAATAATACTAAGCCTTACGTAAACCTCTTCAGCCAAATTCTTATAACTACATTCATCGGTGTTGTAAGATCACGTGTATTACTCACTTATGTAAGTAATGCAGTATCGTGTTTCCTGCTCGGTGTATGTAGCACTGACCATTTCACTACTGGATAGTGAAATGCCTTTTCACCTGCTTCCTGGATTTTGTTGAAAGTAGTATGCAATACAAAGGAAAACAACATAATAGAAAAAGATAAGAATAAATAGTAACAATTTACTCGACAGGGCACAAATATAGTATGCTATTACTTCTGTATTAATTAACCACAAACTCGGTGTTAGTTACATAGTGATCTCATGTTAATTCATCATTAATGAATCATGAAGCATATTTTATCTCAGTTACTATATTTACTATATCTGTTAATTCTGTAAACCTTTGTGAATTACTGAAGGAACAAGTCGTGAATAACAGGTTAAATACTGATCTCATATTTGTTCTTCATAATGAATCATGATGTATCTTTCAT
>JAODKC010000045.1:11361809-11384514 GCA_026777985.1 Mormyrops attenuatus
TGATTCTGTAAACCTTCGTGAACTACTAAGGAACTACTGAAGGAATGAATAAAACTAGTGTAACACTGATCTCATGTTTGTTCATCATTGATAAATTGACACTCTTTATCTGCAGTACCAACTGTACTTATTCATGATTTGTTCATAATTTGTAGTTCAGTAATAACTGAGTTACTAGGTATTTGTATCTCGTGAAGTAAAGTGTTGCCAAATAATTATGAATAAAATGAGAAACAAGATAATGAAGATAAAGATTCTGCTTGGTATCACTGTGCAAACATGGGAAGTTGAGGGCAAAATCTGATCACAGCCACACCGGCAGATTTAGGTGAACGGTTGCATTTTTACATGTATATTACAGGTACAAAACTCACTTTTAGTTTGAGGCTAAATTAAAAATGACACTGCTAAATGCTGAGAATTAATTACTACCAGTTAATATTTATTTACTTAGAATCCTGTTTAAGTTTTGTAATTAAATATGCATGCATCTTCTACATACAGGCCACTCATTGAATACCAAAACAACATATTTTTATTAGTGCTAAAATTAACTGGCTTATTAAATGGCTGCTATGTCTTTTAATATTTGACATGCAACTCCTGCATAATTATACAGTATTATAGGTGGTTCTCAAAAGTAATATCACACTGTCTGTCAACAGGAAAGTTGCACTGAGCACTCTGAATCATACAGTGTCTGAAAATGCCAAAAATTACATACTGATATTATTATACTGGTCATATAGCGATATTCCTGTCATGTTTTTGGTGAAAGGATATTTGTTGGAATAATTTTGTGATTAGCACTGAACAGATTTTCTTTTGGGGGGGGAAGATCGATGTTTTAAAATGCAAGCAGGGAGATGAGCCACGTAGCTTTGCAGCCTTATGTCCTTATGTCAGGCTTTTCATTACCGACCTCAATTTATCATGAGGGTTGCTGACTCCGCAGAACAAATGGTTTTCCATTAGCTTTCGGATGACTTCATCAGCCTAGTTTTAGTGGGATGTGGTCTATATATATTTAAGAGTCTCCAACAGGCCACCACCCCTGTTACTGTTCTTTAATGTCTTGACATCAATTCAGACTGATCACATTCAAACATAGTTAAAATCCATTCAGAAAAATGATTTTTCTGACTTGGCAGGAGAGTCTGTATTGACAAGGTTACAAATGTGTTTCGTTTACTTCTTTTACGGAACTTGATTGCAGATCTTCATAATATTTTAATATTGATCATTGTACATTTAGTTCATGTCTTATGATGGCCCTAATTATAAAACAATTATGAAATATTTTTAGGGCAGTCATATGCAAACTTAAGACTGCAGTTTCTGTGGTGATTGTAACAAGAGGCACCAAGAAAAATCTCAACAATGTTTCTGTATTGACATTGGGGTTTCACACTCCAGTTAAAACTGAGGTTTGAATTTTAGAATGTGATTTTACTTTTCTGTATCTGGCATGCTACCTAGTCCTTTGTGCCCAGTGAGGACCTTCTGGTATGCTGTGCAAGTGTTTCTGAGCAGGAAACTAAAAGTTGACCTGAAACAGAATGTTAAGGCCTGTCTGAAGATTTTATTTTTTCAGCTGCTTGCAATGAGTGAGGCCCTGCTTTGCAAAATTGTTTCAAGAACTTTTTCGGGCAGGCAGTTTCCTTTGAGTCACCGTTCATGAAGAATGGTTCTCTCTTTGAAAACATGCTGCCAGGATAGTGTAGGGCCACTTCTCTTTCGTAAGATGGCATGGATTCCTTTCTGTCAAGGAAGTGAGGAAGGAAGACCTGCGGAATATATAATCATGTGAATTTCAAAACGATGACTTGCATGGAATAATGTTTGGAAACTGTGTGTGTGCTCTGTCTGTACGGAAACAGTCCTACTGGTGAAAAACTGTATGAGATTTGGTAGGTTCTTGCTCTGCAGAATTAAAAATGATTGTGCCACACTGTATTTTCTGCCCTACCTACGCACTCCTGCACGATCAGAACGTCTCAACATCCGCTAATAATTGGTTTTGTAAGTACGTTGCCTTTACGGTTTTCCAAGGTCTTATGAGTAATATCTAAACCGCTGGGCACCAAAGGCAGAATTAAAAAGATTGTAGATGGAATAAAAATGTTTTAAGTTTCTAAAACATTTCCTGAAATGTGACACCTGTTATATGAGTAGCGTCAATAAGTAAAATTAAGTCTGTCTTTCAAAGTTGCTTTAAAAAAAATGTGTCTAGAAATATGAGTGTCTTTCACAAACCTGTAAATGACAGGATTCCAGATGGGGGACGCTTGTGTAAGGTCTGGGCCGATTTACAATTGTTAGAATTGTGCAGCCCTGTTTCTATGGCAACAGGGAGATATACTGCCAAGGTGGATCCCTGGACAAAGGCCATCAAACAAATGTGAAGTTGCATGTTATATAAAAATGCCTTAGATGGGTCAGTTCATGTCTTTTTTTTTTTAAAAAATAAAAATAAAAAATCGAAGGGTTTGTGAATGGCTGTTCCTTTTCACCACCAAATTCGTATCAGGTCCTTTTTCATCTTGATTCTTTTTGGTATACTTGAAGGTTTTCTTTGCCTGTGTAGCAAGGACGCTATTTTGGCTATTGCAAAAAAGATGGGAATATCCCTCAGCTGAGTTTCTGCTGCTGTAAGCAGATCATCCTACCAATGGATTAAGTTAGGTATCATATTGCTTTTTTTTGCTGAAGAATATTCAATTATCTGCTGGTGTTCACTCTTATGCTATATCCATAGTCACTGTTTTTACCCTGTTGATGAATTGCTGATTTGATCTGTTGTTTCATATTTTCTGTACAGCTTTATTTTGATGTAGTGTATTTTCAGTGTCCCAGCTTAGTTACTGTGGCTTAAATCGCAGTTGGTCGTAGATCCTTCCAAGAGCTGAAAGTCTTCCAAATTTTTTGCCTAGCAGACATTTCTTATGAGAGTGCCCATTTTCCCTCTTAAAGAAGTATTGAGAGTGCATATGTAGAGTACACACCGAATATTCAAATACAATAAACCTTCGAAACTTTGGGAGGGCAAATTCTCATCAGTAATTATATATCCATAAAGAATAAAGAGAAGCTGTAATAATTAGCATTAAAAACATAAATAGGCTTCACTGGCAAAATTGATGTATAACTCTATCCTTGGCTAAATAAATGCCGGACAGTAACCCCAAACCCTGTAGCAGCATGTTAGGTTTTAATAGCATTCATCATTTTAATAGTGATTAAAAACGACCACCAGCTTTGAAACTTAGGTACTGGGCTTAAATTTGCAGTTACAGAAGAGACAAGCTACCTAATTAAATATGCAGATATAGCTAACGATTATGGAGGAACGCTGAAGAAACATTACCTTGGTATTTTAATAACCGCCATGTTACTTGGAAAATTACCCAGCTGGCACGCCTGACTTGTGCTTTGAGTTTCTTGTGCAGTTTTGAAGCCCACCGAAAATGGGCAATTTCATGTGTTAATTCTCATGTTTACAATTGATAAGTACTTGGAACCATGTATGTTTGTAGGTAATAGTATTAGTGAGTTGATTTTAAATGTTACCTTTCCCTGTGCATGAATCACATCATACACTGAGTGTTTTGCCATTTTCTAGACTACCCTTTTTTTATTTTATTTTATTATTTTTTTTTTTTAACAGGGCCAAGGATTAAAGCAGATCAAATACAAGAAAGGATAAAGGGAACCTTTTCATTTAATGTGCATAGCACTGTATTGGGCTGGGGGGGGGGTGAAGTGAAGCAAGACAGAATTCACTGCAGAATTAACAGCAAACAATCAGAAATGCAAACAATGGATGTTCCTAGTGTAGAAGACAGTTTTCACTGAATGTAAATTTGAGTTTCATAGACTTGCATAGAAAATTAAATGGATGTTTGTCCTGAAGATAACCAATAGTGAAAGTTATCGTTAGAAAGAGGGCCATATTTCCTGTGGATGATTGCATTTAACCATAAAATAATAATAATAAAAGTAATAATTTTGAAGCGTAAACTGGTGGGGAATAGTGGTTCTGTACACATGCATAATTTGAATATTAATGTGAACTGGGTTTAATATGATCGATATTTGCTTATTAGTATGTGGTTCACCCAAGAACCTGCACAATTTAATAAAATTAATGATATTAATAAGCATTATTATGGTTCATGTAAACATGGCTGGTTGCATAGCATGCATTTATATGTGTGTACACTTTTAATCCCATAATCATAATAATCTATACAGTTTGATGAAGTCCAGATGGAGGATGTTATTTTATTAAATGTTGTTGTATAATGGATATTGTCGTCGGCCCCCGCCCCCCCAATCTGTGTGGTGTAATAGAAGGGCAAGTTGTAAAATGCCCATGTTTTTAAACAGCATTGTGTGAAATGTTGGTGTAAATGGTTTATGCTAATAGATCAATTTAGCCGCAAAGGTCAAAACATGAGGTCCATCTTAAAGTGGTTCAGCGGTTATTCCATTGGGACTGGTCACACAGATCAGTCTGAATTGGCGTCTGCTGCAGCCAGCTTTCAAATGGGCTGAAGCTTCCATCTGGTTTGTTTGTACAGGTCACCTGTTCACGGCATGTTTTTCCTTTTTTGGTGTCTTTTCCGGCCTTAGCCCTTGGAAGAGTTATCAAAATGCCACAGTCGGCATCATTTCTCATTTCTAAAATGCGTTTTGAGAAAATGAATGTAGTTAAATTTTTTCGAGGAAATGTTTTTCCATTGATTGCGTGCGAGCCTGTGTGTCCCTCCATGCCTGTTTTGATCATTTGTTCTTCTAAACTATTGTTTATCCTTTTTCCAATTCAGACTCCTTTTTGGAACCCTGTACCCAGCTTACTCCTCCTACAAAGCTGTAAAAACCAAGAATGTAAAGGAATACGTAAGTATTAATAACAAGCTTCAAACCCCCTCCCTTAATAACCTCAGAATTTAATGTGTACTGGTATTTCTTATTCAATAATTTTCTTGCAGAACATGCCTTGGCATGAGAATGTGAATGATCTGTCTGTGACAGTGAAACAGTAAGGCTTTCTCTTGCAAGTTGCTGCAAAGCATGTGTGTAGGGCTGGCGTATGTCACTGAGTGAGTCATCCAGTTCCCTTTCAGGTGTGCCAATTTGGATTCTGCCTCTGAACACTACCCTCAGAAAATCAAGCTTTTTTTTCTTATTCTTACTACTCATATGTTACTGAGCTGAAAATTACATTTTGTACTAGTGTGGTTGGGTAGCCCTTTTTATTCCAGTACTGCTTTCATGAAAAGAGAAAGAACTGGACTCTCCAGTAGGGTTGCTGTGACCCTGTGCCAAAAGGGGTTGGCCACCAGTTCACTGGGGGGGTGGCGGTAAAGGGGAATTCAGTTCCACTTGGAGGTTGTTCTTTTCATGAGTGATCTGTGATTTAGTAAAATGAGAATTCAGGGCTTCATTTTTTTCCTGATATCCTGAACCACCCCTCTGATGCAAGTCAACAGCCTCATTTTATTAAGTAATTTTTTTTATTGTTTAACACTGTAAGACCTGGAGGACTGCATATAGAAATAAATTACTGTTTGCATAAAATACTTTGTGGCTGCATTTAAAAACAATGGCTTGCTAACTCAGAAAACCTTACGCAGCTATATTTTTAATATAAAGTCAAGGGATAGAGTTTTTAAATCGACAAGCATGTTTTGCCGGATAGGCTCACTTATTTGGGCTAGTCCGCTATTGGTATGCATGATGGCTGCTGGCTGGCAAGGGGAGACGCTTTTTGTACGATGAGCCGATCATTTGTTTCTATGAAGAGAATCCAAGTTCCAAGCTGGTTATAGGTTTTATGCCAACACGTCACCAGGCTTTCGTTTTGTTTTGCAAGCTGCTTGGAGCAGTTTGGAGTCGCATGGTATTGGGTTCATTTAATTGTTTGGTGTGGCGCCTCAAGGACGCCAGTGTCAGACTGTATCATCTTTATTAACTTAATCAGTAGAAGTATGAAGCTATGGGTGACTCTGGCCACGACACGCATTATAGACTGTGCTGCCTAGCCTCGAGGTGATTCCAGAGTATCTCCACACTTTCCTGGATGTATATGGTCCATCTTGGAGGGATTCTCTTTACTGTTAATGTTCAGGTTTGTTAGTATGTTTTTTTTGTTTTCGTTTGTTTGGTTTGTTGTTGTTTTTTGTTTTACTACACTATATCTACTTTAGTGTTACCATTCGGTGTCTGACTGGCTGACTGTAAAACAGATTGACATGTTTGTGTATCTCTTCTTCTTTTTTTTTTTTTTTTTTGCATGAGATCCCTAACACTGGCCGCCACCCACCAAACAAAATTTAAACAAAGGCAGCATTTTGAGGATCTTTACACCATAAAAGGATGCGCACATGGCAAGCCATTTTGTCTTCTGCTGTATGATGTAATTCATTGCAGTCTTTTTGAAATCAAGTCTGGAGGCAATCACCAATATATTCCTAACATCAGTACTGCATCTATATATTTTTACTGGGCTAAAGCTGCTCTCTGACTGTAAATATAGCTTTCTGTTTTGACCTTCATTTGATTTTCAAAATGTACTTTGAATGTTTGCAAGTGATCTATGCACATTCGGCTGTTACTCCTGTTTGTGCTTGCTTAATCTATTATTTCAAGTATTTATATCTTGCTTTTTTAATATAGTCCGGGACTTGTAGTGTAGCTTTGAATTTTGTCATTCAAATTTAAAATGATTGTTGAATTTTCTTCGTACGTTATAAGAATGCAACTAGTTGAATTCCCCTTTCCATTCAATTTGAATAAGCATTTAATTTGTTTATCAGGAGTAAGACAATGCTGAAAATCTGTGCTGTAATTCCTACGCCAGGTAAAGGCCGTTTGTGGGTTTTTTTATTCCCTCATCTTTTCATTTTTGTTTAGAAGGTTGGGAAAACATTAAGTATGTTTAGTAGTATTTTCAGATTGGACGATGGCATTCCTGGAAAAGAGCGGCTGTCAGTTTGTTGCAAATTTCATCGTTGTCCCTTTTTTTTTACATTCAGCAGTTCTGAGATTGGGAAAGGTGTAGATGTTGTTCTGATCAAGTGTGCCTTTCAGTATTCATCACGTGGTTGTGTCTTTGTGCAGTACTTTATAGTAGAGGGTGGTGGTTGAGTAATACAGTGCTTTTCACTAAAATGAGAAACCTAATACCGACTGCATACTGCTTTTGGAAGGAGAACTTGTATGTAATTCACCGTCAGTACAAAATGCATACTAGTTTACTCTGTCTCACACTATCAGATGTTGGTTATAAAGTATGTTCGTGAAAGTTGCTCAGCTCAGAGATGGACTTTTACTGGCAATGTTTTTATTTATATATATATTTTATATATATATATAAATATAAAAAACCCTCTACCACAAAACCCACGTTTTATAGGCTTGAGAATATGTCATGACTGTGGTTACATTTGTCCTAGAATATACAGTGGATGGCAGTCCAGTAATTGAGAAACCTCATGGAAGAATCATTTTAAAAATAGTCCAGGACAAATCATACTTTGTGCTCTGCTTGTTTTTAGCATGTTATATGGAGTTTTTGGCTTACACACTTCAGCACAAGCTTATGTTTACCACAAACAGTAGGAGTACTTGTATCCAGAGCTGATTCATTTTTCATTCTATGATATGGACTAGGACACCCTAGTGCAACTTAGCAATATTACGCTGGTTGTACATTAGCATAATGCTGCACCTTTCATGTTCTTAGTTTTTTTTTTTACTCACCTGGAATAATAGTTTCATTCTTAAAAAGGTCTTAAAACCAGATAAAATTGCATTTGAAAATTGTAAATTGACATGAAGATTCAGCGTTTTGTGTCCCTTTAGGCCTAAATGCGAAGTGTCAGCCGAGACTGTTTTAAAGTAGGTTGGAAGACTGTCCTCTTGCAGTCTACCTTTCAAGTTAGCTATAAACAAATGCAAGATTCACAGGGTTCATTGTGAGGCCAACAATTAAATCTGATGCTATCTGTGAGAGTAATAATTGCTGCACTGCATAGATTAGTTTTACTTTGCTCACTGAAGCTGAAAATATCACCTAATACCTCAGAGAGCTTGAACTGAAGGCTGGGATCACATGACTGTCTGTCTGTGCTATCTTTTGAAATTGAAATGCTAAGAAGCCTCTGAAAGCCTGATGGAACTCAGGTCCACACTGGGGAAAGGCAGCGCATACAAAGTAGGCCATAACACTGAGCTTTGCGAGATGAAAATTACAGCTGCAGCTGTCAGGACTTCTGCACATCATATTCTATATTTCAGGGCAGTCATCGGTCATTTGATCAGTAATTTAGCTTTTATAAATCAGAAGTGTATGAAGTAAATGCTAACTGCGAAGAAATACCTGAAATTTATTGTGAAATGTGTAGGACTACCTAGGCAGTTGTGGTACATGGACGCTATTTAACATTATAAGTTGATTTAACTGTTTATTTAGTATCCGCATGTCCCATTTCGCTTTGTCGTCACAGACCGCATGTCTGCTTTCCCCCACATAAGTGTCCTAACCCCAACTTCAACTGTGTTTTTGCCCTCAGGTCCGCTGGATGATGTATTGGATCGTGTTTGCACTCTATACAGTAGTGGAAACGATCTCGGACCTCACAATAGCCTGGTAAGATATCAAATAAATGATTCCAGTCTAACATTAAAGGACACGCTTGCACTGTTGTGCTGCCTTTAAACATTAGAGGTCAAAATGCTTTGCAAACCAAAGCTGCCTTTATGATGTCCGTTGCATTGTCATTGACAGAATGCATGTTGTTATTCAATTTGAAGGTTTCCCCTGTATTATGAAATAAAGGTTGCATTCGTGATTTGGCTGCTGTCTCCATACACCAGAGGGGCCAGCCTTATCTACCGAAAATGCCTGCACCCTCTGCTCTCATCCAAAGAAAGGGTATCGTATTCAGTTGCTGCACGGATTGGTTCTTGTTCTTCCACAAACTGTTGTGATATATTCATTTTTATTTGCCAGTTTCCACACCTACCAGTAAGGAAACCATTCTGTGTTGCTGATAAACAAAGTCGGCCTGTATTCTGCTGCTTTTCCTAATGATAAACGCTTCCTTTCTAAGTGACCTATTGTGATATTTTTAATGCGTTTAAATTATCAATCTTGCTTTCATTACTACTGCCCTGGATAACTCTTAAATTTAAGAGTATTCCAAAGTAGTGAGGGGAACCCAGTTCAGGGCTAATCTGTGTCATGACTGATTTGTTAATTGTCATATGGAAAACAGGCTTAAATCATGTTTCATACTAATGATCTTTGTTGTGATTCGGTGACATCTCATGTCCTACCATATGGAATGCTGTTTGCATACAACAGGCAGCACACACGCCCCTGCAGAGAGAGCAAGAACATAGCACGGCTTTCCCTTTCTTCTAACTGTTGTTTGTTCCACTAGGAAATTGACGACTACATCTCACAAGCCAAAGAGCGAAGCTACGAAACCATGGTGAACTTCGGCAAGCAAGGCCTAACTATAGCTGCGACCGCAGCTGTTTCTGCAGCTGTCAAGGCAAGTCCCACTCTGCACGGCTACAATTATAGAGCATGTGGTTTTCTCGCAGTATAACGCAAATGGTCAAACAAATCATGTTGCAGTTGCTTGGAGAGTTTCAGAAAATCAGAACAACGCCTGCTTTCCACCTCATCCATGGTGGCATTTCTATCCAGCCATGCCACACTTCTGTTTTATGCAATTTTAAGCTGCATGTAATATCAGCGATTTAATGCCAGTTAATTGCTGCTGGGTGGTTGTGTTTGGTGTTGTAAATAAAAGTGAACAAGTTTTTCCAGGTGGCAACAAAATGAAACTGAACATAAAGCACGAAGCTTGCTGTAACGCCCCAAGTCGTTCTTGGAGAATCTGATTAATCGGATATGCTTTATGTTAAGTGCCAATTAATGGCTTCAAGTCTGACACGACATTTTATCTCAGAGCTGTAATCAGATGGAACACGCGGGTTCTAACGTCGATGTGCTTTTGGTTTCCAAACTCATCACGTCAGGACATTAGAAGGCAGGATGTGAAGTGTTGGGTGCGGATTTTAAGAGGAAAGGTCATCATTGCGTTGAGTTGCCTCTGTAAAGTGGACCCGGTGAGCTGTGAAAAGGCTATTCAGTTCTGTCTCCATTAAGAAGACCATTGATCATATTTTCAAAGGATGTCTATTTCATGTCTTCCTTATTGTGTCCTAACTCCTGTGTTGCTCTCTTTCCACTCTTTACTGACAAACTGTCTTATAGGGGTACTTCTCTACTTGCATCTGTTCTCTACCACTCAAATTGAGGTAATGGAAAAAGAACATTTAGCATGAAGGAGTTCATACTGTCTCTACCAAATTACTATACGAGTGTGTTTCTTCAGATTAACAAACCTCCTGTCATTTTAAACATTTATGGTTGTCGCAGTGGTTTTGTAAATGGTTAAGTATCAGTTTGTTTCAGGATGCCATCAAAATCAATCATTCACTTCCCATCCATGACCCAAACATAGGGACATAAGACCCAAGTGTGTTTCCTTTTTTCCTTCCATCTTTCTTGCTTACGATTTTCTATAAATGCTTTGTGTTGCCACTTGATGTTTTCATGGGAAATTCAACTATGAATGAAGAACACAGTGATGAGCTGAGGGGTGTGTCTGCAGGGACAAGGTGCCATCACAGAGCGTCTGAGGAGTTTCAGTATGCACGACCTGACGCAGATTTCTAACAGCGATGTTCCAGGCCAGCTGTATCCAGGGTTCAATCCTGCCATGGTTGCCAAAAATCCCAACACCGAGGGTGCTGGTAGGTATCTGCGGCTTCTCTCACCGTTCTCAGAATGTGGCATGCAAACGCAGGAATTGTGGCTGCTACCAATGTCAGTGCATGCCATGCGACCAGCTGCGGCGCTTCCGTAGAAGAGGCTGACAGCCGTATTGTTAGGCGCCATACTGGAAATGAACTGAAAGCCCCGTCATTTTCTCAGGGCTGTTTCGCAGCAGCGTCCACCTGAATGGGAAACAATAGTGTCTCCATGTCAATCTTGACATAATTACGCCTAATGTACAGATTTGTATTTACCTCAAAATGTAAAATGACTAAACACATTCTAAACATGAAAGGTCTAGAATAGGTTTGTGGGAGGATGAAGGGGAAAAGAGCATTTTCCTAAGACAGGCTCTGAGTGGAATACATAATGTAGTCTATCTCAGTATGCTAATGTTCAGTGTTTGAAATTCCACTGGCATCCAGGTCATTTTGATCTTGTCTGCAATAAAGCCGTCATAAAAGAAGCATTAAAATGCCAATGGTTTTCAGAGAAAATGGGGTGTTATCAGCTGTTTCAGTAAATTAATTGCAATTTTAAAAGGGATTTTATATAGGCAACTGTTTAATTCTCCCTGATCTTTTTGTTTGAGTTTTTTAGGGGGGGGGCGGGTGCAGTTCAAAACATTTAGTCTCCTCTTCAATCCATTCTTAGAGTTAAATTCATTTATTTCAAGCCACTTTGGTCAAATATGTAGTCTTCCTTTTGACGTAATCAGTTTAATTATTTTTTACTTTCAGTGATTGGCACATTTTTTTTCCAGTGACATTGATTTACAACCCAATGGAAATTCAGCGTGACCTAGTCTTATTTCTTTGATTTGAAATGCATGCTATTCTGTGATTTTTTTTTTTTTTTTTGATTTTTTTTTTTGATTAACATCCTGCTAGCAATGAGAAGCAATTGGAACATTGGTTCCTAACACCGTTGGTAATCTATTTCCTGATTTCCCACAGTATAATCTATTGTATGTGCGTCTGACTGGAGTAATTCTACTTTCATTTCTGCCTAGGTTGCAGAATGACTGAAAAAGTAAAAATAGCCTAGGAGAATTAATTGCATGCTTCCAAATCCCAAGTAAGTTGTTATACTCTAGTAACCAAAAACAGACATGGAAACAAACAAAGGAACAGGGGGGAAAAAAATGGCCAAGGTAAATATGTTGCTCTGGAGCCCTCTTGTGGTGAGTTTAGAAATGTAATATTCGCCATCGTTGAGGAATGCTTGCATTTGTGGGGCAACAGTTGGTTTCGATCATTTCAGTGAACTGATACTACCCTCATTTAAACAGCGGTGGCTTGTTGCAGGGTGTGCCGTTTGGCATTAACAGTTAGGGTTTCTTTGTTTCTGTGGTCTCGGAGCGCCCTGCCCCCTAACGCTTGAGCAGGGGTGAAGGAGGCAGTGCCAGGAACAGACTGTGACCAGCAGGACATGGGGCCACAGCTGCTCCTCTCCCTGCCTGTACAGGACTAGGACTTGTGACCTGCAAGGGGGGGTCACATGCTTCTTTCAAGTGACACGACTTGGAAGAGAGGCGACCTTTATCCTCGTTGCTGGTTCGCTGGTTGCTGATGTGGCCCCATTGTCACAAACCCACTTGCTCTTCAGCACCATTCAGACCATTTGAAAGGATGCTTGTGGTTCACTTTATAAATAGAAATATTATGGATCGTAATTTGGAGCTGTTGGTTAATTAACAGTAAATAGTCTTGTATGAAATAGTTTTCCCCAAAAATATGCGCTTGTTTGCAGAATATTACGCTTATAATCCAGAGGAACGAAGCGATGAAGAGGTGGAAAGTACATTCTCAGAGGACGAGGCAGTCACACAGCGTGGTTTAAGAAGGTCCCAGAGTGTAAAACTCTCACGGTCAAAAGTGCGTAAAGAGGTATGTCCAAAAAGTCATAGTACAACAGTATTACAGAACATTAGAACACATTTTACAAGGCTTTTTAAAATGACTGTAAGGTGATTTGTATCTAATGTCTCACACACTGACCATTTATTTCTTTTTTTTTTTTTTTTTTTTAAATTCCCTTTAGGTTCGTTATGGGTCTCTGAAGATTAAAGGAAAAAGAAGGCCTGTGATAAATCCTGCAAATTCTGCACTATGAAAGTATCTGACTACTGAATTTAGTATATATTTCAGTTGTAGGAGATGGATTGTAAATATTTGCCATGGTTACCAGTCTTACTTTTTTGAAAATCTCCTAGCATGTAAGTTAATTGAACATTGGTAACATTTTAGAAATAATTTATTGTAATGCTTATTCACAAGCAATTACAGTAGCTCATCTTGTTTTAATTTTCATTCATTTTTCTTTCCAGTGACTTTGGTGGGTTATTTGGTTGTTTCTTTCAGTGATTTTTTTTCAGACTCGTGTGGATTATTTGTCCTCCTTATTTAAAGTATTCCTATTTCCAAAGCTTTATCCATCTCTGCTGGGCATAGACGTCAGGTTTTTTTTTTCTCCTCAAGGTCTTGCTTTATAGCTTGTGTTTAGTATGCTGTATTTATTCATTTGACGTGACTCTCCTCATTTGCGCAAACGATAATGGCAAGAAACCAAACGTGTCTTAACTGGGGAATATTCCAAACTGAAAGGGAGTCAGTTGTGTATAGATTGTAGTGTAGGTTCTCTGCAGACATTTTCTCCGGTGTGTGTGTATGTGTGTGTGTTATTTTTGTTGTCCCCTTCAACATTCAGCACAACAAGCCATGTGTATTTTTATATATCTTGTCTTCTCTGTATGTTTTCCTTCCAGTTCTAGTTATGGCAACTAGAAAATAATACATTTTTATACCCTAGCTGCTGATACTTGATCATGTTCAGATTTTTCTGAATATAAATGTGTGGCGATCTTTATGAAACTGAATGTATATATTGTATCAATAAAGTTGGTTTGATTAAACAAATTGATGTTTGCTTTTATCTCCGTAGCTTTGATTTTACTTTTGTTACAGTGTGAAATAGATGCTTTCACATTCTGTCCTAAATCAGAAATGAACTGACTGAAATTATTTGCAGTTTTTCTTTTACATTTTCACTCAATTTCCTGTCATATTTTTTCATTAATTGTGTTAGGACAATATTACCCAGTCTGGTCCTTAGGAACCAGTCCATGCTTTTGCTCCTTCCCAACTTCCTACATGGAGAATGTCACATGAGACCCCCTGGGCGTCATCCGATGTGAACGGAGCCGAGATGGGAGGGGTGGCCAGCCAAAAATGTTAGGCAGGAATATTTAATGATTATTTAATAAATCCGTGTTGCTTAATGTGTGTATCACGCTGGTGTTCAGGTTCTCCCGGTTATTCTAGCGTAGGTGTTACTGTTTTTTCATCAAAAGCGATCATTTATACAGCTTGCAGATACCTTAAATGAAGGGGTTGCACGATGTGAATTTTTTTTTTTTGCCACCATCTGCACCGCGTTGGTGGAGAAACATAAATAGAAGAATCTTGGAATGCCAAAATAACGTATTTTCGCGATATTCAACGTCTTTGCCATATGAATGTACAATTTTTCGATACATCCGACATTTCATGTATGGTTGATGGATATTCATTGTACGTTTTGTCACTCGAGTAACGTACAATGCAATTGCGTGATGACACGTTGTGCCCGCTAGGTGTCCCGCTTAAACTGTATAATGATCGCTATAGACAATTAGCTTCCTCGGTGCGAGTCTGGGGTTACCCTCTCCGGTTTTTAATGAATATATAAAGGTTGCTTTTTTGTATTAATCTAAGTAAATGCGACAGGAAACCATCAAGTCAAGGTGATCATGGTCTGGTTTATCGCGTCCTGAGCGATATACTTAAGCTCGTTCACCAGTTTTTGCAGTTGTTTCGGTAATACTATGGATGGTATTAACCAAGGCATATTAAAAACCAATACCTCTACAAAATGAACAAAATTAGTGCTATAAAGTATAAATACTTTTTCGAAACGTCCACAAACAAAACTACGGGAATAGCATAACTTAATATTTTTAAGAAAATAAACTAATCATTTAAAGAAAATAGTTCCTTATTAGGCCTATTTTATTATCATTACAAGGGCACATATTTTCGCGTCCTGTCTCAGTCTTAACATCTACAGTATAGGTTGCCAAACCATGTTCCTGCAAGCCAAATATTATAGACAGAGTCTTCAGCCAGTCCTTATCAAGTAATCGTGAGCTATTTATATAGCAGAAGTGCTGCGAAAAATTCTTACACTTTACAGTTTTTTGGCTTTACCTACTCCTGTCCATCAGAGGTCGCTCTGCCTATATTGGCGATAGAAATTAACCTTGTCTTGTGTCCCCTGATCTCTGAGTGTAAATCTACAGTATGGTGTTGCCTCACAGATTTTATTTTTTTTTTTTACCAAAAATGAATAAAATCTTTGACAGATTTTACACCTGGCTTTTTAGATAGACAAAGTTTGTCAAACATTCCGTATTTGACAGCCCCTATAAGGGCTATGACTGTATGCGAAGTGAAATATTTTACCAAAGTGAATTAGTCAGTTCTTGGGAATCTAGGACTACATCGGAAATGAAATGATTCACATAGCCTCACTTATTCATCACAGGAAGCAATGGGAATGATATTTGTCCGACAGGAATGCACAGTTCTGTCTCAAGCAGTATTTTCCTAATGTGGAGAAAAGAACAGGTCTATGATCTGTTTTATATGTATATATATGGTAGTGCAAGAGTTGTATTTCGTGCTGTGCCTCGACACTATTGACCTTATGTTTTTAAGTCGACATAAACAGAAGTCAAGTATAAATCTCTAAATGTTCCTACTGTGGACTGGCATCTCATTTAGGGTGTAACTCCTTGTGCCCTATGCCGTCTGGAATAGAGGACAAGCTCCACCACAACTCCATCAAAGATAATCCACCTTCTGGACGATAGGTGGATTAATGAAAATCTCTACATTAAATGAGACTGTGAGCTATATTGCTAGGTTTGGATAAATCATTGTGAGCATGCCAAGCTACTGCTAAGAGGTAGTCGTTCCAAATGAAGGTGAGTTTGTATTCCTGACTTGAGTATGACAGCTGTGAGATGCAACGTAAGCAATGGCTGCCAGACTCACGGTTTTGCCAAGTCCCTGCTTGAAGTCATGGCATGGTGCTACTATGACAGCTAAGCACTCTGGGTATTCCAGACTTTTCTCCATAAACTCTAAATCATATCTGCCCCGGCCATAACCTCTCGACAGTCACGGAGGGCTGGATGAGAGTACGGCTGTCCCACCGTCATGCTAAACCCGCCCACAATCACCACTGATGCACAAGCATTTTATGGAGACAGTGCTGGGGGCGGGGTCTATGGGGTACGACGGACTAAAATTACATCTATTTGGATGGATACTGTCTCAGCTAGAGCTGATTGAAACTAACCACCAGATATTTACGTGCATCTCTTTAAATGGCAGGGTTTGGTAGTTTCATGTGGTGTTCTTTTAATTTTAAATGAAACAATGTACATGGATATGATGCAATGTATAAAAAGCCTCCCATCCGAAAAAGCTCACACAGAAGTTCATGAAAAGGTCAGCCACACAGACACACGCAAGCTCCTTTGTTTTCTGGTATTAGAATTATTCAATAATTAGAATTTGGGAATTCAACTACTGCTCCTCCTTGGTAGAGTCACCCTTTTGTGAGAGTTCAGGTAGGTGAGAGTCAGTGTGCGGGTATGTGTGCGTGTGTACCCGTGTGTGAGTGCACATGCGTTTGTGGGTGTTCATGTGAGTTCTTCTGACACCTCGGGGGAGGAAGAGGCAGTAGGGTAACGTCCACACTGACCCACAGCTGAACTTTTGGGAGACTTCCTGTCACGACCCGAGACAGCGTGTGCTCAGTGCTGGGGGTGCAGCTGGCTGGAGCAGCTCTTGCTCTAGGGTTGGAAACATCATCAGTCTGCTCTACTTGGGTTTGCATTTACAAATGATTGTGGCCGCTTTCATTTGCTGCTTCAGTCATCTTTACCCCGTAGAGGTCCCCGGGGGGACACAAATGCGCATTGAAGGCTTTTTTTGAAAGGAGATTTGTTAACTTTGTGAATTAATACATTCCCACGAGGGATGCCTAGGGACTAGAAGACACAGAGTAAAGTGGTCAATGTGCACACATAAAAATCTCAAAGCTGTCGGGATAATTCCCACCTTTCCCCTAGACATCAAAAGGCATCCAAACTTTCACAGAGCGGGGCTGCACATGAATAAGACGGGACATGCAAAGTAGCTAGTGGAGACTAAATAAACAGGACTCCCCTTCAAAGTGAGAGGACACATCATAAATTCAGCCTGGTGACAGCAGACAGTGCACCTCCTTGGCTCCTGGGAGTCAGGGCTCCCCTCCCATCTCGGCTCCATTCACATCGGATGACCCCAGGGGGTCTGCGAGTCATGGTCGGAAAAAGATGAAAAAGCATATCCCAGTCATCTGAGTGAATCTTCTTTAGATGACTATTTACTTGTTTGTTTGCTTGCTTGCTTGCTTGTTTGCTTGCTTGCTTGTTTGCTTGCTTGCTTGTTTGCTTGAGTGCTTGTTTGTTTGCTTGTTTGTTCGCGTGCTTGCTTGTTTGCTTGAGTGTTTGTTTGTTTGCTTGAGTGTTTGTTTGTTTGCTTGCTTGCTTGCTTGTTTGCTTGAGTGCTTGTTTGTTCGCGTGCTTGCTTGTTTGCTTACAATGTTTTTGACATGATTTTGTTTCATTCTCTTTTCAAAACTCCCTAAGGATGAAGACATTTGCAACCTGCAGTCCGGTTCATTGTTTATGCAGCAATCCCCTTTTCTCTCCGGACCTCCGAGAGGGCAAACTACGAGCCTGTACAAACTCTTCGTAGTGTGCAGTTGAGAAGGACCCGCGGTTTGTTGCTTAATGAGAGCAATCCACATTTGGCCAAATGGAGGCAGTTTCCACACGCAGCTGTCATTCTTGACTCCTGAGCTTGATGGCCACCAATAAAAAAAAGTTCACATTCCCAGCAGTGTGGGGTCAAGACCTATGGATAAAATGGGAGCAAATCTAGACCAAGGGACACCCGCCCTTTTGACACCATCACCCTTTTCCCAGGTAAACCAGAGGTGGAAGGTTGCATTAGGGCAAAAGGGGGGGGGTGTATTTCTGCTTTGCTGTCCTCTCTTGGGTTTGTGGGTCTCACCAGGGCAGGTGCTGCGTGCTTGCAATGGTCAGTGGGGGGAGGGGGGGGTGTTCACATAATGCCGCTGACAGAAGCCAGTGACGGGGTGACTCAGACATGTGGGTAGGATGTGAGGCAGGGGCAATGAAAACATATCGGGGGGAGTTAAGTCAGCCTGAGCCGCTCCGGGTGAACTCCTGCACGCTGAGTGACCTGATGGCTGCTGCGTTCACACTCGGCCCAGCTTCTGCTTGTAATTACACCGTGTAAAGAGCATCCTGTTAAAGGGGGCTCCGGCATCAGGGCCACCCCCTTCAAGGCCTCCAGAGAGGCCCCCATCAAATCCAGCCACGGTGAGGGATATTAGGGTTGACTGGCATAAAAAAGCCGGCCAGACAAAAAAAAAAGAAAACAAAAATGACTCTGTTTCCTGCCTTTCTAGAATCCAACCCTTCTCCAGCAGTGCAAGGGTGGGTTTCAAGAAGCAGGATTTCTTACTTAGCTGGATAACTCTTTGGATTTAAGGTAGTCTGGGCTAAATGTAAGCGAATGAAGATAAATTCCATTTAACCCAGACTACCTTAAAGTTATCCAGCTAAGCAAATCCTGCTTAGCGAAACAGGCCCTAGATGTATTAAAACCTTCTGTCACAATCAAATCAACCCAATTTGTTCTTTCTTCATTAAGTAAATAACCAAGTATAGGGGGAAAACTGTCTATCACAAACATGCTGGCAGCCCAACCAACTTGACTCAAAGTTGATTGACCATCCTAAAAGGACAATAAAACAGAACTAACCTCCTGCGTAGCTACCTCCCATGCTGTGCCCTGAGGGGTGTTTGAGTCTGCTCCCTCACTGACTCCATGGGACTAATACATAAATGCCATGTAACGCATTAAATCTGAAGCTTTAATGGCTGGCTATGAGATCTGGAATGTTCCTTGGCATTGCCTTCAAGGATAAGAGGTCTCCTGGTTTCTTAAATAAAAGAAGTGGACTGGAAGGCTCGGGGTAAGAAGGCAGAGCACTCCTTCAACTGTCCAAATGCTACATAACTATTTCCCAACCCGGTCCTAGGGGACCCCCAGACAGTCCACATTTTTGCAGGGAACTGGGTGGGAGCATTTACATGGACTGCCTGGGAGGGAGCAAAAACATGGACTGTCTGGGTGGGTGCAAAAACATGGACTGCAGGGAGGGAGCAAAAACATGGACTGTCTGGGTGGGAGCAAAAACATGAACTGCCTGGGGGTTCCTGAGGACTGGGCTGGGAAACCCTGTGTTGCATCATCAGCAACGGACTTCCGGAGTTGAAAGTAGTAAATAAGGGTTTGCCTTATTCATTGGAGATAATGTACTGCAAAAAAAATCCAACAAGCCGGCTGTCTCAGGCCAACAAGGTCGGCTTTGAACATGCTAAATTTATGACGGATAATGCTTCTATAGGAATCTGCTTAGAAAGGGATCACAATCAGCCTTCTGTTTGCTGCAAAGCCGGTGACACACGGTTACCGTTGGAGCACAAGGGAACGTTTTGGGGTCAGTTCACAAAACATCGCCATAATTCTGCCAGAGTGCTTCCATGGGATTGCGTGCTACCTCTCAGTCCTGTTTTCGATTACCGCCGATCCCCCCAGCTGCTCGCTGATTGGCTGGTTCCGCAGCTGCCGCTCCGTGATTTGAGGTCAGCTTGTAATGAACCATAGTTTCAGTTCCATGAGCAGCTGGGTCATTCCGGTGCAAAGTCGGGTTCATTCGCAGTTCAGGGTAACGCAATTGTGATTTCAGTGAAGGGGGGAATGCTCTCCTCATTCCTTCATGCTGATTGGCCCTGTAATGGCTCAGACACCGAGACACACAAAGCTTTGCTTGATGAACTGGTACATAAATTGTAATCATTTACATTTATTCAGAAATTTCTCACTCAGTTTTTTGTAAATGAGCTTTATTAGTCTTCCTCCTGTGCTTGTCAACTTTCATTCAGTCTTTCGCTGTCTTTTTGTGAATAGTTGCTCTAAATAAACCCAGATTCTTAAATGTCCCCTTGCTTCTACCTTTATATTTGCTTCTGGGAGAATTTTCTAGCAGGCAGCACACTTTTTCCTTAAGAACAAAATGTGCTCCTGCTCTCTGACGAGCACTCACAAAACGCCAGCGGAAAGCTCGGCGAATGAGTCAGTAACCGGTACAGCTGTGAGATCCGCCATCGCCTCAGTGTCACAACCACCGGTTGGGTGTGAGATCAGGATCCACCTTGCATTTCCCATTTGGTTCCTGTACTTCTCCCTGTCACCTGTGCTTGTAACACTGCCTCGAGAAGCAAGATATGTAGCCCACCTGGTGCTCTCTCTAGACCAGTGGCTCAGGGGACTGTGCTGTGCAGGAGGAAGTGGCCCACACTCTAGAGGCAGTGCACTGGTGCCAGCCTGCAGGGGACTCATCTCCATCTATGCAGGTGGAGAGCATGACTCAGACTCAATAACAACTGTAGAGCAACAGAAGAATCTCCACAGCACATTCTGCCGATGTGATGAGGCTTATTTGATGAGCAAAGTCAGGTGCTGACTACAGCCTCACTACAGTATAACCTTTCGATGTCAGGATATGAGGTACCTTCTGTCTCCCATTAATGCTGATAGTCGCAGGTGCCTCAAAAGTGTTATAAGTGCAATAGATCTGGATTTTTTTTTCTTGGGGGTGGGGCATTCTTAAGCAGTGTGTCTGACAGCCAACCACACCAAATAGGATATCTGGAGATCTGACTCCAAACAGAAGAGAAAACGAAGGACAGAAAAGAGAATCCATGTCAATTGAGAAATGAGGAAGTCTCTTTTTGACCTTGCCTGGCTTTGCCACTCCAACCCATACTCACGGCATTCCGCCACTACCGGCCACAACATGCTACGCTCTGACCCCGCCCCCCTTACACCATGGCAACGCCATTCCGCCCAGTTCCGCCTCAGAATCATCAGCTAGCTCACATCAGCCCAGTTGTCAGCTCTCAGCCGCACCTGTCAGCCTGTTTACTGTCCTGTCCCTGCTGATGGCTGAAGGCAGTTAAGACGGCCATCGTTAGGTCATGCACATCACTGCAAGCGACGGGGTCACATCTGTCTTAGGTGACCACATCCATAGCCACCGTGGCACTTGAGTCTCACTGATCCCTCCCCGAGTCCTTGGTCTGTCTTAGTACTCATACTCATTAGTATTTACTTGTTACTCAGTCACCCGAGGTGGCAGGCCACATAGCCGGCAGGGTGGATATTTTGGTTTTGCTGCATAAATTAGATATTTACATTTCATCACTGTGTTGGTCAGAGGACATGTATGATACTCCCCACTATGTTGTGTCCTTTCGGTCCCTCCCCTGCCTCAGGGAATCTGACTGAACTTGTGCTCCACAAGCTGCTAGTCAGGTCTCCGAAACACATGCAGCTGTGACAAGTGGCATCCTTTTCAGTTTGTGTTGGAATTAAAAGAGCCACGCCCCCCCCGGAAAAAGTGTTGTGTAAGTATATTTGTTCAGAAATAAGCTGGGACCTAATTTAATGAGGTAGGTGGTTAAGTACTCATAAGTCTTTTATGTGGATATGATGTTATCTGGGAGAATTTTCCTGCATTACTGGGACCACTGGAGGAGGGAGACTTTCTTCTGGGTGAACCTTGGGGCAAGCTAGGGGCAACCCTCATGAGCGTCAGCGTAAGGGTCAAACAGCAGTGCTCAGCTCTGAGCAAGGGCGCCACCTACGTGCTGTGGGGACGCTTCGCTGTGTTGTCACTCCCCTCCCCCTGCGGAGGGGGGGGGGTGCCCCTTTGATGCAGACAGTGAAAGATGGGCAATGCTAAAGCAAACAGCCTGCGATGATTGATCGCGGCTTTGCCAAAAAAGTGAAAATGAGTGATGAAGGCGGGGGCAGGCGTAGGGGTTGGGGGGGGGAGCATGTCTAGCGAGACATTAATGGAGCCAGCGACACCGCCCCCGTGCCTTACCTGGACTTCCCCGTGTCGCTACAGAAATTGTTTGGAAATCCAGAAAGGGAAGCGGTGTGGGGCAGCGGAATCCCAGAGTGCGGAGGGGCCTCCAGGGCTGCCTCGGTGACAATCCCACGTCCGCAGCGCTGTAATGTAAACACACACATTAACCCTAATCCGATTACGTGGGGTAGAACAGAGCAGCCTGTCAAATGTTTACCTAAGAGAATTTGATTACTTTACGCCCCTTACACACACAGCGCACAGTGCATTATTTTAAAGGAAATGTTTACAGTAGGACCTTTTTTACAGAGTCAGGCATCCAGTGTGGACAGCTATCAACCTGGAAGCCACAGGCGTTTGGTTCTTCGGAGGCCTTAGCTTACATATTTTGCTAAATCGATTGGAAAAGTTATTATTGTAAGTCAAGGCATGAGCGCTTGAGTCCCCCCCCCCCTTATAATGAGTCACTTGTCTGGCTTCAAATGCTCCAAATTGAGTCCTTCCAGTAAAATGGTGGAGGGGGGGGGCACCTCCGCACTTTTATAACTGTTTGATTGCTGTACCTTTATGGCCTGTGGGAGATGTAGGCCAGTCTATGACTGCTGTTCCAGGCAATGGGCAGGACCTGGTTACGATGTGTGTTAGTGCGTGTGTGTGTGTGTGTGTGTGTGTGTGTGTGTGTGTATGTGTGTGCGAGTGTGTGCCTCAGGTACAGATAAA
>JAODKC010000045.1:11394308-11418766 GCA_026777985.1 Mormyrops attenuatus
CAGAGTATTCAACTGGTTGGTTGAAACAAAATCCCGGTCTGGACTTTTACTCTCTGGACCTGAATTACCCAACTCTGCTAGTCTGATCCTATGCTTCGGTCTACACAAATCTCTCATTTGAAAACGTACAAACATGGTAAATAAATCAACATATTTCTTGCCTCTCTGTGAAGTCACCACTTTACTTGTCATGCTGATAGCAGGCAGAAAACAGTGCTATTTGGAGACCTTGGGTATGCTGTGGTTTTCCGTAAACCAGCTTAAGTCTGTGACCTTTCCACGCCCGTGGTCAGATACTTGTAGTTGAGACATGAGATAAGCTGCGGTTGTCCCATTGCCGTGGGGATCTGGACACCACTTACGTACGGAGGATCCTCTGGCAGACAGGTGACTGCCTTTAAACCCCAACCGGGGTCACATAGACGGCCACGATGTCAACACTGTCAACATCTTCACAGAATAATGAAAGGGCGCTGTGACTCAGGCCACAAGAGTGACCATACCTGTATCAGGCAGAACATTCTATTTATCTTCAACAATAAAACCAGGCAACTAATTATCCTCCTGACACTCCTAACTTCAACTGGAACATGTTCCTTTGTCAGGTAATAGGGACTAGAAGTTATTTTTCACTGGCAAGTTGGATCGCTGGTGGACTTGATCCAGTAAAAGAAACAAAAACGATACGGTTATTTTTCATACTCCAGTTTCACTGGAAACAGAGGAACCTGACATTGTCTTGGCACTTCAGCCGTACATGAGCGGAATAAAGGCATTCACCATTAATGCAGGATTCCTTGCTGTCAAGCCACTCTTAGACATAAATTATGAGATTCTTTTTCTCCAGGACAGATTTCAGTCAGCGGCAGGACTGGTATTGTTCTTGCATGTGGAGAGTGTTTCGCTTTAATCGCTGACATGACCATTCTGCGGCCTGTCCATCGTCACCGTGCTGGACTGCAGGATGTTTCCCTCTTAAAAATCTGCATGTGGCATGTACGACAGCCCACAGCCTTGATCCGTGCCGAAGGCTGCGGTGTGATTTGATCACGTTGGAACCGCTGCCCTTATCTTAGCTTTTAATCACTCGTACAGCCACATGTCAGCCTCATCAGATCGTATTTCAAATATGGTGACTGCATTTTCTCAATGGATCAGTATTAGAGTAGTTCGGTCCATAGTCCAAAAGTAGCTATCTCCAGAACATTAGATGGCAAACTATAACCTACTCCTTCTCCTGGAAATATCAGAATCTAGTTTCCTCGTGAGCCAGTAAATATCTTTTTTTTAACTGATCTTCTGAAAAAATATATTGTCATTTTTATATGCTGACATGCTTGCAGACTGATTTCGGGTGAAAGAAAACAACAAAATGAACCTGCAGCTTTGCTATTTCCTGAATATTACAGATATATAATCCACAGTTAATATCGAGTTGTGTTGATGCTGCTCCTCTTTTCAGGGCTGAACTCTCCCTGACCCAGGGAACCTCTGAAAAGCCCCTCTTGTGTTTAAATAATAGCAATGGGCTGCTAACAGGCCATTGGATGGAGAGTTAAAGGGTCTAATATGATTCCAGAGGAAGGTAATACAGCACTTTACATGCAAACCGCGCGACAGCATTTCTCTGGTAGGGAAAACCACCCCACCTTGATATTTTATTTCTATTCAAGCTGTGACTAGTCTGTTTTCTTATGATTGTCCTGCTTACTGTCGCTGTAGCTCGCAGGAGCAGACAAAGATCCTTATATGACAGCTGAACGGCAAACTGCCGATGCAGCAAGATTCAATGGGAAGCTGCCGTGAGCCAGGCTAGCTGCTAGCCGCTAGGAGAGACATTTGCAGGTCGAGAAATAAACAATCTGGTGTGGAGGCGAGGGGTGGGGGGCATTCTTTTCTTATTATGGCATCATGAAACAAACACAGCATGTATCTGTCAGGATGAGGAGGTGAATGCAGGAATAACATCAGGGCAGGAAAAGCGACCGTAACATGAGCTGTGAACTGTGACTGTGCAGACGCTCCATAAAGCAGTCATTATAATAATATAACTACTTATAAAAAAAGGCATAACACATTATAGCCATAACACATTATGGTCACTATAAGCCATTATAATGCATTATGAAGGTATCTATAGTGCATTATAGATGAGAGCTTCATAGAGTGTTCGTAATGCATAATAAGCATGGGTATAATGTGTTGTGCCTTTTTACAAGTAGTTGTAGTCGTATTTATAATATTTTATGAATGCATTATAATGCATTATGAAGTATCTATAATGTGTTATACATGGCTGCTTTATGTAAAGTCTTACCCAAAACTCCTCATTTGCCACAGTTACCAGGACTGGAGCTGTTCCCCAGAAAGATACGTTGGTATTATTTTTTTAGGTTTTTCACAAGCTAGATAATAATGATTTATTTGGAAAAAAAATTATAGTGCTTAATGATGTTTATAAATGACCAAAAATTCAAATCAATGGCCGTGAATAACACCTCCATCTTCATAAAAGTATTTCGTTAACTTTTTATTATACATTTATTTGAATTTGGCTAAAATAATACAACCACTGCTCTGCTATGTGTGTATAATGAATACGGAAAGTTATTTCTTTAAAAGATGTGAATGCAAAAAAACATGAATGGCAAACATTCAAGCTAGCTGCATAAAGCGTTCCTCTCGGATAAGGTAACCGTTAGTATCGTTTGTGAAAGACAGACCAGACTGAGCCAAAATGTTCCACTACAAAGATATAGTTGACATTACGTGGCTCTATGGGTGCTCTGGGTGTCTTTATTGGTGTACTGTGCTTTTTGGGGGTGAACAGTGTTGTCTCCATCTATCTAAGCATCCGTATCGGATAACTTAATAATCTTCATGTAGGGTTCACGTGACAAAGAAGTCTGCATAGATGATAGATTCAATGTGATTCAATAATGCGCAGACTAAAGTATTTCTTTTTGAAGGAGTCGGCATTAAATACATGGAGCAAGTATGTGTTTAAGTGTGCTGGGACTGAACAAGAAAAGAGAATGTAAGAAAATTTAAGCCTAGAGGACAGCAGGTCGTAGTTCTCGCACACAATTTTTGTCAAACAATCGTGCGCATTTTTTTTTTATTTTCTTTTTTGCATTTCGTCTCCATGTGACAGTTGTCCAGGCGGTGTCCCTGTATTTAGGGAAAAGCGCTGCGCGTCCTTTCTCCTCGGGGATCTCCAATTTACCGTGCCCAAAAAACGAGCAGCGCTGCGTCTGAAGCGGGTCCCAAACTGTGCTGGCGCGGCGGTAATTACGTTGATTTACTCGGCACTGCGTTCAGCTCTGTGGACGAAAAAAGAGAAGTGGGTTTTAAACTTCTTTCATTCGGCCACAATAAATTACATATATGCTCGCAGATTCGGAACAGAAAAAAGGGGGGGAAAGCGGCTGGTAACTGAGAGTTGCGAGAATGAAAGTTTTGTCTTTCCACACCGATGGCGAACAATAGCGGGCAGACGTTCTTTACAAGGTAGATAGGAGGAAAAGTTCAGCTGCATCTATCACGGAGGCTGGACCTGCGGGGATAGGAGGGAGGGACATAAAGGTGTCAGCCTCCGATCTTCATGGAGGGCGTAAATCAGCCGAGCACAGCGGCCCTGAGAGCTGGCCAAGCGGCCTCTGCCAGCAGCTCGGCGTGGGCTCTCCGGGTGTCACATGGGGACGGGATGCGGACTGGGGTCCTCCTGTCCAGTAGGCTCATTGTGGAGGACATTCCTCTCCTCCTTCAAAGCTCATACCTGCCTTTGATGAAGCTTTTGTCCTGTGTCGCTCTCCATACTGTTTAATTTTGGCGTCAGCTTTGGCACATGGGGATTTCGTACAGTCTACATAAACTCAATTGCTTCAAAAACGGGATATATATAATAGAATACGCAATTTCTCCTGATAAGACCGATATAATTTTTGATTTCTGAAAACAAAAGTGTAAGGAGGTGGAAACAAAGCAATTTCCCCTGCCGATTTTATTTAGTATTGTCACATGTAAGAGTTTCTTAGCAAGAACAGCTAGGTTTGCCCAACTTCGGTAACAAACATTTCCATATTTCTGCAAACCGAGAAATACTAAAGCCAAAACTCACCGTTTCCTGCTTGCTTTAAATTGCCCTTAAGCGTTCGTGTTCAAGTTCTTTCTTAGGTTAAAACATATTTTTGATTTGTAAAAACGGACGGTTAAAGTGTGCTCTCGTTGCACATGACGCACAATGGAAAGCCTGTAACTACATTGAATAATGAGACTCCACAACTTATTTATACAGCACTGACTGGCAGGGGGGGGGGGATGTACTCATTCCCACCTCCCAAAAATGTTTATTAAATAAAACAGATACAGATGTCTAATTTAAATAAATTGCATTAAAATACAGAAGCGGCGGCATACAACTACAATACAAATATACATCTCATATAAACATAAATGAAATATCTATTATGATGTAGTGCTTAAGTTTTGTTTACAAAAATATTAAACAGTTTATATAAATATCTATAGGATTAATATACAAGTCAGATGTAAAAACGGAAACCATCAGGCGAGATGGAAGTATGGCTTGAACAACTCAAACACCAGAGAAGGGGCTCTAATTATCGTCATAGCTGCTGAATTTTGTGGGGAGATTGTCCACCGGATAAACCGTGGGGCCCGTTTTCATGGTTGGGGGTCCGTTCAACAATGTCCAGTTACACTCCGCGGTCAGCTCAACCAGGAAGATTTTGAGGAGGACCTTGGCGAACTCCTTGCCAACGCACATCCTGGAGCCACCTCCAAAGGGGATGTAATTGAACCGCGAAGCGTCTTCCGCGGATTTGGTCATGAACCTCTCCGGGTGGAATGCCTCTTTGTTGGGAAAGACCTCAGCGACATCGTGAGTGTCACAGATGCTGTAGATGACATTCCAGCCCTTGGGAATCTGGTAACCCTGAAGAGAAAAATTACATTACATTTCTTTTTTTTTGTTTTTTAATTTATATATCCATTAAGTGCGTGGGATAGACATTAGGAGATAGTGATGAGACTGCCATATTAACAAGCACAAATGTTTAGCCATGGAATTTCAGTTTATGACCATATATGGGGAGGACTCTGTCCCGGGAGGGGCGGGGGCTTGATCAAAAACAGTAACCATATTTCATGAAGCTTTACTCATCTCATTCATGCTTGATCTTTCAGAGAAAGTCAGCGCTTCAGACACAAACATCATGCCAAATAAAGTGTAAATTGCAGCCCTGCTATCCATAGACAGAATACAACCTATTCCTTTTGTTATCTACTCCACATCAACATCTACATTAAAGGCAGTCTCGGTTAAGGCTCCACTTACGTTCAACTCAAACGTTTTGAGGGCCACACGGAAGCCCCCCGGCACCGGCGGGTTTATCCGCAGGGTTTCTTTAATTACACAGCCGGTATATTTCAGCTGCTCCAGCAGCTCGATGTTCAGCATCCTTTCCTCAGCGCAGATGCCAGTTAATCCCTATGAAAGACAAAGTAGACGTATTACACAGGCAAGGAGATCAAATCCAAAGCAAGAGATTTCTGGTCAAATTGTATTTGACGTTAATTGACTTTTATGTCTTTACCTTCTCCCGCAGTTCCTGTCTCACATTGTGGGCAACATTAGGATGGAGACCAAGGAACATCACTAGGGAGGTAGCAGTGCTGGCTGTGGTCTCGTGTCCACCAAACAGCAACTCTGTGGCAGATTCCTTGATCTCCTAAGGAACACAACATACAGGTATTAATACAGATCAGCACCGTCACTGTCACTAGTAAGACTCTCGTTTCTAATTGCTTTACCTGTGTGCTCAAGGGCTCTGCATTCTTCCGGCAGTTCTCAATCAGCAGCTGTAGAGCATCTTTGTGCTTGCGCTCATCGGTGCCGTCTTGAATTTTCTTCTTAATATTTTCTTCGATTTTTGAGTGGATGAAATTGCGCGCCTTGAGACCCTACAAGACAATCAACAAGGTAAAACACGGTTACTTTACAATTCAACACGTGACTACACCAGCCTAATGAGCGTTTCCCCGCCAAATGGTTTTTAAAGTAAAGTATACATACCCGGTATAATCCGCTGAAGGGAACGTCAATCGGAAGAGAGAACAGGTTCTTTATCATTTCCTCAAAAGCTTCCACCAGTTCTTGCTCGTCAGTCTTGATTTGTTCGGGCTGGAAGCCCAGCAGAATCCGGATCGCGATCCGGAACATGAGCCGTTTCATCTCTGGGTACACCAGCACGCAAGAGGCACTCTGCAGCCAGCATTTCACTGCGCATCTCACCTCCTCCTGGATAACGGGAACGTAGAGCTCCAGGGCATCCCGTGAAAAGGCTTTTAGAATCGCCTGCAAAATAGGGATTTTATAAAATAAAATAGCCGAAGATGGGTTAAACGGCTCGGTAAGAGACTGACTCTCTTCGGCTACTGTTAAAAACGAAACCACTACAACGTACCCGTTTCTTGTTTTTGTGCTGGGTGCCGTGCACGTTGGACAGAGTATCCGAGCCCAGGATGGCTCTGACAGACGCCGGCCACTGGACTTCAACAAGTTTATGCTCCCCTAACAGAATCTGCCTCACGTTATCGGCGCCCATGACGCGCACAGTGGGACTGCCGAAAAGATGCGTTTTATAGATAAATCCGTATTTCTGACGCTTCATCCGCAGAAATTTTCTTCTCTGGAAAAAGTAAACGCAATGTATATATGTTAAACATATTAAAACTGCTACAACCAAGTTTCAAAAAAGCTTTTCAGCTTTTAAAAAGCACTTTAAATTTCACAGGAAAAAGGTAGCCCTCTTGGAATGTATTACGTTATGAGATAATCAGCGTTTTGAAATGTAGTATTTTTACCTGTAAAACCATCTGAAGCGTCTCGCCTAGGAATGGGAGACCCATGGTACCCGGAGGAAGCGGACTCCGACAGTGTGGATCACGGCCACGAATTATGTACATTTCCCACAATTTAACTGCCGCTAAAAACAACAAGACCGGGAGCACAATAGTGCAAAGAAACGATGCGACTAACGTGTAAAACCCCATTCTCGAGTTAAATCAGAGGACTACAATATTAAGGCTGCCAGGCAATCAGTATCAAAGATGCTCAAGTATTTGCCCTCAACTGGTAAGTCCCAATGTTTATACGGCCTTTTTATACTCTTTCCCCAGGTCTCGGCCTCTTGTTACCTTGGTCAGATAAATTAGTTCACACAAAGTTCATCTTTAATTGTGGTGTCATCTCGCTCCGCCCACAGAGGAGACGCTGCCTGCAAGCCCTCACCATTTGTTATGAGCGCATTTTAATACAACCTCCCGTAGCAGCTAGACAATCCGTGGATTTAACTTTGAAAAGGTGATAATTCTCCGACACAATGGGAAGCATCGAGGCTTCTTTGTAGTAAATATTCCGCAGTTTACACTCATTACTTTGGCTTGACTGCTGTCTGTAATGCCCAGGGCGGGCTTAATTGGACAGCTTTTAAAGGATTTAGATGGTATTCAGCCTTTTAGTTAAAATACTCTGGTGCAAATATGAATGTTTTCTACGTACGCAAATGTGACTCTATGCGCGGTCGTGTTTGCTGCAGCCTGCGTTATTTGCTCTTATGTAGTTCGCTAATGTCAAAAGCTTAATTCGGATTGATCGAGTTCCAGGTAACACTAAACTGTATTAACGATTCACTAACATTTTAAAATACGCATCATTTTGCAACGTCCTGTGGTTTACATCATACTTAAGCGTTTATCTATACCTTTTTTTTCCCAGTAATACAATATTCTTACAATTAAAGCATTCTTATTAATAGTCTCATGAGCACACTTTGGGCTGCAGCGCTTTTAGCGGTCTAAAGCGTCGCCTGATAACACGAACGGGCTTGGAGCAAATCTTGCAGTTATAAGATTAGATTTTAACCCGGCATTTATCTATTTTACTATGCCATGCAGCCAATCAGAAGTACACCAGAGTCTCATCGATATATAAAAAAAAAACGGTGGCGGGTTCAGGCTTGGGTCAGTTTGAAAAGTGAGGGAGCAAATCAAGGTTACCGATACATGAAAAGTAAACACGCCGAACCACCGACGGCATTTAGAAGTGCTTTTACGACGGCCATAATGTGGAAAAGGCACGCAACACCCTTACTCCAGCAAGAGACTGAACGTCTCCAAACTAAACGGCGACATATTTTTGGATTTCCCTTTTTTTCTGGCGCGTCAGACGGTGCAACTAGGAGGGCTGCCCTGCATTTCACCTTTGCTTCTCTGTAGTTAACGGTGAAAATAAATCATGTCACCGATAGGTTTCCCAGGAGCATTGTAAATACGCAGCACTACACATTAAATGGATTGGCGTATTGCATAATCTCAGCAAAACTGCATTCTCAAACCATCCATTTACCTGTTTTCAAAAACAAGCCGCGGCGGTTCTCTAAGGGGATTAATGAAAATGGGTGCCTTACAGCGCCCAACAAGTGTGAAATAGTTCAAATGCTATCATATCCTGCTCCACCCAGTCCGCCCAGATGCTACCTGAAGTTCAAGTGGAGTTCATTCGCACTGTAAAAGTCATAACTAAGCAACGCCAATGGCTTGTGACTGTCGTAACTTTATGTAGCTTAATGTAAAAGTCACCCAGCCGTCAAATGAAATCGCAATCGCACCTGCACCTAAAGAAAAATATATCACTTGGATTTTCGCATATAAAGTTTTTAGATCATGTAAATTAAGAAAACCACATAAAAACAAACATAGCCGCATCGTCACCCGAAACTTTATATGACTTTGTGGTCATTGTTATGACGCCAGTGGTAGATATTAAATCTGATTTATAATGGGTCTCGTGACTTTCACCGATAGAGGAAATTAAGCAGCATTTGACGTTTTTCTATAACCTTGTTAATTTTGTTTTTATTATAGTACTTAGGTCCGCATGGGGTCGTTAAGTTGAAAAACAGTGTTACCCGGACGATCGCAGTCGTGCGGCTTAATCAGCTGCGGCGGATAAACGCGCTTCGCTTTGCGCCACGTGTGTGAGCCGCTCCGTGATCGAGGCCGTCGGCAGCGATTCGCGCCGCGGAGCCCAGCACCGCCCCCGGGGCGCTTCCCCATTTCCAAGCGCTGACCTGCTTGTGACCTACGAGCGCGGACCCTGACATCTCTGTGAACTGCGGCGCAAAGATCGCCAAGTTCACTGTCCATCAAATAACGAGATACGTGGAACCGGGGCTTCAGGGATTGCAGCACGGAGTCTTTTATAATCCACACAGTGATCTATTCTCTTACCGGCAATCGCAAAAAAATCAAATAAAGGGTACAATTAGAACCACTTAGAGTAATCGTGTAATTGGGTCAAGGGATAAACAGTCTTCGCTTGTTTATAAAGGAAGTTTTAATTCTAGCTATAGCTTAGTAGAAAGAGTCCTCACGATTTTAAACGATTTTCAAAGACATTTATTTTTAACATGCACAGTCTTGGGCATACGCAGGCAATATCGTCATAGGCAGTATAAAACCGATCCTAGCTGTAATGCCAACAATAAGACTAACAGGTATGTCTTTAACATAACTCTTAAAAGATATCAAATATTTTGTTTACATTGACTAGGCTATTTGAGCCGAAGTCTTAGCCATGCAAATGAATATTTAGTACCTTGAAATCTTTTCTTTGTTTATATACAATATGCACCACGGTATGATTTTTCATGTGTGTACTCACTTGATGTTAGGCGTCGCTAACAGCTGGCACCTCGGGAGAGGGTCAGGAGGGCACAGTGTAATGGTTCACTAAAGGGTCACCCTACCAGTCGTTACTGAAGGTGCAACCTTTTACAGGTACCCTTTCACTGATCTGCCAAGTCGAGCTGATATGATAATTTCCCCGAATGCCAACACGTGTCATTTTCGTCAAGTCTGTTGTTGTCGCCATAAAGACGTTTTACGGTGTGTATATCACTCTCGGGAGACAGTCGCACCCGTTTTTACGTAAATGAGAAGGTACGTGGCTCGGCATGTGTAAATGATATATCATTTGCTTTCCAGTCATCTCCCCGTTGAGACACGGACGTGAATTATGTCAAAAGAATTCACATAGTAATATAATTTATTGATGACGCAGTTGGGCGATTTCCTTTTTGTGTTTGAGATCGCAATTGCTTAACAGAAAACTGTTTCAGTCAGGAAAATAGTTCAATGGACATTTACAGCCATGTCCGGAAACATAGAATAGATATAGGTAACCAGGAACACGAGAAGTACATTTTCATTCAACCGAACCTTAATTATACACATTGGATTACTACAATTGTGAAATCGTCATGACAACTGCACTTTTCACCCCCTATTAGCCTGCCTAGCTAATGTCATAGTGCAGACATTTACGCCTGTAAAGCACATCATGAAGATGGATGCAGTTTCAGAAACCATTAAACTGCTGTGCCTGTTTGCCCTCACGACAGACATACCTTATCAATTAGAATTAAGTAATTCGGTCACGATGACCTATTATGTCCCGGTATTACTCCCTATTTTATGTAAGATGATTTGTCCAAATATCCGCAATTTGCGTTATTATTACTATTAATTTTTTTCCCCCAACCGATATGAGAAAATGTACAGGAAAAAAACGTAGAAAACTTGTTCCACTGCAAAAAACAAAGCGTTTTATTTTATACTCAAATATTTGCAAACATTACAGCTGTCATGATTTGCAGTTAAACTGGGCAGGCTGGTGAACCCTTTGAGGTAGATCTCGTCAGTTAACCCTTACTAAAACTGCTGTAAGAGGCAAGTTAGATCACAAAGCGACTTAGTTATGTTACATATAGGCCTACAATCCTAGCTAAATTTCCCTGTCATGTTTATTCTGAACTCTAATTCATTCATTAAAGTGTTTCTCAGCTATTTTTGCAAAATTAACAGAATTTCAGAAACTACAACACTGCATAAATGCAGGAAATATACACTCAGTGGCCTCTTTTGATACTCCTACCTAGTACCCAGTAGGATCCACATTTGCCTGCAGGATCTCTTCAAGTGTAGATAATTTGCGTTCAGAGAAGCCATTCTGCACGCCACTGCTGGCGTGTTGTACTGAGCAATTACTTGTTTCCTTCCTGTTAGCTTTAACGAGTCTGCCCATTTTCCCCCAAACCTTCACATTAACAAGGTGTTTTTGACTATAGAAATGCCACTGGCTGGCTGGTTTTTGTTAATCACCCCATTCTCTGTAAACTCGAGACACTGCAGCGCGTTAAAATCCCCAGGAGGGTGACTGCGTCTGAGATTCAGCAGCAACCAGGTCTGGCGTCAACAATCACACCACGTAGTTTCTAATATATTGTTTCGCATTTGGAGGAACCGGCTGTTTGCATAAGTAAGCAGGTGTACCAATTAAACTTGCCACAGTGTGTATTTATTATTATTATTATTATTATTATTATGAAACAACACATATTCGTCGGATGCCAACTTTGAGGAACATTAAGTCACTTTATAAAAAAACATCCAATCTGATCGAGCCTAAGAATCCCATAGATTTCCCATAAAGCTAACGTAATTCATGTACATTGAACAGTGAATGTTTTTAAGAGCCCGGCTATTGAACCTGCCGCTACTTACCCGGCAAGATAACTCATCTATCGAGTTGGTGCCCGGAGTCCCCGAAGCCCCAACTCGTTAACCAATCGCGTACTTGCCTCTACTCCAGAAGTCGACAACTCCAATACATATAAATAATTTAGAATGATACTTCAGTTTTTATGTTTAATATGTACAAATAATATACAGCAACAGCACACAGTTTCTCTAGAGGTGGCTCTCTTGGCAGTTTGTGTGATTGAAATAGACATTAAGTCCGTTCACGGGGTGAACAACCGGCACAGTTTGCATTTTGGGAAATGTTTCTGTCGCGAGTCTCCAGTCGGCAGTGCGCAGTAGCTCCACCGCCAGGATCTTCAGTATGACTTGAGCCAGTTCCTTTCCGATGCAGCTTCTAATGCCCCCGCCAAAGGGCACGTAATGGAAGCGACCCAATTTGCCCTCGTCCCTCTCCAGTCCAAAGCGGTCCGGGTCGAACAGCTCTGGGTTCTGGTAAACAGACGCTGTCTCGTGTGTGTCCCGGATGCTGTACATGACACTCCAACCTTTCGGAATCTGATACCCCTTCAAACAAATGAGTCAATCAATCAGTGAATTCATGCACAGTGAGAACAATACAAAAAACTCATAACAATGCTTTTACAAATTTAGAACAAGAAATTTAGTTATGATACAGTTATATTTCTTATTTTCTTGATTAAATTCCATCTACACTATCTCCAGTCCTATTATTTCCTTCAACAGGGGGCGCATTTAGTGTGATTATAACCTACTATTGACAAACCATATAGAACCGAAAATTCTGAACCAGATTATAACATACTATAATATAGGTTGTATTGTTTATAATATGCTTAAACATGGGTAATTTAAGAATTATCGTTTAAGCTGAAATTGTAAATATTAAGTGAAATACTGTTCAGTTATTGAATGCGTATGTTATTGAAGAAGTAACTATTGATGAATCTAAATTTACTAGCAGCTTAGCCTGTCATAGTGATCCGGGGCAGAGTACAGAGTTATAACAGCGAACCTGCAGATCACGGGACGTTTACACGCGTGCACGTTAACGCACAGCGACACTCTATGGGCAATACAGCATCTGATCTGAAGAGCAAATCACTGAATTGTGGAGGGAAACTGGGATGCCTATAGGAGACCCATGCAAAGTCAGAGTACGCATGCATGCTGAGGCAAAGTTTGAACCCACGACCCTGCCGGGTGACCATGCTACCTGTTAAATTGCGTTGATTTGCAAACTTTCACGTAATTTGTTTCGGAATAAAGTAACAGTGTCAAACATTAACTAATGGAACTTAATGCCAAAATGAGACTGAGGACAAAGTGTACTTTATGGTGTGTCATTTATATACTATACTTTGAGCTCTGCGGCCTAAATAACATTGTAAAAATAAACAAACGTACATTTCTATAAATGGTCCTAATTGATGTACTGAAGGAAGAAATGATTAATAGGACTCATAAAAATAAATCCATCCATTCATTTTCGAAACGCTTTTTGAAATCACTGTTACGACAGAGTGCGCAACGACGCAGAAAATAATACGGTCATATACTTACGTCTAATTCGAAGGTCTGCAGCGCTGTTCTGTACCCCCCTGACACCGGGGGTAAAAAGCGAAGCACCTCCTTGATAACACAGTCCAGGTAACGCAGCCGAGCGAGTTTCTCCATGCTCATGTAAGGCGGCTGGACGGCGGGACTGGACCAGCCCTGCCGGGCTTGCAGCGTGCGATCGCATCCCTCGCTTACTGGGTTAGGATGTGAGGACGCATCTCTGCTTTCGCGTTTTTCCGGCGTCTCAGTCTGTGCTGCTGTGTGCTGCTTATCAACGTGCTCATTTTTACCGAGAGGCCGACGGGCACAGTTTTGGCAGCAGAAACATCCGTGAGTCTTTATCTCCGATCGGAGTCTTTCCACCACGGTTGGATGTCGTAGGAGCTGAAGGATGAGCGACGTGGCTGCGCTAGCTGTGGTTGAATGTGCGGCAAATATTAGCTCTACTGCGGTCTCCTGCAGGTTGAAGGTGCGATACAATGAGTGCTTAGAAATTTATCTGTCAGAATAAAATAGAATGATTCGTTAAAACTAAAATAGGATATTTTATGCACACACACCTCGTTATCTTACGTCATACAATTTAAATATTGCAATGCTTATACACTCACGCCGATAGTTCGCCTCACAAACTAATGTGCCTCTTAGGTTTTACCTGAAGCTCTTGAATAGTGATGTTATGGTTGTTCTGGTTGGCACTGCTCAGAATGTAATCAAAGGCGTCTTCGTAACCTTCAGATTGTGGGGTCTGAAGTTTGTCCTCGATAATTCTCTTCATATAGGTGTGAAGTATTTCTCGAGCTTTAATGCCCTATAAAAATAAAATATTTGTGAAATCTGCCTTAAGCATCTTCACCTGAGTTAACACAAGAGCTATTACAGTATTACGTCACGTTGTACAGTTTTTTTACACACTGAAAGACAGCTTACTAATATTGACAACTAAAAATATCACTTCGTGCAGTGTTCAGTGACAATGAATAGATATAATGTTTTCAGAATGTAGTGAAATAGTATTTCACCAAAGAAAATCTACACTTACTTTACGAAGGCCACTGAATGACACGTCAATCGGGAGAGAAAATAGGTTGTTAATCAATTGTTCGAATATTTTGGAGAGGTAAGTGACTTGGGCCTCCTCCAGGTTGAGACCCAGCAGTACCCGGACGGCGATGCGGAAGGTGAGAGATCGAGCCGCCGCATACACGTTCACCGGGCCGGCAACTGAACACCACTTCGCAATTTCACACTTGATGATGTCTTGCAGGCGTGGGATATAAGTCTCCAAAGCCCCGTGGCTGAATACTTTCGCTAAAATCTTAAAAGAAAAATAAATGATAAAATTTTAACGTATGATCTTTTATACGAGCCTTAATAAGTTACTTGTTTGGACCTGGTAAACTCGATTTAAGTTGTACCTTATGTATCAAAATTCTGTGCAGTATACATTATTACAGTATTACAGTAGTATTTACTCATGCCTGTGAGTCAAACTGCAAACAAACAGCAGAGCATGTCGTGTACCACATTACACCACCATCCTTACTTTTCTTTTCAGTTTGTGAAGATCTCCAATGGAATTCACCAGCGTATTGGGTCCAAGGATGATCCGTGTGCTTCGAGGCCACTGTGTACACACTAAGTGATGCTCCCCAAGGAGAATTTTACGGATATTTTCTGCTCCCGTGACCCGGATAACAGGTTTCCCCAACAAGTGGGTTTTAAATACATTTCCATACTTCTCTCTTCTGGAGATGTGAAAGGTAGACCCCTGTTGTACAAATAAAATGCATGAATGTTTGATTCCCGCCTTAAACAGCGACGTTGACAGTCAATTTTTAACTCTGTATGTTACAGTGGGATTAAAACCACGTTTCCTCACTGACCCGTTATACTTTAGTCAACCATGGAAGATGATATTCCATGAAAAATGCACCAACGACAAAATATGTACGAATTGGGATGGAGAATACGACTATTGTTGTTATGCCTGTACTACAAACACTAAATGTGAAACATGAGTGATAAGTGAGTATTTAGGATCCTAGTTTGCAGAACTACATTATAGGGAGCTGTATGAAATTAGCCCTAAAACTGCACCTGAAATAGCCAGTGGAAAGTTTCCCCCACGAGAGGCCACCCCATGGAGCCCTTGGGCAGGGGCAGTGTGCAGTCTTTGTCCCGCGTGCTGGTCCATCTGATGTTCCATATTTGCCGGGAAACAGCAAGAAGCAACAGCACAGATAATAGAGACGTGATGGCAGTGCCCAGCACCTGGAAATTAAGCTCCAGCATCTTCAAGATCCAAGAGTGCCTCTAATTCTTCTGGGAACACTTAGTCCACGGACAAAACGTGATTTGGAAGGATTTGTGCAAATTCTTGTTTCCAGATGCCTAGAAATATAGTGCATTTTTGAAACAGAATACAGTTCATATTAATTTGAATCGCAAAAGAAAACTACCTAAATATAACGATTTCGTATGAAATCTAATTGTAAGAGACGATTAAACGTAAGGATATATTTCCTAATAATAAATTATGAAACATCCCAAATTTTCTTCTATGTCGTTTCGCCGGGTATGTCTTGAACACGTCTACGACTTTGCTCAGGCTACGCCGTTTACTTCAGTACCAAATCTGAACAGACATCCAGTTTCATTAGAAGACAGCACAGTAGTCATTAAAAATCGAACCATGAAATAAGACAAATCGTCCGAATTGAACACTGAAAAATTACTTCCCTCTAAACGTGAAACTTAGATTAAGCTTACCTTGATGTACTTTTAGGCGTACGAAATAAAATGTTCTGCAAAGAACGCAAATCGTTGCCTGAAAGTATTTCCCCCCCAGTGCAATCTTCTTTATGTTTTCTGCTCGCATGGTGCTTTATAGATATTGGCGCACCATACGATCCACCTTCGCAGATGACGTATTTTGTTTTGAATATTTGGAAGTTGATAAATCGACAAAAGTAAAGCCAAGTTTCCCAAAATACACCCTCGGATATGGGGCAGGCAGATGAGCGGCTTTGGGACCTTGTGGTGAAAAAAAAAGTTTGAGAGTTGAATGGCAGCTCACTGAGAAAACAGGTAACCTACCGCAAATCCACATCCGGCCCTGCAGTGGAAATACGATAATGCAATCTTATGCCACCGTGATCTCCCCTACTTTCATGATTTTGTCATCGTTCAGAATCCGCATTTTTATGGACGGTATCACCGCTGCAGAACAATGTAATAATTCCGTCGTTACTAGTTAGTGATTGCCTATATGTAACCGCAATTGCGACTGAATTATACTTTACTCTAAAAAAAAAAAAACAACGCCTTTAAGTCTTACCACGACCATTTACCGCATGAGCGAATGAATTGTGAATGGTTTTGAAGTCATGTTAATGGAATAATGAATAAATGTTACATTTTGAAGAAATTACAAGTTCTAAAACAAATGCACACATAGTAACATCATTCTCTACAATTGCTTTAATATATTCACGTAATCCAGAACGGTTAACGGATGTTGATATATTTTGGTATGTGATGCAAAGCGAGCAAGCCCGTTATAGTAATTTTTGATGTGTGATTTGAGGTGCTTGTCTTACTGAAACCCAACATGATGCAATTAATTCTTAAAGGATTCAAATGAGATTATTGCCAGTCGTAGTAGGTTTCTAATGGCCAGAATGGCCAAGGCTTATACACACAAAGCTCATTCTCTATTTTGGTTGGCTTTGGTTTTACTAGTACTTTCTAAAAATGTTCATCAGGCAACCTTCCCTAAAATAAATCATCTGAACATTTAGGCCAATATGCTTCTACTTGAAATATTAGCCACGCGAGTTTAAAGTTTAGTGCTTACTGTTTAATATTCAGTGGTGTCCACGTTGTCCGCTTATTCAGAAGCTGCTAGACCTTGAAATAAAACAAGGCTAAATTATGTCTACAGAAACAACTTGGCAGCGATTCTATAGCTTTCCAAAAGGATGATTTCTGTTCAACTACAAATATAATAATTAAATGCGTTTTTCAGTAAATTGCTGTGAAATGCGGTGACATGTGGCACACACTCAGTGGGCTAAGCCTCTGTGCCTGTGAACGGAAGGTTGCCGGTTTGAGCCCAGCTTTGGCGTAAGTCACACGTCTGCAGGCCCTTGAGCGAGGCCCTTGAGCGAGGCCCTTAACCCCCAGCTCCATGGGCGTCGCTGCGGGTGGCTGCCCTTCGCTGCCCAGCTTACTCTCACCCACATGTGTGTCACGGATGGGGTAGATGAAAAGAGAATTTCCCCACGGTGATCAATAAAGTATCATCATTATGAATTATTATTATTATGCAATGCCCCGTTGAATGTATTTTTGATGTTAAAAGCACAAGTTCAAACAACCCATTATATACTGTACAATATTAATCAATATAAACTTATATAAAAAAGGATTTTGACTTCTTTCAATTTGTCTCACCAATATATTCCTAAAAATACTGCATACGTGAAAATATATAATCAGCATCAATTTTTATTTACATTGAATTCCATTTCTTACATTTAAATAGCATCTACGTAAAGCAAAACAGCTATGTATTTATTGCAAACACTGAAATAAGAAAGCGATGTACAGTAGGAAAGGTGCGATGAGCGGATTCAAGAGAGCACACAGAAGATCGTTAGCGTGTGCTAATTAGCGTGTGCTCACCCTCATCCTTTTAGGGCTTGAAATGATTATCACAGTCACCATATAACTGCGCATATGAGGGTTGAAGGGAACACTTAAGTAAAAGGTTATGAGTAACAGGTTTCAGAGAACTGTCACAGGCTGCCGTAGGAAACTACCAGGCGAAGTCTTCCGGAGGTCATTCTTCAGGTTCCCTATGTCACATTGTTACATCAGACAGGCTCACGTGTTCCTTCCATGCACAAAGGCATCAAGTAATTATTTTGAAAATTTTCAATTTAGTTTTCCCTTCATCAAACTTAAGTTATCGATACATTGAAATGCAGTTACTTTCGGGGTCAAGAAAACTTCCTAGCATCCCCATATATATATATATATATATATTTTAAGCAACAGAGTAAACATGAGTTCTATTGCATTACATTTTCAAAAACAAATGTGCTGTCTGTATATTTTCTAATACATTATCATCTGTAAAAAGAAAAATGCAAACAATCTTCAGTGCAAAATGCCTATTATGGTAGTACAGTATGGTAGACTAGAGCCCAATTAAGAGACGTTACATCCTCACACTGTTAGCAGGTCTGTGTATGAGACTGAAATGAACCAATTATTGCTTGCTTTTATACTTTAGCACAACCTTCTAAAGCATCTGAACCTAAGAGCTGACAGTTCACCCTGAGACAAAACAAAGTAAAAATCAAAGTAGTGTTTTGGATGCAAGTAATTACCTCAGAATCACTTAAAACCTTTAATTCCACTTCTTAAAAAGTACGTACACGTTTCCTTCGATGAAAGGAAAAGTATGCATAAAGGTAGGAGTGTACAGGAAGGTCTTTCCGTTTTAAATAATAATTCAACAGCATTATGCAAGGTCCCTTGTTGAAAATGTTGACCGTTCAGTCGTCATCCTGTTTCCATCCAGTCTAAGGGGAGCGCTGCACACTCGTAAATGTATTTACAGTATATTGCATTATGGAGCATTTTGCAGATACCTTTGAAGATCAGCCCCGCTTTGGGACTTCATGGTCCAGTCACAGGTCTCTGGGCAGTACATTCTCACTGATCCAGAACACCAGCTGCTTGCGGTGTTACAATCATAGCACATTCACGATATACAAAACGTAGTTATCAGCCATTAAAAATACATTAAAAAAAAAATTTCACTGCTCATATGTGTATGGGTTTGTGAAATTGTTCTCGTTTTTGCCCTGTTCGTACGCGTCTCGTACGGTCTGGAGGAGTCTGCCTCTAGGAATGCTGGGACATTCCATTTACCAGGCTTCTCAGCTGCTTCACCACCGTCTCTATCAGCTTCTGCTTGTCACGGTCGTTCTTTCTGAACTGGGAGAAAATGTTGTTCTTTTTGCTTGTGTCCTTCATTCTGTAAGAGCAGGTGACAGAAGCGAGTTGTTAAACTGTGAATCAGCCAGCAGTAATTTGGGGACTCCCTAATTGCACAAGGTTCAGCTTTTACAACTGACAGTAATTGGTTGGCAGTAGTCTTAAGTTCTTAGCAGCATATACAATAGCCAGAATAGTGCAAAGTTAGCAATGAACATCTATAGTATACATCAGTATTTTCCCCTGAAACTCTGCATTCCCATATGCCTGTTTAATGAGTTAATGCTGCCCACAATATCTTATACACAATTTCACAGAATTACCAAATAATTTCACTGAACAATTCAAGAGCTTAATTAATGCTAAATATGTCATATAAATGAATATAGTATATGAAAGCACCTTAATGAGTATTATCATGATTAACTGAGAGGCCAAGTAAGCAATTCACTTAAAAAAATAAATACATACCCCCTGTACACTCTGAAAAGCATGTGTGAACAGACAAAAAGGGCAAATAATTTTAAGTGCATGTATATTTTACCTACATTCATAATTATACAACTGAGACATCAACAAACAAGCAATTAGGGACTATGTGAGGAATAAGTATGTATGCAGATGGATTGCTCTGTACTTCCATAAAGCCTTCTTGGCCACACACACGCATGCGCGCGCACACACACACACACACACACACACACACACACACACACACACACGCACGCACGCACGCACGCCAACAGATGCAACGGGATGGGCTTGCAAAGACTCACTTTTCCAGAAGTGCAAGTGCAGTGGAGGGATTGACACGCAGATACTTCGAGGTTGGCTGGCCGTAGTCCGCTAGATAGGTGGACCAATCCCACACCATGAACAAGTCCAGAAGCTTTTGGGACAGAAGCCAAGATGTCAAATCAGCAGTGAAAACACTGCAGATCTACAGTGCACAGAAAGGCATTTTGATACTCATGGCTTACATTAGTCATTTCAGACATTTCAATACACTTTGTAAAGAGAAAGAGTGTCTATTTTTAGTTCTTCCTCATTATTTGTTGCCAAGTCACTCATTGCCTGCTACCATACAGCTGTGGAAAAAGAGGGACCACTCTGTATTTTTTTTTAAAATCGGAATGTTTAAATCCTGGTTTAATCCTGTTTCTGCTGGCAGATGGCTACACTGCGTGGCAGGCTGTTTCCGGGCTCAAGGTTTCTAAGACAGCAGTACATAAGAACAAGGTGAAGCAGGAGACACTGGCGATGACCAAACACCAGCCAGGTAGAAGGCAGATGCGACCTTCTAATGCCAGAGATGATCGTCAACTTATCCGGCAGTGCCTCATAAATCGGAGGATGACCTCAAGTGACCTTCAAAAATAATGGGAAACATTAAGTGGTGTGAAGTGCACTGCTAGGACAGTTCATAACAGGCTCCTAGAGGCAGGACTGAAGACCCATAAAGCAAGGAAGAAGCCCTTCATCAATGAGAAGCAGGGAAGAGCCAGACTGGAGTTTTTTTTTTTATTTATTTATTTTATAGAGGCACATACCCATAAACTGAGAAATGAGCAAAACTGAAAATTTTGCTATGGTCTCAATTTTTTCCAGAGCTATATATTGGTGAGAGACTAATAATAATCCATGACAGACAGAAACACCAAGAGGACTGAGGCTCCTTGCGCGCTCCTGCCCGGCACCCCGCATACACAGTCTGCGAGCTCCTATTTAAACATAGTGTTTTGTCGCAGGTATTATTAACCGGGGGCCGAGACGGTGGAGGCACAGGAGAGATAATCCACTGCGGAGAAAGGGAGGAATGCCCGGCTGACCCCTGGATAACCCATGGCAGAGATTAGCTCAGGTCCTCGTCGGCCAATGGTCACTCTGCTGCTGCGAGTGGCTCTCCTGGCGCTCCGCAGGAAGGTCGCCGCAGCTCTGACCTTTGCCACCTTTGCACATTTAAACCCTGGCCTCTGGCTCGACTTTGTTTTCCTTTCAATCCTAAATTGACTGGGGTGGGACTTTGTGATAAATAAACTGTAAAGTGACAAGTGAAATGAGTCCACGTGTTTGTGTATGTTAATATGAATTGATAGCGGGAGAGCAGTGAGTAGCTTATGTACTGTACAAACAGCTCTGAGACGGCCGCTTACCGGCTGATGTCATCCTCGTGCCTCAAGCCGGCTGCCCCTAGCAGGTTAGATGGCCTTGAGTGTTTGCGATTCCTGCTGAGCTAAGCGGACCCCTTATCTCGGCAATCATCGCTGCCGCAGGGAGTGGGATGGATGGGGCTTCTCATGCCAGCACCCCCCACCCCCCCCGAATTAGAAATGATGCAGAAACCACCACCCCCCGCTACATACCAGCTATCCTGGCTAAAGGACTTTGAAGCACCTCATTAGCCTGGTTAATGGATTTTATGCTCAACACTGTGAAAATCACCAGGGTCTGTTTATTTTTTATTTTTTTTGGTCTACTCCATTATGGACGTGGTACTATTACATTATATGTGTCACCGGCTTTTGATGAGAGATCCGGAGAAAAATGCAAATAATAGCAGATATTACCCGGCGCTGGCTTCCCGAAAGGGCTTTCAGACACATTACTGGCGCAGAGGACTTGGTTTCAAAGACCCTGCAACACTGGAAGCTCTGTATGCGACAGACAGCGACGCCATGGACGTGTTCCCACGTAAACAGAAATGGCCAAACCTAAAACACACAGCGCCGACTCGGCTCTGCGGCAAACGTGTAGCGGGGCCCAGTGACCCGGAGAAGGGGAACACGTGGAAGAGAACAAACACGGAGCAGGCAGAGTTCACCGGGAGTTCTCTCTCCACGCCGGGAGGCTGTTCCCAGCCTTGGGTCTAATCCTTTCCACCACAGGAGCACTAACACCCAGGAGGTGTGGCTGCCGAAGCAGCATCAGAACCCAAACTGCAGTCACTTACTGCTCCCCCTCACTTCCTGAGGTCCTCTGTCAGTCCAGCTTAGACGCGCCAAAGGCACTATTTAGACACGCTTAACTGGAATCCGGGAAGCAGTTCTTTGTTTTCTTTTTTCTTTAGCTCAATTATAAATTCTTCCGCAAAGATACGAGGGCAAAAGGAGAATGTATCACGAGCAGGGCTCATAAGGCAAGTAGCAGCTTGCGGGAGATTAGAAGATACGGGATAAACACAGAGGCCCTGTTTTCTTCTCTGCTAACACATAATTTAATTCTGATAAAGGTATCAGCTGTGCCCTGCAAACACAGCTGAAGGTAGAGAATGAATTACAATGAACATTCCAAATACCATTAATATATCTATAACACCGGCATATAATATATATTTAATATCAGATATATCTGGCATTTGGTGTAGACTACCAGCATCCAAATACATTTTTTATGACATATGAATCTTGGGGGCTGTAAATCTCAGCAGGACACAACAGCTCAGTGCAGATCTCAGTAAAACGGCTTGTAACAGATGCACGTCGAAGTTTCCGCAGTGTCAAAGCAGCTCGATGGACTGGAGGCTATTCTTTGCCTTTTGTTGTGCAGGAACCTTACATACCCCAGCCAAAGTTTTGCAAGAAGTAGACGGAGGAGACATCAGAGATGAAAGGGGAAATTGAGGCCTATTGAAGTCACACAACTCCACTGGCAACAATGTGAGGGTTTCGAGTATTGAGTGGCAGCTGAGAGTAACAGTCTTGCTTAAACAAAAAAATAATAACACAGAGGATGTGAACAGAATTCATCTTCTGAACCCAAAGTCTCCAGATTACCAAGAAGCACAAGACAATGCGCAGCAGGTGTAAACTTGCGGAGCAAAGCATCCCAAGTGTGAGATAATGAGGGTAAGGAACGCACCAGGGCTTGCTGACAAAAGGTGAATGGGCGGCGGGGAAGGGGAGCCATTGAGAGGGAAGACCCGGCTTCCATTAGCGATTCCAACAAGGGCCAGAGAGATCCTCATCTTTCAGTCCTGGGTCAGCTCCTTCTCAAAGGGAGGCCGTTCCCACTGATGTGTCTATTAGCTGCAGTCTTTCACCAGGTCACATCCACTTTCATTCTTTGCAAAGTCCTCCCCCCCACCCATTTTGGATGGTACCATGGCCACCCCGAGCTGCCCCGTGACTGCGGGGGTGCTGATGTGAGGCCGCCAGGGTGCGGGGTGGGGGGAGACCCCAAGGCCCAGGTTCACACCCTCATCTCTGACACCCTGACAGGTTAGCATGCAAAGATGGACGTCACATCCAAGCGGGGGGACCCTGGCCCGGGGAAGGGTGTCATTTATCTCGAAGCAAATTTAAAAACATGTCACCCGCTCCATTTAAAAAAATAACATGACAAAAAGTGTTGAAAGAAAAAGGTTTTATGGGCAGAAAGTGTAGACATAACCTGAACTGGGCAGCATGTGCAGAAACCTGAAGGAGTGGAGAGTCATGTGACCAGGAGCCGAGACTCCTGCACAAGGTGGACAGCTGCTCCTGGGAAGAGCGTGAAGGCCATGGATTTGTGGAGAGTCACGTCTGTCATACGATCTTCTAGACCAGACTAATAACAGCAGAACGTTCATGTTTCACACCTGTGAAGATTAAGTCGGACGCCGTGTGACTGTCAGGACGCGATAACACAGTGCCTTCATTGTCAGATCCAGACACATATCCACACTGACGCGGAAACGTACATAAGCGCCTTCAGAGTGAATAGCGATTAGGCTACCCGGCACGATGTCAGTGTGCATACTTGGAACAGTGTTGTCTACACACAACTTCAGGGAGCGTCTTGAATTACATGAAGACTGATGAGACATGAATGTGTGGAATCAACACGTCTCAGACTGAAATGTGACGGGTTCGGTGCCTCACATTAAGCGGGAGGATTAAGGCATTAGAAATGTTAATAAAGTCACACTACTTGGAAACAGGCCACTAGTATTTATAGGAGAGTTTTTAAAAATCTTTGTTGAACAGAGTGCAAGGAGCAACAAAGCTTCTCTCAGGTCAAGTGCTGAATGTCCCATGAGCTCTGGTGAAGGATTCTAGGTCACTCCCACCTATGAAAGCCAGTCGCTTGAGGTCGCAATTAGAAGGTCGACCCAAAATGTTCGGTTTACGTTTGGGGAACAAAAAGAGACAGAATGTCTGGAAACAGTGACTACAAAAGCGTGAGCAAGCCCGGGCTTTTCAGAGAGCCCAGGCATTAGAGCTGCAGTCCATTAGGCACCCCCCCCCCCCCCCCCCCCCCCG
>JAODKC010000045.1:11430814-11452365 GCA_026777985.1 Mormyrops attenuatus
AAGTATGAATTAGCATATACAGGTTAAAATGCACGATAATTTCTTGTCATATCAGCGCAAATGCACATAAAATGCGTACGCATTTGCATTGTCACGGCAATCGATTGCCGCATATATCGCTTTTAAAGGTGAATGCGTACTTGCGTACCAGTTATATGCAGCCCTGTTCATAGGCTAAAACTGAATAACGAACATAGCTTAATTCAGCCTGTTAGCCTTTTACGAAGCCTTAGCGGAATCTGGGCTCTACGCTGAAAGAGTGACATCAGCATCCAGCAAAGGCTGAATCTAAGCTCGACAAACCTTTTCAAACTCTGCATCTTGGAACGGAAACCTACAGACGACACACTTGTATTCTTCTTCATTTTCCACTGGGATGGGGCTGTAGTTGTCCTGCTCAAATATATCCCTGTCAAAGAGAAACACCGCCGTGAATTTCTCAACAGCGGGGCCAGCTTGTACTTCACCACTGCTAATGCAGGCGAACGTTTGCGGCTGCTGAGGGAAAAACGAAAGTGGCTCGAGAAGTCAGAAGCCATTAAATCGAAGATGTGATGCCATAAAAAAAAATTTTAAATTACAGAAGTACTATATACTTGTACAGGGAAGTTTCTGAGAACCCTCAGCTCCAACCATGGTGAGTGTGTATCTCTGTTGAACATTCTTCTGCAGTTAACTTTTGCCTTGACTTACCTGTCCAGTGACCAGATCTACTGTATGCTGTCTTCTCACTACAATCCCAGCCTTGAGCCTAAAGTGAAAACCGACTACGAGACAAGCTTTCGGCATTTAGTGGAAGAGCTGTGAAATATGGTCCCTGGAGATGGGGGGGGGTGCAAAGTAATAGCCTCAGAGGCAGAGTAACCTGAACTCCACGGCCCATTTCTTCAGCAGCGTTTCATTGTACTGATCCCTTATTTCAAACAGCAGATCGAAGAGTCTGTTCACAGGAAACCCATAGCCCTAGAGAGAAACCACATGAAAACGGTATTAAACACTGCTCAAGAATTAATATTTAATCTCTCTTTGGATGCACTATATAAGTCACCTTAATTACCTCACTTATTAGTGGGTTTATAATCAAGAAAGTCAGAAGGGCACAAAGGAGTAGGTCTGAGAGCTAGGCTGCTGTAGTAGGTCAGGTCAACAGAGCCAAGCTGACCCTTCCAAATCCATCTCTTGCCTTGTAGAAGCCGGCCAGCAGATAAAGCCTGCTGTGAACAAATGCTGGTCTCCACCAGGTCCAGACAGACAGTCACTCTTAAACCCCCCCGGTGACTACTCGGCATATGGAAGGTGGACCCCTATTAATTATGACGTTGCAGATTCAGATTCTAATGTTGATTCCAGCCCCGAGGGAGGAGGGAACCTACACAGACTGTTACACAGAGTCGGGGGTGGGGTGTGAACAGTGGAGAGAGGGAAGCGAAAAACCGCCAAAGAAGAGAGCAGAGTATCAGGATTCTGCTGAGATGCCGTCTTTCAGCAGATCCCCAGGGTCCATTCTGGCAGCCCACAACAAGCAGTGCATTCAGACACGCAACAGCACTGGGGCCTGTGTGGACTTGGCCTCTTGGGTCTGCCTGAACCGCTCAAGGGGCCCCCGACTGGCAGCTGGGGGCGTGTGCTGAACGACTACCTGAAGGCCGTGGTCATAGGACCACTAAACATAACGATTAGACCATGATAATTTAAAAGAAAAAAGGTGCATTAAACACTCCTTGCTCACCTGCAAAGTGTCCGCAAATATGACTATGAGGTTCTTCAGCTCCAAGACGAGGTCAGGGTCACTGCAGTAGGACTGTTGGAATGAGAGAGACGACATGCGGCACATTACGCTTTTTACAAAGCACACTGCGGAGATCTCAGAATTCAAGCAAAGTGGCAAGAAGAGAGAGTGTCAAATGTGGTAAATCAGTGTTTCCCAATCCGGTCCTCGGGGACCCACAGGCAGTCCACGTTTTTGCTCCCTACAGGGAGCTCGGAGGGAGCAAAAACGTGGACTGGCTGTGGGTCCTGGAAGGCTGGATTGGGAAACACTGCTGTAGATACATCTAGACACAGCCTAACTAATGAGATGCTCCCTCCCCCTCTCCCTCGCCAACCACCGCCCCCACCCTTCCAATACCCCACACTTGTAAAACAACAATTAGGCTGCAGCAGAGGGAGGCCTGGCTCGGGGGTTAGGAGGAGGAGGAGAAGGGCCGACCCTCAGTTATCCAGTCCTTAAAGCGTCGACAGGCCGGCTTTGAGTGGGGGGGATCTCACGGCGGTAAGGACAAACACCCCCCCCCAGGACTGTCTAACCAAACCAACACTGTCCCCGTTCTTGCTGGTGGGCTCCCAATGCATATGGTCACAAAGCACGGCGTTGCTACCAGAGCGTCCATTAAAAATCATAAGAAAACAGCCCCTATCCCACCAGCCCCTACAGGCTAATAACCGATTAACCAGGTCCACATGACCCAATTAAGCCTGGCCTGCCACGCCCCCTGATTAGTACTGTCCACCTACTTAACGTTAACAGGAAACCCCCTCACTACCCGTCTGCTGATTTATGGCCGAGGACCTGACCTGAATCAGTGGCCGAGTGCTCGTTGGAGCGGCACGCTGCTACCCCTCCGCCCTCCTACCCGTGTCTCAGGCGGCAGGTCGGGGTGCGTAAATCACGCGGCCGCCAGCCGTTTGCGGATTCAGGACAAAGGGGAGCGCAGTGCTTCGCGAGGTCGGCCCGCAGACAGGAAGCTGACCCGCTCCGTCACCTGGCTTCCTGTCTACAGGCTCTATCGCTCCCACCCAACCCCGAGGGGAAGCCCGGGACTCGGGACATTATTCTGAGTGCAGAGACTGCGTGACCTCGATTGCACTTTTCCCAAAATCCCAGGCTTTCAGGGCCGAGCTCACAGAGATGAAAGGCACACCCGTCGACCCAGCCGCATCGACACGCGGATCCAGAGCTGGAACCTCTTCTGGCGGACCTTTCCGGAGCCGAGCGACTCAAGCCGAATCTAATGGAGGGGCCAGCTGGGCTTAATGAAGACAGACTGCAGCAACAACAGCACGTTAACTGCGAATATTCTGAAGTGCTGGACTGAGGGTGCGTTTAGAAGATCCAGTCAGTTGTAAATTGGAGGGGATTATGCGGATGGCCCAGAGCGGGGGCCCACAGCCAGAGACCCCTGGGGGAAACAAAGGGGCTCACTGTCCCTCTTGCACCACTAACTTTTCATCACAAAAAGACACGGCTATGGAGGTGGGTCTTCTCCAGGGTTCGCATGAAAAACCCCACTCTGGGAGAAGCGGCTGCCTCCGCGCCCCCACCCTGTGCACGGCCCCGCTCCCCCAGGTGTGCGTGTGTGTGGGGAGGGGGGGAGGTGGACTCACAGAGTGGGTACGTAACACGGCGATGATCTTGGACAGGGCCATATTCCACAGCTCATCGGTGAAAGCTCGACTCACCAGCCCCTGCGTGGCATGCAGAATGTGATCCTCCACCACAAAAAACCTGCAGAGGTCAGACTGAGAGATCAGGACTAAAAAACCTACATGCTATCAATAGGGGTTATTTTGGGTCAGTCATATACAAAACTGGCACAGAATGTGGCACTTAATGGGTGTGAAATGCCAATGTTAACCAGCAGACGTCGTCAGATAAATGATGAGACCCAACGTTACCCAACGATCTGATTGAAGTACTTCGTGTAGCCTTCCACGGTCTCGTGCTGGAGGACACACGAGATGCAGGGTTACTGTACAGCTCTGCAGGCCCTTCAGATGGCCAATGCAGGGTCTCCCGCCTCTTCACTCACCATGTTGGACTGTGGCTGAAGCACTAGTCTAGCCTGTTTTTTCCTTTGTTTCCTGTAGTAGTTTTCAAACGTTTCTCTGTCACCCTATAACGCCCAAAGACACAGAACATATTAAATGTTGCAAAACCGTAAACAGACAATAATCAAATGAATGACAGATAAACCTGCTCTCCTGGCCCTATTTTAATAACACAAAGGTAAGAATCTATGTGTGTGTGTGTGTGTGTGTGTATTTCTCGTTGCGAGTTTGCCGAATTCTTTCGAATGATCTAAAAACCGCCAAACGTTCCGTAAAATCCACCACGGCCGACTCAAATCGGAGTGAGATCACCTCTGGCTTGTTTCATAACTGAGCAGATTTGCATTCAAAAGCCTGGAGGTGAAAAGGTCTCTGGGTTTATTTTACTTGGAACGAGGCCGCCTGACGTGTAGGGGAATTTCAACGGGTTCGAGCAAGAATGTGAGAGGACAAGTTCAACTTTTGGACAAGAGGGACAGAACCTGGCAACTGTCAAATATGCCTGATAGGTGGAAGCCTGACACTTAGCCTACACTGGGCATGGGGAAATGGCCAAAGACTTTCAGGAAACTTTCAGTATGTTTACAGCAGTCCCAGATCTTCAAAGCCCCTGTAAGAAGCAGTAAGCTTTAGATACCAACTAAGCAAGGTGACACAGTAAGAACTGGGGAAGGGATGATCTTAGTGGGATTTTTCACCTCTCCCAACATGCCAATATGCGGTGACAGAAGTTCAACCAGAAGAAATCGCAGCCGGATCCAAGAATAACACGACTCTGAGGCAAGAGCAACCTATTATTTGAAACAAAAACCCTCAACTCTTCCAATTAAACTCGCATCGTGTTCCATTGATCAACGCATATGCAATCAAAGTAAAGACCAAAGAAAAACAGCAGCACCGAACAGTGAAGGAGCGAGGAAGAGAAGCCCACATTGAAACCGTGTCGTGCGGAGTCGTTGCTCTTGAAACAGCCACCGAGGTCACTAAAGGGCATATAGACCTACAGCGCCCCCCCATCTGAGTTGCAAATGAGCCAGCCTGGCCCAACCTGACTTGACAGTTATGGGATTGGTATGTCCCTCAGCAGGGGGGAACCAAAGCTGGTCAGCCTCAGAGAGCATTTCAAACCACAGATGTAGGCTGTCATAGAAATCTGTAGAACACAAGCACAGGCAAGGACTCTGACAGGCACGTTGCTGAGGGTGACGGTTCAGGCTAGTGTCCGGAGGACGCAGGGTTCACCCACAAGGATCACGGGGGGGCGCCAGAGCAGAGTCTGTCTTTGGGGATCGGCTGCGGCAGACATGCCAGCGCAGTCATTTGGGGAGAATGCTGGGTGGGGTCGATGAACCAAACATGCCGCAATTTGTGAGCGAGATGAATGCGTCAGGCCGGTGTTTTTCTAAATGCTCAGCATTTACAGAGGTTACGTCCGGGTCAAACGTTTTACAGGCTAAAGGGCTCACCAGCTTTTCAAAACGCAACACTAACCTGGCACTTAGAATTCAGAAAACACCTCACACACAAATGTTTTAATTTACAGGAACGCAAAGTGATAATTGAAATGCCTTTAGAAGCGACGAACATGCCAGGCTTATACAACACAATGACCTTATATGAACTATGCAGAGAAACAGATCACGTTTTTAGTAAATTACCATATGTAAACTTAGAGGTGGAAGACACCCTTGAACAGACGATGTCGCAACAGTTTACTCTGAGACAGGGCCCCGTAGTGAACAGCATAAATACCAAATGCTAGGCTACAGCTAGAAAAGCAACTAATTCAGGCTGAAATTACTTCTTATAGGACAAATTACTCTATTACTGACATGAAATAATACTTTATATGCCATTTGCAAAAATATTGGTACATTGGAATGCTTCTTCTCACATACACCATCTGGGTGTCAGCCACAGGTCAGCCACATTTCAGTAGATGTGACTGTTCTCCTGAGGGCGAGATTCAAACCAGCGACCTTCTGCTCACAGACACAGAGGCCTAGCCCACTGAGCCTCACACCAGCACCGCATGGCTGCTCATCATAGTTATGGTAATTATTTTGGTGTCATTCATTGGCACATTATCACCATACAACCATGCTACATTAACTTTAAGGCTTTGTTACTTATCGCTACTCCGATTCCATGGAGCACAAGGCAAAGGACCCCACCAATCAGGCGTGCCCGTGTGGGCATGTGCGTGACACACATGTGGAGAATGCAAACACCGGCCTCTTTAACACTCACCTGCAGTGCTCTAAAAATGTCTACTCATCATGTCATTTTTCTGCCCACTTGCCAAAAATCGCGAGGCAGGAACGGGTGCCATAGGGGACACGGCAGCGGGCGGTTCGGGACTGCAGATTTCACTCCCAAAACAGCCAGATGACGACACCAGTTGGCAAGACTGAGACGGCGGACATTAATTCGAACTCCGTGTCAATAACACGAACACGGTATTCTACTGCCAGACTAAGCAAGCACGCTTGCTTCCCGCAAGTCTTTAAAATACCTAAATGCAAGCAAGGGAGTCGTTTGCTTTGATAGCCATCACAATTAGCTGCAGTGAAGTGATAATACAAAACTTTTACAGTAAGATCAAGCAGATAAACTACCAGAGTAAACAAATTCAGGCCAAGAATAAACTACACTAATATAGCACAAAGATATCTGACAAATGTTAAATACATAAACAGGCAATTATTATGAGAGCACAGACATTATGATTTCTACCATAATCTCCATCACTGTTGTACTCTGCAAGATGGGCAACAAAGAGTTTTATATTTTAAATCAGGTCTTGAATCCTGCAAGATTTGTGGTACAGATTTCAGTTTACTTTTATTTCTTACTTTATCCTGTTTTACAGTTATACTTGGTAACACTTTACAATAATATTAACTTTCATAATGCCTTCATGATGCATTCGTAGAACATTCAATGCACCTTCATAATGCATTCATAGAACATTCATAAGCAGCATATAAATATACCTTAACATTGTATACTTTAAAAGCTTTAAATAATAGTATTTCAGGGTGTCATACTTCTATGCTGCTTAAGAATGTTCTATGAATGCTTGGTGAATGAATTATGAAGGTGCAGTTAAGGTAAAGCATCACCTTTTATTATTTATTTCTCTTCTGAATATTCTTAATTTTACTTTACTAATCTTGTTACTTTACTATTGGGAGCTCACATGGAACCTCATTTCATTGCCGGCATCTGCTGCTGCACACTGTACTAGACAATGTAACAGCCAGATTTCCAAATGCCCTTTTGGCTTACAAGATAAGATGCATTGTTACATGGGTGAATCAGATATGAGTGATCATTTTCTTTTCGGTGCACAGTGCTAAACCTAATAACGCGGCGCATACATAGACAGGGATGGACAGTAAATCTGATACATGTGTTTAAAATGCATATTTCAAATAAAATTGAATTTTGTCATTTGTATTTGAAAATTATGTAATTTGCATCAAAATTCTATGTTCAGTGTTTTTGTATTTTGAAAATACAACATATACTTTCCCCATAATGTATGTGTGATGACATCATGTGTGCAAAACTTTTTTTTTCTCTCTCATAAACAACAACAAAGCCTAGTTTTTCTCCAGACATTTTAGTGAAGGTTCATTAGAGCCAGTGGTTGACCACTTGTGTTAAAGTTGTTAAGATGTTGTTCATTGAAGTGCTTAAACTGTATCTGTCATTTTTCATTTTAAATTTTTGTTATGTTGAGAGATTTGCATCGGTGATGCTAAAGGAAGCAGTTTTGTCAATTAAAAATAAATCTCTGAATCTGTTATTATCACTTTATCATCAGATTGACTTACCATTATCTGAGTGTCACATAGTTGGGATATATTTAAGACACTCAATAGAATATTTGATCTTTTGTTTGGTTTCACACTTGTATTGTTTCTCGTTAAGCAGCGAAAAAATGTTGTTCTTATGCTAAGCCATTTCAGTCAGTGTGCTTGTGAAGGAACAAGCTGATATAGAATGAGTATGTGAAATGTATTTTTGTATTTTTAAAATACAAAATATTGTAATGTATTTTGATACTTTGCTTGATGACTGTATTTTGTAATTTATTTTGATACACTTACAAATAGATTGTATCAAAATAAAATGATACAAAATACATTGTCATGTATCTTGGCCCATCTCTGCATAGCTAGGAGCTGCCTGCATGGTTATCCTCCAGGATTTGTTTCTTTGAGGTCAAGGGGCATCCGAGCCGCATCAGCCACACAAAGGCCAATCGAGCTAAGTTTCGGCTAATCTTTGGAGGGTCAGGGGCCCACAGAACAGAAGTATGAGCTGAAAGGTAACCGGCACACCAGCTTCAAGCACAGATACAGGGAAAGCCTAGTGTCATCTTACAGGCCTCTGTGTCCAGTGTCATTTGCCTCAACTTGACCGTCTGCATTTCCCAGTGTTAAAATAGCATCCTTTGTAACACACATCGCAATCACATATTGATATTCTGCAGGAGTTATAGATCGTGACATTTCTGCGGCCTTATTATCCAAGACTAACAAATAAAGATTAGAGCGAAAACAAAAACGGTATGTACGAGTGGTTGGAGGCTGTATTTAATGGAAATGTCTCTCTGTTACACTTCCCTGTACACTATATCCCATTTCAAGCAAATATTTCACAGAGAATTTCGAACTGCTGCTGTACCTCAAGCCAAGACAAGCATGCCTTTGTGCGAAAGTTCATTCACAGCGAAAAATGTCAAAAGCCAGCTCGCAAAATTCAACAGACCCCATTGTGTGACCACGCTTGAAAAACATGAAAAGGTTTCATGGTCAATTATAATCTTATGCTAATAATTACAATCACCAGGACACAAGAAAGGCTGAATTTCACTGTGTTTCAGATAAAAAAAAAAAATACAAAAAAAAACTTACCAAGACAGAGTAGATGTGAAGACAGCGGTAAACGGGTGAGAAATCCACTAGGTCGGGAGCTGTTAAAACCTGCAAACGTAAAAGGGCATCAGTTCAACCGGAGTAGAAACTCACGAAAACAAATTAAGTGCACAGCTTTAAGGGCGACTTCAGCAAGGAATGTGAGAGGAAATTCAATCTGACGACACAGAAAAAATGACCCCGGATCTCATCTACTCAGTCTGTAACGATGCAAAGCTGACAGGTCATATGGTCTGGTGATGATGCGGCCGTCATCGGCGCACCTCGTCATCTGTGTCTTCCTCTTCGTCGGCCCGCTCCTCAGAGCCAGGTACGCCGGGCCGGATCACCGTCCTGCCGTTGAGTGCATACAGCGGCTTGGCAAAGCATGCGCTGGCCTGCTTCTGCAGGGCGCTGTTGAAGGTGCGGTGCTGCTGGGCCTGGTGTAGAGCGGGGGGCAGACAGTGAGGCGCGATGCTACTCCTTAATGTCCCCCAATAGGAACTCCATCACCGCAAACGCTGCAAAACTACAGCAACATGGAAACCGCCCTGCTAAAAAGTCTGTGGGACAACTTATACTGCTCTTCACTTAGTGGATCTTACTCATGCTTCATAGGACTGGACCACAAAACCAGTGGGATTCTTCCAGAAATTAGAAGAAAATTCACCAGCCCACACCAAAGCCTTCGCGAACACCACAGGCAGCACTTGATTAATTATTCAAAATAAAGACTTTTTATTGGAAGCAAATGCATCAGAAGTTTTTCTGGCAGATTAATGTATTTAATATAAGCTTCTCTCAGGAGACCTGCAATCTCGGCGTGGGAGCTGGAGGGCATGACATCCCTGTAAAATTAAGCCGATGAGGACTGAAGCTCAATCAGGTTCTCGGTGGTTCGATTTAAATCAGAGCCCCTTTCACCTGTTTCATGGCCGTCTCGCCAATCTTATCCGAGTGTTTCCTGATACTCTCCAGGAAGTCTTTCAGGTCAGACATGGAAATCTCCTTAATTTCCTCCCGGAGCTTGGGAAGGTTCTCCGCCATGATTTGACAGAAGCGGTACTGGCCAACTCGCGGAATGTAAATGTTTTCAAGCTGCTCCATCGTCTTCAGGGCAGCGTAGTACCTATGTGGTGAAAGGACAAACAAAAAAAAAACAAAAAAAGCATCAGAGGCAGTAAAGAGGAAGGTCGCGTTGCAGCATAATTAATCACAGTCTAATATTTGGGAAGATATGCATCAATATTTGGACTAGGTCAAAGTCTGATGAAACTGCAGCAAAACTGCTCTCCTCTGGTAACCCTATCCTGCTGAGGAACACACATATAGACGACTTCAGCCCACTGGCCACATCCTCCGATTCGCTCCGGTGAGGGAAACGCCTGCCCTTCCCTATGGCTCGATCCAACGAGGCCCCGGCGCCTCCCCAGACAGTCCTTTGGGTTGCGTTCAGACACCGTCTTGCGAGAGATTTTTCTTGGGTTGCGAGTTAAAGGGAGTCGTTTCCTCCTCCGACAAGCGAAGGAACAGTAAACCCTGAAACACTCCCGATCTCCTCCTCACAAGCAGGGGGATTCAATTCCAGTACTAATGAAAGCCCTTTTCATCCCTCTGAAGACAAACGTGGTAGATCCCAGCTTGCCACCACCGCGCGACAGTAATAAACGCGCTGCTTGGCTGCACAGGCAGATTGCGGCCTTATCGCTTAGCAAAGTGCATCGCTACGTAAATCCGAGACGCAGCCTAAATCCGTAACAGCACCGCACTGATATGAAAGGTCTTATTCAAATCGCCGCAATGAGCCTATCACTACAGCTGGCCTGAGTGAACAAGACGACGGCTTTTGCTGGACTCAGAATTACGATAATCCAGCTCAGGTCCATTCAATGGAACCCTCCTAATTATTAGCTATCCGGAACACAAGGTCTTGCCCTACAAACATCTATTTCAGTTACATATTCAAGCCTTTGATTGTGAAAGTCACTCAGAGGTCAGGATTTAAACTGCAGAAAGTTTGTACGACATGCCATATTCAATATGTATTCTTTTATTTTGAAATTTGACACAATGGGATAATTCCAAAAAACATCATTATTGAACTCATAAGCATAACTATAGGCATTTGAAACCCAAGCAGTTAGAAACAGGATTGTTCTGGGAACAGGAGTTCAGGTGACCGTTAGGATTTAGGAATTACATAAAGATCTGCACAAGGTGTCAGTGGGTTTAATGATTAGACGCGAGACTAAAAGAAAACAGGGGTTCCGATTCCAGTTAAAGCATTATTTTCAAATTTCAAATATTGACTAAATGCATCAGTTTCCTAGGAATGTTAAGTCTGATGCTAGATTTTTTTTGGTTCACTAAGAAGTCATTGTAGAACTGCAAGGGGAGAAACACCGGCCTCTCTGAGCATTCCAACATAAAACTTAAATACTGACTTTTTCTGTCCCTGCAGCAGTCAGACTATATGATACCAGTCAGCACTGCTCTCAGCGGACACTCACATCCCAAGGCAGGCTCAGCCTCCCTGCACTGTTACATTATTAGTATTATTAGCAGGACTACCATTATTATAAGCTTTAGTATTACTACTACTACTACTACTACTACTACTACTACAGTTACACGACACAGCTCCTCACACTGAACCGCCCAAACTTCTTGGACTAGGTTAACATATTCTGGTAGTCTCCAGTCTTAAACTTTGGCTGCTGTCTGTTTGTTTGTATAGAGTACATTGTTTACACACACACACACACACACACACACACACACACACACACACACACACACACACACACATATACACACATATGTATATCTCTCCATTATTGTGCTGTTATGTTGTGTGTATTGTCTGATCTTGTTTATAACTCGCTGTAGCGCTGAAATTTCCGTTTGTGGGATTAATAAAGTTTATCTTAAATATTATACAATCTAACAGGTACCGAGATACATTAAGAGGATCCCTAGAGTACAAATGCACATCATCCCTGTCATCTGAAAACCCAGCACAGGCGATCACCACACTGGGCACAGGAGAGGTCAAAAGCCTCCACGAGCTGGTCCAGATTCCCTCCTCTTTATCTATCGACCTCCTTCCTGAACTGACTGCCTCTCACGGCGAGACCGTAACGAAAAACACAACTGAATTTATGTCTGCGATACATATTTCATCTCTTATACTCCTTCCAGACACTTTGAGGTGTCTTGTACGGGCAGAGAAAGCTACGCACCGTTTCAAAAGCTGACACTTAAAACCGTCTGCAATGCATGTGCGGACGTGTCATGAAATTAAAAAGAGATGATAAAGCCTCAACCACAGTTACACAACGAGGAGGATGAAAGAAAAGTCTGAAAAACAAAAACAGCAGCATCCTCTTTATTCAACAGAACCAGCAGGATCTACCCAAGCAAAGAAATAAAAGGAGAGACTCCTAGTAAAGACCACATAACATATATATCGCACATTTATCAACACCTGCTCAACACTGGGAAGTTAGTTGGGGTCATTCCGTATGACTCGAGAAAGAATCTGGGCCTGATTAAACCGTTTCCAAGCTCAGTCATTAACGTGCAGCGCAGGCCAGCAAAGACACAGAGATTAATGGAGGAGGGCACTGCGCTGGAGATTGCCTCAATTTGGGTGACGCCTGTGACAGGTCTCCGGCGTACGCTCGTGCTGTGAAGAAGGGCACACACACAAGGTCAATTGTCTCGCGTTTGAATAGTAAACTCATTTATAATGCGTTATGATTGATTAAGGAGACATTAATGGACAAGGAAGGGTCATTATTTTCAGGTTCGGTGTACAGTTCATAGGGGTAGCAACCCTCCATGGTTATTCACTGCTATGAAGTTATTCACTTCTATGTTTTTATGAATGACTTTAGGTCAACCAGTTTTGACTGTGCAAATTCACAGTGAGCAATTATTGTAAGCCAGGAAAAGTTTAGTAAAAACAACAGAAGTTAACATCAATATGCAAATAAACCAAGATCTTTCTAAAGAATACTGATGATTATACACAGGACCTTACCTTTTAGACTCCAGCTGTTCCTTCAATTTACTGTACATTTCAAGAACTGCAAATAAAAGGAGACAGTGAATGACGTGACTTAATTCACTGCAGGTCAGATGTTCAAAGGTTATTGACATTTTTAGTTAAATACTTCCTCATTTGAAAAACCAAGGATTGTGCCTGACAGACGTGGCAAACATCAGAAAAATGTGTTTTCCTTTGCCTCCAAAATGATTGCTTAATAACACCCATTTACTAATCAGTTCCTAGAGAAAATAGGACTTTCCCTTGTGGTAAATGTGGATAAACAAAACTTGAAAGAACTTCACCCTGAAATGATTCATTCCACTCAGCAGAAGACCTCCTACGTATCCAAATGAAATTAACACACGCGCCCTGAAGAGATATACCTTACCATACTAAAAGATTCTACCCTCTGACCTTATCCACCACTGTACGAATTCCTTAACATCAGCTCTGCATCGACACGTTTGGAAGGTTTTACTACGTCTACCAGGATTGTAGATGTGTCTTGGTTAAACAATGGTATCCCCGTAGCTTCAGTCCAAATCAACAGAACATAGAATTTACTCTGCGGCACCAAGACAAGCTCTCACGTATACATTGATCAACTGCAAGCTTTCCTATTATGTACTGCTTACGTGTCGTTAAAATATCCTTTAAGTTACGCTAAGCTTTACGTTATGCTAACAGGCTTATCAGAAATTTACATTGGGAAATGAACAGTAACTGATTATGGCGAAAGATGAAAACTGAGAAGATGAACACATCGGTCAGTCCAGGTTACGTGCACAGCAATGACCCAGTAGTTACACTGGGGGGGGGGGGCTGCTGGTGTTTGTGCCCGAGGGGGCCGCGGCGTCCTCACCGGGCATGCACAGCTGCAGCTTCTCCACGGTGGTGACCATGTTCCTCTGCTGAACCCTGCAGCGGATGACCTCCTCCGTTTGGGATGTCACCTGACACGGGGAGAATGGAGGTGTAGGGGTCAAAGTTCAAACCCTTGCAATTAGCAGGCCCAGGCCAGCACTGCTCCCGTCAAGATCTGTACGGGAGGGGAAACGGGGGAAAATTTAAGTTTCATTTTTTACCTCTTTTCCGGCATCTTGGAGACGCCGATTGGTGTCGGTCACTTGGCCCTGAAAAAAAGAAAAAAAGAAAACATCACGTTGGTTAATGAGCGCGGAGCGTCGTGTTGTGACTGCTCACCCTTGTGATCAGATCATGCCTCATGAGGGGACAGGCACAAAAAGACGCAAATTCATATTAAATCTGCAGCGAGAACTTGAACTTCTGCAGCGCGGGGGCTTTTCATGCACCGTAATCGCTTCTGACAGCTCTCTCCAACAGATTCTGTGACAAACTTCTCAAATCCGCGCAGGATTTTTGAACCTTGCCCGTCCCTCTGCCTCTGTCAAACAATTCAAATCCGCGACCCAATTGACCACTGACCCTTTCCTGATAACCTCAATGGGCTCTATATGCCTGGTAATTAAACATTCTCTCTCGCTGAATACGAGCACCGGGTGGCTGATTAATGGCGAATGCGACGGCCTCTACCATCTTGGGGCTGCAGGTGTAGGGGGCAGAGTGACCTCAGACTTTCCCACACACTGAGTGACTCATTAGGTCATCGCAATAAGGAAGCACATTTCGGGTTTATTAAAAATCTCATTCATTTTCAGACAAAAGGTGCCCGGCGACCTCACTGACGCCGAATCTGCTCCCTTGTTATCTGAATATCCTTTACGTAATCCCTGTCTAATTACAACCCCGAGGGAACTAGACCCTGGCACAGTTGAGGGTGAGTATCTCACTCTAGAGAGTGTAAAGGGAGCTAAAGAGGACTGGTGAGGGGGCGCAAACTCCCCTAATTAAGTTCAAAGTCCCTTTTTAATCATATATTTATGGCTGTTTATTCCCACAATGCTTACAAAAAAAAAGCTCCAGACTGCGATTTGAAACAGGAAAAAGAAACTGCAATGGCCAAAAAATGCTTTCAAAAACGGGACCTAAAAGGCCCGGTGCCCCGCCGAGGGTCCCGGGCCGAGGCGCTCTTACAGAATGGTCTCGCGGCACGCTAAGGGACGGTGGCACGGACCCCACCGTCCGCAAGGCCCTGCAATATAAATGCTAATGGGCAGAAGGTTTCAGCAGACACTGGGGTCACCGGTGTGGGGGGGGTGGGACCCAATGGGGGGCCCGGTGGCCGGAAGAACATGACAGGCCTTCTGCAGAGGGGATTTAAGCTGGGGCGGGAATTAAGAGGCTGGCCTGAGGACAGAGGAATAATGTATACTTCCCAAGAATGAAAGGTATGCAGAGGTTTTGGTGGGGGGGGTGGGGGACATGCCATACTCTGTCTGTGCTGCCATGCTAAATCCCTTGCTGGTCTTTGCCACCTCCTTCCATAACCAGGAGTCAACCAGCTCCGGATTTAAGGCTGCGGACAGATCTCGCACCTGGCCTCCGCTCGCAGACATACTGAGAGTACCACCACAACCACGACAGCTGCCCGAAGTTCTTTTACTCAATGACAATACTGTGAATAATCATGCGAATGAATCTCGTACAGGATGGACACGCCCCCAACAATGCCCCTCAGCCAATCGCGAAATCCTTACCATCAGCTTCTCGGCATCCGCCCTGACCTTGAGCAGCTCTGTGATAGCGTCGACAAACCCCTGGTGGTGGAAGTTGCACATTTTCTCGATCTCTCGGTCATGGTTCCGTATGCGGGCATCGAGTTTCTCCATAAACCTCTTGTGTGCATTAGGCTGGTCATCGTACACAGATCTAAAAGAAATGGGAGAGAAATATTATCCGCTGAGAAAAGTTCCTTACCATCTGTGTTCATGCTTTCGAATAAAAACCCTTCCTGGTTTTACGACGAGGCTTACTTTCAGCTGACAGCAGCTTCGAAGATGATAAATACGCGTGACGAGTCACATGCCACAGGCCAAGGACAGGACACTCCCGGACGCACTGTCACCTCACGGAATGTTTTTACAAAATTAAGCTGCTAGTCTCAAGCAATGCAGGAGAATGAAGCTTTGCCTTAGTTTCCGGGAAATTACAACATGCTCTTCAAGAGAAACATATTGAACTGTACTGGAAACTGGGTAGGTAGAACTGGGGTGGTGCAGTGGTTGGGACTGTCACCTCACACCTCTGAGATCTGGGTTCAAGTCTCTGCTCTCCCAGTGTCGTTGTGGGGTTTCTGCCGGGGACTCCAGTTTCCCCCCACAGTCCAAAAACATGCTGAGGCTAATTGGAGTTACCATATTGCCCATAGGTGTGAGTGTGCCCTGTTATGGGTTGGCGCCCCATCCTGGGCTGTTCCCTGCCTTGTGCCCATAGGCTCCGGACCCCCCGCAACCCTAAATAGGATAAGCGGTTTCAGAAGATGGATGGATGAAAACTGGGTGGCATATAAAATACTAAGCACAAGGTGAGTAGGACCCCTTGAAGGATTCAAAACTTTTATTTGTCACATGCAAGGCATACAGTCAGGATACAACCTGCAGGTAAATGCAAGGGGGTCAATCCGCCGTAGAAAAACATCGAAAGCAATAAAGACGAGAAGTGCAACAATATCATAATTTTGTACTAATCATGGAACAGAAAAAGTTATACTGAAAATAAAGCCCAGAGATGTGCCTGTGTGTGTCCTGCCTGGAAGTTCAGGTCATGCTCATTTGCCACATTAGTAGGATCTGCAGTTACCAATCAGTAAAAGCTGAGGGTGATAACTGTCACAGAGTCAGGGGGGTCAGGGAAAGGGTCAGGGAAGGGGCCAGCGAGGTCCCCCCCCCGCCCCCCAGCAGTCACTGCACCATTTCTCTGTGGGATGTGACTCATCATCGGGCCTCTGACTCCAGCCTAACAAAACCGCCCACCCAGTCCACAAAAAAATACCAAAAAGCACTAAAACGTCACCTTTTACCCCGATACAGCGCACTTACCCCGAACAAATACGCACGTATGTGGAACCCCAGGTAATTAGCACATTCCAGACAACCGTGGTGGCATCTGGTACATCTTGTCTTCAGGGATTTTGCTAAATGAGGGCTTGGAACAGCCGACCACACAAGAAAGATGAGAGCACATCTAAACAGGTAAAGGAAAAAAAAAAAAACTGGGCTCTCTCTTTCAGCTGCCCTGAGCGCTTCCAGCTTGCAGTGAAGCGGCTCTGCTCCTGCGCCGTAGCTTTCTTCAGAAAGGGAGCCATTTTATTAATGACGCAGGATGACCCCAGGGTACCATTCGCGGTCCCCTCCGCAGAACTGGCCTCATTTCAAGATCCCCAGACAAAAACGCAGACAAGCGCTGTCGTTTGAACGTAGGAAAGATGGAATGTAGATCTTAATTCGCCACCTCCAGGGGATGTAATTTTATGGAACGAAGAAAACTGAGACCTGAGCATCATATAAGATTACATATAGCTCTACCTTCTTTACCGATTTAAATCGCTTACTGATATTTTTCTTGCAGACTATTCAAAACACATCCTATCTCCAATTATTTTTTTTTCTGTAAGCATAATAATGCTAAAGACTCAATTACCTGAAATTAAGAGGAAATCCTCAAGCAAAGAAAATGAGCCAAATGCTCTGTGAATGTGTGACAAGTTTAGTCTGCCTTATGTCAAAAACCCCAGAAGAAATGTGTTCGCTACCACAGGGCAGATGCTGGTTTGCCAAAAGAATACTTTAGAAGGAATGTTTAATAGGCCAAAAAACGGTTTAGCAGTTTAGAAAGGAAGCGTAACAGGCCTCAGCCAGCAAAGGGATCTTTTCACCTTAGCATTAAATTCTGCCCTTGGCAGAATTTCTTTTATTGAACAATGCTTTGATGACCCCACAGTCAGTTTTTAAGGGGACAGAACCATCACTTCTCAAAGATTAAGCATAAGAGATAGGAATTAAGATGTTCTTTTATGATTGTGGATGGAAAAAAAAAACATACAAACCTCGTGAGTTGACTATATGTTTAAAAATGATCTCAGTGCAGAAAAGGTTTCATAATACAGGCTAATCTTTTTTTCCCCCTGTATAGTTCAACGCTTTGTTTCACAGCACTTTCATGCTCCAGGTGGAATGTGTGAAATTACTTAATATGAAACTCCTAAGTTGAAAAACATGCCATTTAATACAGGAGTAATACAGTATTTCAAGGAGTGGTCCACTGTCTCTGTATTACTCAATACAAACAATTTTTGGCTTCAAAAATTAATCACCAAATATAAAATGACTACACCATCAACTGACATACTGCTAACTCACCCCTTATAAACTGCTACAAACACGACCACATCCTGCTGTAAAATTGTGACCTCGGGGTGCCGTTTCAAGCTGTGACGATAGCCTACTAGAGTCTTAAACGCTGACTTTAACTCCCCCTGCTGGCTGATAACATTAATGCTTCTCAGTGCCTAGGTAGGTGGAAAAGGGTCAACACTTAAAGTAAGTTAATTTATACCAATATAGTTGATGGTTTGTTTGTAAGAATGCATGTATGTTTTAAGTTTAATCCCTGAAACTTTATCCTAAGCAGAACACGGATGTGCAACCAAGAATTCACACAAAAAGTTTAACACCCACAAATGAGTCCAGATATTTTATCTGAAAGTTATTATTACAAATTTCTTCATTGCATACAGCACAATTTGAGTAAGACATTTTCTAAATTACAACTGTACACAAGGGGGCAGTATACCCTGACAAACTGTAACCCACGAGGTCGCTGTGTGACCATATGTCGCCATCTAGTGGCCAAACAACAAAACTGCGCTACAGAAAGCCCTTTTTACAAATCGAATTTCAAAACAAATTTCGACACCAAAAACGTCCCAATTTCTGTAACGCAAGGAAACCTAGTATCTCATTACTCGATACAGGCAAAAAGTGAGATGATGCAATAAGACAGGTTCGCCAGAAGTGCCCTAGTCACGCAGTGAACCCGCAACTCCACCAACCACTGGCCTTGCGACATCACACATAGCCAACAACATTCTCACTCACCAAACAAATGCTATCATTTGCTAACATGTCATTTCAGTTTCCCAGTAAACTGCTCATTACAGAAAGTCTACATGACAGCTAGTCAATTAGCAACCCTCTAGCTGATTTATTGGCCCTTTAAATAATTCTTCCCAGCTAATTAGCAGAAAAATAAGTTTAGATTGTCATTATTGCAGTGTCCTACTGAGGCAATATAAGAGATCAGTTACCTCTTATCAGCGCTAACTGCAAATCATAATTAACCATCCAAAACACATTAACATACTCAAGCTGATGTTCGCCTTATCTCCAGCAGCCACTGTGCTTAAGATCTCTCAATTATCATCCTTTTCAGAACCTGGCCCTAACCTGCAGCTAATCGGGCAGTGCTCGCCTACACAAACGTGGACGAGAGCTGCTGTTTGCTTCCATCAAACATCCAACAAACTCACACAAAAGTCAGACAAGACACCTAACAGCATCTGAACATGAAACTTAACTAATCCCTACTCTACATATATGAAGTACAGCTGACCAAGTATCACATTTCTGGCAAATCCATCGAAATATCATAAAGTTATCAAACAGAATACGTACAGTAAAAGCTACGAAAAAATGTGTTGCGGGTGCTTCCATGTGATCTTCACAGAAAGATAAGAATCAGCTTGGTCTGTCACCAACTGTGGAAGCTGAAAGAGGTAAAACCATTGGGACGTGTAAAGTCACAGTTTCGTATTAGCAAGCGACTGCATAGCTGTTGGTCACCCTATCTGATAATGAGGCGGTTCCTGTTGGTCTCCTCTGATTCCAGAAAAGAAGGGATGCGGAGCAGCAAAACCTACCACTGTACACAAAAACAAGATGCCGAATGCCAGGCCTTCCCTTTGATATAGTTATCTGATGTGCACTATCCTATCACTCTAAGCCTCATCAAACAGAACCTCAAGTAAAGTGGCTTGGAAACGCACAGCTACTTCAAATGCAGGTCGAGTACTTTTTGGTGGCGTGAAATAAAAGCGCAAACATAAATGAGAACCAAGAACCTTTGCTGTCAGACCCCACGGGCTGCCTGATTGGCCCTTGCACTTGAGTGATTATCATCCACTAGATGCTGTAATTGTACTAATTAGTGGCTTTTTTTTTTCCTTTTTCAAAAATATGTGGCCCCGGCTGCTTCCGCCGTCACCAGCACCGACCCCGCCAGGCCTACTGAGGCCTCCGAACTTGGTTTCACAGATTATCGGACTCGATAAACCACACAATGCCTCAATTGTGAAGGTGAGAGCAACATTTGGTGTACTATCTTCAGACCTTACCAACACGCTGAATCATATCTATAACTTTGCGGTGAGCTTTCCCATGGCAATTGTATTTCAAAACCGTTACACGAAGCAAAACCCATAGGCAGTTTGTGGTGAAGGGGTGTGCGAAGGGGGGTGGAACTCCAAAAGCTTAAATTAAAAGCAGATACAAAGTAGTTCAACTGCATCGATATTTCAAATTGAAATAAAAACACATAAAATAGACTTTAAATATGGATAAAACCACAGCCTACCACTTCAATTTGTAATTTAGATGTTCAAGTCAAATTAGGAAAGTAAGCATCAGGGGAAAAATATAAATTAATGTGACGTAAAAACAAATGTTTATAGTAGTTCCACTGAGTCGTGCATGGCCTGCTCACAGGCCCAAATACGTGGTTGTAAGCGAGGTCAGCAGTGTGGAGATCCGCTCCAGAGAGTGAGCAGAACTGTGGTGATACTGATACCATCAAGCAAGACAATGTCCAATGAAATATATCACCTTTCATGCACACAAACCCGAGGGCAACCGCTGGACCTCTGTGATCACAATTTGGGCGGCAGCAGGTCTCAGAAAAGCGGGGGTGTTTAGGGTCACACGAGATGCGACCTCAGTTCTCCTCGGCATCCCTCTCACAGTCCACCGTCACTTTCTCCCTCTCTGCCCCACAGGAGGTGCCCTGATGGATTTACGTTGAATCAGATAAGGGATGAAGGTACAGGAAGAGTGTTGCGGCCCGCTTGCCAAATCGCGGAGAAGCAGTTTCCCGAGAGAATGAGGCAATTCTGTTACGACGACATTAGAGCGCAAAGCCGTGCTGTGTTTTGCGACTCCTGATTTATAAATTCTTCTACTTATAAATATCATCTTTAATCAACTGCCCCCAAACAAAGAGAGAATTTGTGCCAGACGGTAGAATCTGGACAGGCCCCTGGGGCACCAGATGTTTTCCTCCTGCCGCGCTGCAGGACAGCGGATTCACCCAGGCCCTTACCCCAAGGCCGCTTGCACAATGGGAAGGGAGCGGGGTCGGGGGCCACAGGTGCATCCTGTGCATGCTCCAGCTCACCCACCCTGTCACCAAGTCCGCAGTGACCAGAGGACCAGCCCCTTGCATGTAACGACAAAGTCGTTGGGCCTGTACGCCATCTCCTGGCAGCAGAGTGCTGTCCAACCTCCCAACTAAAGAAGCAGGCTTTACAAATCAGCTGTGGCCTTTCAACACAACAGAAAATTCGAGCCTAAGACAAACTGAAGACATGCAAAACTCAGGTGTGACCATAATACTGAAGGAATGATAAAATCTAGTAATTTCCACAGTAACATTTTCTGAGTTTCTTCACCGCCTTTAAAAATAGGACTAAGACACTTTGGGGGGGGGGGGGGGGGGGGGGGGGGGGGGGGGGGGGGGGGGGGGGGGGGGGGGGGGGGGGGGGGGGGGGG
>JAODKC010000045.1:11452465-11463975 GCA_026777985.1 Mormyrops attenuatus
ACCGGTGTGACCAAAAAACTGACGTATTATTAAAATCTATTATTTTCCACATAAAAATTTTTTGTTTTTCTTCACCGCCTTTAAAAATATGCAAAACACACTTTGCCCCCCCCCCCCCCCCCCAAGGCATCACAACAAAGGATGTTGAGCTCACTAACTGTAGTCACTGTTAAAAGCAAGCAGGTGACACGTACTGAAACTGTCACCGAAAGGCATCTACTCAAATGATCTACAGCAGAAGGTCATACAATCAGCAAGGGAGATCTGTTTGGCGGGTAAACCGATGTTTCCATTTCGGTCCCCAATCGAGAAAACAAACTGTACCTGTAGGCTCACAGAAAGCTCGCTGTGGTTTTCACGCTGGCGCTCATTTAGCTTAATTACCGTGAGCAGATCAATCGGAAACACCGCTTTGTTAATGCTTGAGAGCACAGGGATTGACACGCATGACCAAAACTGGCCCGTCTTCCATCATCAACTGAAAAGACAAAATCTGAAGTACAGTTTTAAGCTAATGCTTTAAAATTTCAGAGAAGTATTGTTTTTGCTGCTGCCTTGTCACAAGCATGTCCCCCCACCCTTCCCCAGGCACCCCCACTTTGTTGAGCTGAATGCCTGAATCCTGTAAATTGTTCTCAATAATCATATCCTGTTTCCATAAGGAGGAAAGGTCTGGGGCCAATGTTTCAGTTAACATTGCTTCCTATAGCCAGGGTCAACACACCCAAGTAATGACACCACCACCGTGACTGTGCACGAGGCTGAGCGACACGCACCGTCCCGGCGGCCCTACTGGAAATCCTCTGCACATGGGCCCCCGCCTGGTAATCAGCAGTCCAATGCTTGCAATAAGCTTCCTCCTTCCTGTTTTTTTTTTTTTTGGACCGCGCACCAAAAAGGATGTACCTTCCTGCCAGGCCACTGGGGTTGCCGGGGGGATAAAGGGGAACTGCCACAAGACTACAGAACAATACACACCCCCCCCCCCGCAATCTCCTCACTTAACCTGGACAAGGACAGATAAGCTTGACTGAAAAACTTGTGAGCACGTCCTTAAACCCAAAAGTTACGATCCTTCAAGCTATTTGGTTTGCACACAATGGCAGAGAGGGGGGACTCCAACATGAAAAGTCTCATCGTCTAAACATTCCCCGAAACCATTCGAGTCATGTGATCAAAGAACAAGCTGCGTTTAACTGAGTAAGTGAAACTGACAGGGATCCACACCAGTTACTTAAGTTTTTATTGGTTTTAACAGGACAAAACGCCATGTGGCACATCAGTCACTCCGGCAAATGTGAAATGTGTCAGATACCTACAAAAATATACTAGCAGCCACGAATAACCATTTGTCAAAACCAAAACTACCCTGCAATTAACACTAAACGCCTGTCGTGCTGAATTGCACTTTAACTCCCCATATCAGTACTTAACTACATAATTAACTAATCTTATTTGACACAGCCCTTCACACACTGCAATTAATATAAAATATGTAGCAATAATAGACTAGTAATTTAATACAAACATCAAATTCAAACAACTGAGAAAGTAAATCACGTTTCAGAGATAAAAACCACAAGACTTTGACAGAGTTAAACTCAGCAGGTTTAGTAATAATGTTATTTCACAGTGTTATTTTATCTTATCCAAGAGAGAGACAATACTCTGGGAGCCTGGCTTTTCTGTGCAGTTGTCAGCTTGATAAAAACTTCAAAGCACAGAGGTCACAGCAGCCCGTCTGTCCGTTTATTGTTTTCTACATGTGGTTTCCTTCAGTTTCCTGTGAAGTTCTGATGCAGCGTGAATGATAACAACCTACTGCAACCTACTATAAGCCTGACACAAATGATATTTCTGAAACTGATGCACTGCACGTTTTTCTCTTCGGTGATTTTAAAAACTGCAGAAACTCCTCCTTTCCTCACATCCCTTTGACCAGTGCACCATTTGGAAGATATCTGACCACAGAAGACAGAATATTCCATCCTACCGGCCAACAGGACAACATATCTTTAGAATATACATCTTTGACTCATGTTCAAAGGGGAGACACTCTAGGAAACCTCTGACCAAACCTGCAAGAGAAGCTAATTTCCAAGTCAGCGGTTCAACGTCAACCTTCACCTCAGGAACAAAGCTGTGGCGAGGTTTTTAAAAAGCACCTTTTCCTGACATGTCTCGAGCGAAATGCAGATCAACAGATTCCTCACTATGAAAGTGTAAAACGAACAACTATTTTCCATTTTTTATTATTTCTTGACGTCATTTTAATTAGTAGTTTGGTCGCTAAAGCACCACAATAATAAACCTGTTCAGATATATTACATACTTCCTCAAAAGCAGGTCCATCAAAGAGCTCAGATGAGGCTAATGGACCTGCCACACTGCATCAATGAGAAGTTAAGTCATAAGTAAATGTATAATTATGGGCAATAATGTGGGACAATGCGTGGGTATGCTATTACAACACCAGGACATTCATGTTCATAGGCCAACAAAAGCAGCACAAATAATCAGCGTGTAGTTAAGAACTGGTCGCACTGTAATATAGGTTAATATAGGTCACTCTATAACTGTTTTAGGGAGGACAAGGTCCCACCAAAACGCATTTAGATGTTGTGTGACCTTAAAAAGCCATCTTTTGAAGGAGGTATAAAGCCTCAAGCTTTCAGCTAGGGGAAAGTAAGAGCACTGCGGAGCAGACAAAGGAGACGGAGAGGCAGGCTCCGGTCTGTCCAGCTGTGGCATTTGCAGTTTGCAGTCCCTAATGGATGCTGATCATCGGCCTATTTAACCATGGCAGTCTTCTGATTGCTATTACAATGAAGGCATACAACATGCGTTCTGTATGGTACATAGTCTACATGTCTGCCATGGCTAAAATGTTATGCTTGGTACATATCTGAGCCAGTAAAAACACTTCACAGCACTGAAATATGTATGTAATTTATCGCTTTCTCCTGTTTCTATGGCCATATTTTGGCAAGTTAACATAAAACAGGTATGAACTGTCTACTGGCCATGCACAGGACAACGCCATGCTGCCGGGTATAAGGTGTCAACCACAGCCAGACACTCCAGAGCCTCGTGCCCCGACCCCCCCGATTCACATACACAATAAGAGGGCGGTCAGTGTTAAATAATAAACGCCACACGCCTGTCCAAGGGCTCGGCCTGCCTGCGTTTCATCCAGAGCACCATTAATCCGGCTCACCCCAGACGCACGCCTGTCTCTCTCTCTCTTCCTTTCGCGTGAAATGCGAACAATGGAGAGCCGTGCACGTTAACGCGCTAACGGGCGCTAACGGGCGCTAACTGCAGCCTCTCCGCCGGACGCAGCGCCGGCTTCCCCTCCCCGCCACACCCACCGGCCCTTCAGCTCTCCGGAGCCCAGTTACTAGGGGCGACATGTCGCTAAACGCTTAGACTATTTTCACAGGAAAGGCGACAACAATAATAATTATTACAATAATAATATTATTGTTATTTACTGGTCGTTTAACGGCTTGTGTAAAGGAGCCAGCGAGCCGCAGAGAGCCGCCTGAGGGCATCCCGGGTGACAGACAGCGCGCTTCATCATAACCTGTAAATAAAGTCCCGCCGCCCGCAGACTTTAAAACAGCCGCCTTCTCCTGTCAAATAAAACGTCGCGTCGAAGCGGTGAACCCGCTACAGGACGGGCGGCCGTTAAGCGCGGCACTTTACTGTGGGAAATTTGAGGGTGTCGTTATTAAATTGGTACACGTATGAGGCAGCCAGCTAACGGGCTGGGGGAAAAAACACAAGCGATGCTGCGGCAGCCGGACACCCGGCGTCCGCCAATACGCCGCTAGCTTAGCCTAGCCTAGCCTAGCCTAGCTTAGCCTAGCCTAGCCTAGCCAGCGAACAAAGGCCTAATCGCGGGACCACCCTGAGTCACGACAGGCGACGCGAGCGGCGCAGCGCGGCCGCTAAATCAGAGCCGGTTGTCCCTACCGAAGCGTGGGGCCGACGCAGGCAGTGTCTGTGCTCTCGATTTCCTGCAAGATGCGTTCGTGCTCCGTGATATACTCCAAGGTTTCGTTCTCCGCCATGTTGATTGTATTATCGGCGGCGACAGAGTGACTGCGGAGATGGGCGCCGTCGCCCTGAGCGGCCGCTAGGGGGCGGGCGCACGGCGGCGGAGCGGAGTGCAGGTGCGCAGACGGGCTTTTTGCGGTCCCTATTTCAGCTGGAGATGAGCAACAAGCGGTGCACTTCGCAAAGGTCGGAAACGTTAGGATGCATCTCTGTTTGGGGATCCTCTTTTTTGTTCTTTTCCGCCAATATACTAACTTCAATATAAAGTCAACTGCATATGCCTTCTGTAGCAATTTGTAATGCGAATATTTTCTCTCGCTTAGGGAGAATGTAGAGAAGGATGCAACTTTGAAATAAACTTAATGATATTCCACACATCTACCTAATTCACCTGCAGGTGCAAATTATTATTTTTTAATAATAATACAAAGAAATCCCCAATTTGTTTAAAAACCCATTTTATAGAGTTGTTTTGTATGACATGAATTAAGTTAATTCAGTGCAATTCGAATGCGATCCATCCCTGTTGAAACTGCCTAGAAATTCATAGCTTTTTAAAAAAATTAAGCACTTAAAATAGAAGCTTGACGTATTTTCTGTCTTCTGTAAGTTACCAGGAAATACCTGTAGGTACTGTAGTTTAAATATTAGCCTGTTCAGAAAGATCACAGTCCATCCCTCTGTCTCATACAGAGAAATAAGTTGTAACCTATTGTCTTGGGCCACTAAATAGAAGGACATTATCACAGCGTAGATGCCGTTGTGGTTAGTTTGAGGTGTCTCCTAGGCCTACCTTAATGTCGTTCCTAAAGGCAAATCCACTGATTCAAGTTCAGCAAAGTCATTTCCATAGACTCGGTCCTCGGTGCCTTCCTTGTCTGGGCTGGTCAGTAACAGAGCCTTGGTTCTGTCGCTGGCCATTTCTGCACTGCTGAGTTTGAGGCGTATGACAGGGACCCCACTGACCCACTGAAATCCGGACAACACACCTTCCAGGGTCAGCAGAAAAAGAGTAACAGAGGCATAAATCTGGCCTTGTGATCTGTGGAACTTTGAATCCAAGGAGACAGACTTTATAGCTTTTTTGTTAAATATTTTCATGAGGCCTGGGGTATTTGCACATATTTGTGTTTTTCATTAATGAACGTGCACTTCATAAGTCGGACGATTTAATTCCCTTCTGTGTAGACTGTGTTTATTTTTTTAAGATTTGATTCATTCTTTTTTTTACAACATGCTGTTGGGACACTGTTATGTTGGATTATAGAAAGGCAACAAAAGCCGGCTTGTAGTTCCAAAACATATGTTTATACCTCATTTTATTGATTGCCTTGTTTTAAAAAATGACTTTAGCATTCATTCTCCATTAAACAAATCGTCGTTTGATTTCTAACAAAATCTCTAACAATAGCTTTCCTTATTGCTTTGGCAAAAACAAGAAGCCGGCTGTGATTGCACACATCAGTAACGGAAATGTGTCTGAAGTGCCGGAACAGCAGTCGGGTGGATGGCATTGTAAAGCCGGAGTATTTTCCTGACATTTCTCCCAGAGGTCATTTATCAGGCGGAAACAGTGTCAGCTTGAGGGCTGCATCACACCAGAAATGCTCAGATAACTAAACGTTACAGGAATCACCTCGGCCACCCCGGTGGGACACACTGAATTCCTTTTCACCACCCTTTCATTCTTCCTTCTCTTTAACTGTTTTTTCGCCTTCCACCAGTAGCTTTCCATGATTGATTTTAACCAGTAACACCAACATTTTTTACCTCTGGATAGTGTATCATTTGGTAAAGTAATATTATACTTAAAAATTGTATTATTATTGGTGCAATTGTATTAAAATGTTCTTGTTTAATATTGATTTTTGCACATTCACTGTTCTGTAACTGGGTTGAGTTTATATAGGTAGGCTGGTACTTTAATTTAATTGTTTGTTTATGTCGAACAAGAATGACAAACTTAATAATGTTTATTTCCTCCTGTACCATCCATGTCAGTAATAACAGAGAAAAGACACAGCTGATTTTCCCTTCCATAAATCTAGGTGGAATTATTAAATCCCGATTTATAGATAGTTTCCGTTCAAAGTTACTTCCGTTGTTTATCACGCTCCCCGTTTTTCCCGATATTACTGAGGTTCTGTGACGATTCGCCCAAAGGAATCGATATGGCAAAATATCACAAGAATATTTCGGATAACTCCGTTTGGCCTCGTAGTCTGTAAGTGCGGGCGGTATTTCTTGTTCACATGTGGTTTTGTTGTTTTCCACCAGAGAAAAAGAGAGTCAAGTTGTGGTTAGGAATATTGCGGTTCTCCAGCAGAGGGCACAAGCGGGAAACTAGGACAGGCTAAAGGCCTCAGTAACAGAATATGAAAATAATCATTTGTTGGCATAAGTGTGTTACATGCACACCCACGCGCCCAGCTTCGTCTGACTCAGTGATATGCAAAACGCTTCTGTGAAACTGCCTAATTACAAGTATTTGATGCAAATGACAGTCTCATGCAAGTCTTGTTATGAAGCGATGTTGGCATGCCTATTAAATGTGTAATTTTGCAAATGGAATTTGCTATTTTTTGTTGAAAATCTCCGAATAACTCTGAAATCGGTCATACTGGGAATGTGTGCATCACTTTCCACCAATCCACCAATGGTATGATAATTATGTGCTGGTTTGCCTCTAAAACAATAAATGCAAAACGTCCAACTGTACACATGCTTTTGGACACATCCCCCCCCCCCCCCCACACACACACACACTTAGCAGAGTCTCAAGGACAGGAAAGATTCTGAAAGGTCTTTGTCTTTGTGTACAGTGCCACTGCTATGTCATACGGCAGGATCGTCAAGGGGCCCTCCAGGAGCATTGTGGACCTAACCTGCCCCCCCACCGATGGATCTCGACTCAGGAAGGACCCTTCATGGGGCACACAACGATGGGGCTGTGATAAAGTGGCCCTTTTTCAAGTAGGAGGGGGGCCTTGACACTTCAGGACCAGCATCGAATCTGAAAGGTACCCGTGACATTTCACTCTGGCAATAATCACTTAGGATCTAATACAAATATTTCATCTTAAAAACATTCCCGGCATTCGGGCAAGTGCATGAGCCCCCCCGAGGCCCTCATCCAGGTAAGGGCGCTTGTAAAGATTGCCTTATCTTGGTGCTTCACTAACTATCCAGTCTTTTTCTGCAAATACATTCTCCGCAGGAAGCATATTTCATATAATATTACTACACCAACTTCGATCTTCGTATTCGATCTTAAATCTGTTTAGGAAACAATCACAAGGCCTAGCTTGACTACGTGCTCCATGTGAGTTAATCACAGCTAAAACTTTTAATCACGGGTGGGGAACCTGTTTTATGGAGGGCTGCCGAGGGTGCAGGTTTTTGGGATGACCTCTCAGTCAGCCAATAATAAGGCAGTGGGTCTCAACCCCAGTCCTGGGGATCCACTGTTATTGGCTGACTGAGAGGTCATCCTAAAAAGCCACACCCACACCGGCCTTCCACGAGACAAGTTCCCCACCCCTGATTTGTAACACTTTACCTGACGGGGCATAAATACTTAGCAATAACTAAGTTACTAAAGTACAAATCATGAACAAATTATGAACAAATATAGTCTTTACTGGACATAAAATGCATCATGATTCATTAATGATGAACAAACGTGATCAGTATTTAACTTGTGTTATTCATTTCTTGTTCATTCATAGTTCACAGAGGTTTATAGAATTAACAGATATAGTAACAAATATAGCAATTGCCTGAAATAAAACATGCATCATGATTCATTAATGATGAATTCATGTGAGATTAGTATGTAAATAAGAGTTAGTTTGTGGTTAATTAATACATAAATAATAGCATGATGCTAAATTATTTGTGCCACGTCAAGTAAAGTGCTACCCTTTAAGGAAGCAAAACAGAATTTTTGCACACTCAAAGAAAGGCACTAAACTCTACTTTTGATATGTGGCTGCTGTTATTATAGAGCAACACCAGCACAATATAGAGAGTGAAAAGGGAGAATGATCTTCTAATGTGGCTCATTGTCTGTCCCACGAAGCTAATGCCATTTCCTCTTTGACCCTCCTCGTTGTGTCAGCTCACGCTCGCCGGCTGCCGCGTTGTGAAATGGCACCACGGTATTTCTGTGTCATCGTGCTGTTTCAGAAAGGAGAAGTGAAACCCCGCTTTCTGAAATAATGCCAGGCGCCCCAGGGCCGGGGCTCCGAGAAGGCCGACCGAGAGATCTGTCACCTCCTGATAGACTTTGTTTTCATACACGAGAACATATGCAATACTTGATAGCGAATCCCACGCGCCTACACTTCTGATGAGCGCAAGGCACAAAGGCCCGGCCTCGATGCAATCTGAGCGTACGGCAAAGCCCTAAACAAACTACAACTGTGAGGAAGTGATAAACACGGCTTCCTGTAGCAAGCTGCCCAAGATAACACTTTCCATGGACAGCAAAATAAGTCAAAGTTCTTACACAGATGAGAGGGTGTAAAGTGACCATGACTACTGTCTGTGGCCAGTCCTCTCTCAACCAGCATGGGTTAGTTACCAACGTTGCCTTAAGTGAGGCAAAGTTTGTAATTGAAATCGTGCCATTCACAAAAATCACGCATCGAGCCAGAATTGGTAATATTTTTGTGTTTTGATGCTGATGGCCAGTGATTTGTGTTTATTTGCATCAGCTGCTGAAGCGCAGACAATGAGTGAATCACACATGAAATTAACATTTACCGTAAGTAGCAGACAAAACAGCACCGACCCAGAAAGTGTAAGACAGAAAAATCAGCACACCACCACAACACTTTCAGGCGATCTTTGCTCTGCTCTCACATTGCACTTTCATTACCAGTCATATCTTTTTGGTGTGTGCCCCCCCCCCCCCCCCCCGCCTGTGCCTTTACTGAAACTGCACAGTCTCATGCTGAACTGATTCATTCTGACAGGAAACTCGTCTACCTGGAGGAAACAGGTGGTGTTACAGGCCCGTGTGGAGTATTACAGTGTTTTTAATTAAGCCTATTACCTCATACTGAAATCTTTGGAGTCCTCCTTAGAAACAAAAGCAGCATATCAGTGAGTAAGACAAAGGTCTGCGTCATCTGAAGTCTAATTTACAATCCTAAATGTTATCCTTATGTTACCGGACAGACCCCAGCTGACAAATGGATTTTGGACGCAATGCGATACGGGAGATGTTTATTTTGCTGTTATAATTGTAAAAGTTCATTAATTTATCCTGAAATGTTCCAGCTGCTTTTTGGTGTCATTACCAAATAATTTGGATTTTCCTTTATGTTTAACCGGTAAAAGTTGTGGTGCCGATGGTTTTAATATCAGATTATCGAAGATCAGACAAACTGCATCTTGTAACAGGGTGTGATGGTGGTTGAAGCTACTTTGTCAGCATGTATATGGGTCTATGTAGTTATTCTGGTGAGCCTTACTGCTATCCGTAGACACAGTGTATAACCAAAAACAATTCTGTTTGACCTGAACTGATCTGACTTGGGTCTCTCGGTGCCGTTCTTTCATAGTTTACCCACAGGGTGACCCTCCACGTCTTCTGCCAACACACCAAAAGTCCACTTGTGGTTTTGATGATAACTGTTTTCTTTATTACTGGTTGAAAATGTCAATATTTTTTGTAAAACTTCCACAGTTGTGTAAGACTTGATTCCCTGTCCTGCCTATTAATGGATGGCTACATTTCTTGAAGCATCTTTAATATTCCTCATGAAAATTAAGTGAAAAGATCCTATTCAAGCACAATGGGAGTAAGCTGATTATGTTGCTTTTTCGTCTTATGTAAAATACAATTAACCTTTTCGTTCCACGTAGGCCGGCGGACACTCAGACCCCTTCCACAAGTTCAGTAAGAGCTTCCATTGCAAGTGTGAAGGCACCTGCTTCTCCACCTGATGGAGCCCCAGCATTAGAACGGGCCGTCGTCGAACGCCGCAAAGACAACAGCCAACAGCAGATGTGAAAAAGGTCCACCAGGCACTCAAGAGTTAACATTTAAGTAAACCCTCCTGAGTGTATGATGATAAAACAGGCCGCAATAACAGTGCAAACTGTGCTAGAATGATGATGATAACATTAATAACAAGCGAGAAGAAGGAACTGTCAACTGTTGCACAACCATCCCACCATAGATAGCTTAGATTACAATCTGGCTAAAACCGAATCCTTGAAGCAAGCAAAGGTGGTGATAGGAAGACCTTCACCATCAGATCCACCTCTTGTCGGTGTCTAAAGGGGGATGTTATTGAGTTCCTGCAGGTCTTCCTCTAGAATGTGACACATTTCCTTCACGATTCCTCACGGCTGGCTCATCTTCTACTTCAGAGTCCATCTCGGCTGCCAGTCGACGCCACCAAAACGAAATCGAGTGCCGTGCCCCCGCCTCGGTTCTCAATTAAGGGTGTTTCCTCACATTTTCTGCTTTGTTTTCGCAGTCTTTGGCGAGGCAGAAAGGAAGAAAAACAAATTAGCAGCCATTGTTCGCTAGCTCCAGCTCTCCCAATAACATTATTTGTGGAAACATACATTCAAGAATAACTTCCTGAAGAAAAGAGATTAGTTGTCTGTCTCATACAACTGAACTTCTCCAACCCTGCAGTGGCTCACAGGCTGCTGGAATGAAGAGCCACCACCTCTCGGTTCATTTTCTCTGCCAGTGGTGAAATGCGGGAAACAGGATATGTTCTTTGCACAGGGTTCTTTCTCTGTTGTTCTCCTTCTCGGCTGGGTTCTAAGTGTTCCTTACGTGTCCTGTTATTCCTGGCGTTGGTCGCTGGGAGATGAGCTTTCCGGCGAGTTCATTTGGTTTCCAGTAGAGAATGAGACTCAGATCAGTGAACGTGTGTTTGTTTCAGAAGAAAATTGTGTTATTTCCTTTATGGCCCTTCGTGAATTATGGGTAAATAATGTCACTCATAAATTTATACTAATAAGTGCAAAATTTTTAATGAAACCAAAGACATTGCAAACTATATCAAGATCTTAATTATTTAAGATCACAATTATCCGCTTAAAGCAAATTAACATGCGCAGAAGTATCATATTATGGTCTGTCATTTGTTCAGTGATTAACTCTGAATTTCGCAGGCTTTAACTGCTCTGAAATGCTTTTTGGTAACACGTTACATTAACTGCACCTTCATAATGCATTCATAATATATTCATCTGACATTCATAAGCAGCATGTAAATACACCTTAACATGCTGCAAAGCATTCCTTTCATTATATTTTCAATGAGCAAGACATGACAACTGTAATATATACTAATAAAAATCATTATAATTATATAATCATATAATGTTTGTTATTATTGTATATCCTCCTGAGACCCAAGGAAAAAAAGTGTCTTTCAATTTCAGGTTATTTGTGAGGAGGAAATAAAACATCT
>JAODKC010000045.1:11470718-11488072 GCA_026777985.1 Mormyrops attenuatus
TATATATATATAAACTCCAGAAACTCAAACGTTCACTGCGGTGTAGTTTAAGTGTACGGTTCATATTGGGTCATTTAGGGAGCAGTTTTCTTCAATGTCCAGCTCCTGGTCCGAATCGTCCGACACTTCCGATTCGAGTTCCCCCTGCGATGCGGGAGAGGAGGAGCCGTGTGACCGGGGGCGCGGACCATCGCCGCTCTTCTGATCCGAAGTCATCCCCAGCTTCGGCCGCGGCTCGCAGCTCCTTTCGGAATTGTCGCACTCTGCCTCCCGTTTACTGCTCTGTGGATTCTCCTGGATAAAAATAAACTAAAAGTCACGTCGGCGCAAATTTCTGGGAGCAGAATTAAAATCGTGGCGTCAAATTGCATGATAATGTCTAAGTGCACGGGAAGAATTCCCATCGTTAATTTAATACCACTATATAGACATATGAATATTATTATTTAATATGATATTAATATGAGAATATATTGGCTTATGACAAAAGCAATTTGCACTGAGTGCCCAGCTAACGGGTTGGTCTACACAACAATAAACTACTTGCGCCCTGAACGTATTCATTTCTGACCACCGATTCAATTATTACAATGTGCGTTTTTAACAGGTGCGTGAGAATTCATTTACTGGTCTAATTATGCATTTTAAAATGGTCACACATACGTTGAATTATCACGGTTTAAATCATTTTAATGTTTAGCATTATGCCATAATTCAATTAGCAGAATTTTGTAAGAGAATATGCAAACTTCAAATAATCTATATTTCGTCATTGTTAGCTAATACCTTAATATCTGATGTATAAGGACAGTGGCTGTTAATTAATAAGCTACTGAAAATCACAGCCTCGGCAACTGCATGTATTTGACGCTTGATTTGATGTTGCATGTACGTTAATCTCAATTTACACAACATTTAATTGCAATCTAATCACACCTGTTTGAGACGTCGCCATTTTGCTCTTCGATTCTGGAACCACGTCTTTACCTGTAAGTATCATAAGAACATATAGCCTATGTCAAGATATGCAAACGTGCTAATTGGTTCTTTGGAAACGACAGGTATAGCCCACTGAAAACCGAATAATTATTATTTTTTTTTATTTCAGGCATTTGGTTTTATTTTTATGCTTATATTTAAAACTGGCGCCTTTGATTTCTTACTCAAAAAATTCCCGGAAAACACGAAAGGGGGTTTCTAATAATAATACACCACTTGAAAACGTTTTAAGTATTATTATAATTAAATAACAGAGTAAAAATTAAGTATAATAGGCTTAATTCTAAAGTTACAATTCATCTCGCACCGTGAATATAGGTCTAAGAGTCAACTGAACATCAGTTTGTTTATTTGTTTATTTAAGTACACCAAAATGCGTCTTAACGCTTTTATTTTTTACCTGTCTCTCACTGAGCTGGAGCATCTTGGCCAGTCTTTTTCGTTCTGGCGGCGACAGGTATTTCTGTATCTCAAACTTCTTTTCCAGTTCAATTGTCTGGTCATTGGAGAATCTCACTTGACCCCCCTTTCGTTTGTGTAGCGGTCGTTGTATGAATGGAGTCCATAAAAGCGGTTTCCCTTCAAGATGAAAAGATAGAGAAACAGAGGAAACAGAGACAAGCATTTCGGTTACACAAAAAGGCTTCAATGGGCCTACTGCAAATATTATTTCAAAAAACCACAATTCCCACAGATGGCAACAGTTGTTAGTAAGCAAATTAGATCTATGCTTTTGTGCTTAGTACGTCCTGAGTGCAATTAGCTTAAGGGAGTTTTAAAAACTATTTGTTAGACTGAGGCTAACATCCGTTTAGCCCAGGCATGCGAGGAAGGCTGTCAGAGCCAAAAAAACTATGGCAAAATTTCCGTCAATATGTTTCCTGTTGGTTTATCTTGTAAGTGACTTTAACATCCGTTCTATCCATCATTAAAAATATCCTATCTAAAGGAAACTGCGATTTATTAATTGTTCATACATGTGTTGCGGAAAAACTTAAATTGTTACATGCGTATAAAAAACATTATAGGTGCGTGGCTCGGCAACGAGCTTACAGTTCATGAATGCAAATACTTAATGCCTAAAAACTCTCTTTTTTACTTAATATTTTCTCATTTAAACGGAGAGAAATATAAAAATCAGCTAGTCACCTCGGTTTATTTCTGATTTACTTTAAATTTCTTTCGCTCAAAAAGATATAACATATAACTTAATGCAACACGCGATTTAATATTGTAACGGTACGTTTATTAGTAGGCCTACCGTGTTTTGTGCATTAAAACAAAATGTCTCTAGGTTATCTAAAGTGCTACAAATACCGTGTGTTTCTGTGTATTTTATTTTAAAAGTAATAGATTTACTTGTCAGTTGAAATTCCGTTTACTGTGCGGTCTGAAAAATAGGAAGCAACTAGTTATTTTAGCTCCCATAAAGTCACATCCCACTCAGGGGAAATGAACAATATCACAAAAACGGATCCCGGCTATCAGAAGTCGAGTGTTTCCTGAATATGTCTGTATTGAGGATGTCGATAAAATAATCAGCACCGTGCACGACTCCCGGGGAAGAGTCTGCTTGGGGTAGCCAGGAAAACATTTAACAGCTTCTGAAACCAGATTTACTCCTATCGAGAGCTCAAGATTTCCTGTATGAACGGAAAAGGGTCAGACTTTCTGAATACCGACTGTTAACCCTATAGACCAAGCACGTTAACGCTAACATGAGTGAGCGAGCGTATATCCCGTTGGCGGACCTCTGCTGTTTGCGCGACAAATAAAGTTTTAAAAGATCAAGGTCGGCTTAAATTGTCCCATGGGGATAAACCGACCTTATAAATAGAATCGATCACAGAATTATGCATATTTTTTATTTTTAATCACACTGACAGTCATTTGCGGGGGGATGTAATGTTTGGAATTCAACGTAAAAGAAATTTCCATCATTTTTGTCAGTTTGTATCCGTTAAACAAGAATTATGAATAAACAGGCTACATTTAGGCCTGCATGAACTTTTTTATTATGTAGGCCTATATCCCCTAATTCAAGTTAACCAGTCGATTAGAAGAAATATTTACGATTATAATCATGCATTAAACGGCTACATTCAAATGACCATATCCTGAAGCGGACAATTCAATCGGCTATGGATTACCAGCACATCAAAAGCAAAGTTTTAATGTACATCACGAAGGATTATCAAGATAATAATGTGAAATATCAATCGTATTACCAATGCAGTATATGATACATTACAGTTAATTACTATACTCCTGTCGTAATTCGGAAAATGCAAATATGTAGGCTGCATGTATATATATTATACTGATTAAATATTTAATAAAAATACTGTACAGATTTTTTTTTCTTTGACAGTAAATACGATTTGATATGGCTCGTACTTACCTAAAGGGTCGTGTCTAATCAGTGCGTGGGGGTAATCTCCGCGGTGAAAGGGGTAGAGAGAGTTTGCAAGGGGTCCGGAGGGGTACGTAGCTGTGAGCGCCGAGGGGTGCGAGAAAGCTGGATGTATCGGCGTTGGCTCGTAGATGGGAGCTCTGTACGGCGACACTAAACTCGTAAACGACGAATTTGGAGACGGCAGAGTAGGAGCACAGACTGCTGCGTTTGGCGTCGGGGTCGCGCTTCTTCCCAGGATATCGTCGATGTAAAAGGGAGTCGGGTGCACGGGCTGAATTGGAGTTGGTGCGTAAAGAGGAACATTTGCGTTCATCGCCGAAGAGACGGGATGCTGGTATTGCATGGTGCTCCCAGTTACAAAGCAACAGCGTAACAGCACGCTATAATCCAGTTGCCCATAAAGTTCTAAGCACCAGAGCAATTAGGGCAAGTAGCTCTCCGCATCGGACAGGACCCGTTTGTTGGTAACGCGTATAGCATACAAGTCTAGTCGATATGTAAGCAATGAGAGGGAGGAGATAGCTGAATGGCCCACTTCCTGCAGGTACGCTTGCATTCTGATTGGCTCCCAGACTAGTATGCGGTTTACAAATAGCTCAAGTACAGCAGACCTTTAAGTGAATCCTATTCACTATTTGGAGCACGCATGTGTGATTTATACCGCTGAATAAAAACTACCAATATATTAAATATGTTTCATTCATTTAAATTATATAAACTAAGTTTAAGATGCCAAATGTTTACTTTTATTTTCCGTTCATTTACTGCTGTCTGACACGTTATGTGCGGCCAAACAAAAAAGTGCAACGTGACTTTTACTATAATTGATACACGTATCGAAACAACGAATAGGCCCGTAGCCTGTGTTTATTGTGCGGTTTACTCACCCCTTCAAATTAGCATTTATCAGAACTGTTTGCTGCTGTGGGGTAAATTTGGGTAAATTCGATGATGATCTTTCAATTGAGTATGACAGTTATGCATAATTTCTTAAGCCATTTTGGCCTAAAATATTAATATAAGTAACAACAACAACAATAATAATAAATTGGTAAAATATGGCACTACTAAGATAAATGGACCTATGTATTTTTTTGCTATAGCAAGCTATTTAAAAACGAGTTTACTATACTTTGGCCACGAATATCAAGTATATTTGATGTTTTGCGATAAACACAAAATATTAGCATAGTATTCCTACTTTTAGAAAATATAGCGTATACACCGCAAAAATGCGCTACAATAAAAAAATTAACTTTACGGACATGCATATCATACTGGGCCGTCTTCTGCCTTCTTAGGTTAATGTTAATTGTTGATTTGTAGAAATGGATATTATCTGTAAGGTTAACAGCTAATTAAATATAGACTAATTGGCGCAAATGCGGCAATATAAGTCTATGATTAAATCCACTTATCGTCTGAAAAGTTTATTGGACTATTGTTCTAAACAGGGTGCTAATTAATTGAATTTGACGTGTATCTTTTTCTTTTTAGCTCTTTAGACCAAGTGTGATCTAAAGCATAAACAGCTCATTCGTTAATATTGTATTAAAGTTATATAGAACAAAAAAAGACATGGTCAGTTTAATTAGACAAACAGGGAGTTTTATTAGTGGAAATACACTCGCAAGCATAACGATTTTAAGAATAAGCAAGTGCTCCATGCTCATCTTCAAATGCAAGTTACTACACCCGTTATCTGCATTGGCTTCGCTTCGATTTTTCATTCTAGCTGTGATAAACGGCACTTTCTAACCCTTTTAAAAGATAGACCTGCTGGGAACGATGAAACAATGAATATGGGCGTCAAGGGCTAAATAACTTCATCCGAAAGTGCACAGCCAAGATTGCTAATATTTAAAGTTCTTCAATCATTACGGTTCATTGATCGGACTGGCCTCCGTTGGCGTCTAGACTCTTGCGCACAAAAGGTTGTTAAATATGAAAAGCAAGCCGGTTATCTACGAGTCTGCTACGTTTCAGATAGGTAACCATTGGCGCCATAGCCGGGTATGTCACGGGTCATCCACCTAATCCAGGTCCATTTCATTTACCCAGTTCATAGTATTACCCTGCATTAAACTGAACCCTTTGGAACTAAAACATGTATTTGTGAGAGCCTTATTTTATCACCAGTAAACGAGCGGTTTCATGCATTTCCCAACATTACACATCTAATAACACATTTCACGTCGATAAAATCTAAGCTCAACTGGCACGGCTGATACTCAAAAAAAGTATATCATTGTTGAGCAATACGTTTTAGTCCAATAAAATATGACCTTTTTACACTGATTGTAAGGATGGTTAAAATCAGGGGGGCACAATAAACTATCGAATTGACTCCTTTATCAATAAATATATCAAAATGTATATATATAAAAATGCATTTAAACTTTAAATTCTCTACGCATTAGCCGTACTGTATACAGTGTTGTACACTAAAGAGTGAATACGGTAGTTAATCAGAATAATTACTCAGTGAGGATAAATACAAATTATTCAAGTATAGGATACATTATCTTTTCGAATGATTAAAGTGACAAATAATGAACAAGGCAAACGAAATTCGGAAGCGATTAAAACGTAAGTTTCTAGAATAAATCTAACCGAATCCACATCAGAGTGAGACGTATTTACGAATCTATGTATATCATACTAACAACGGAATTAACGAAGTGGTTCAAATTCTCCTTGCGTGCACGACTTAAGAAATAAATTTACCCAAAACTTAGAATTAAACCTCTTATGTTCCCTTATTACCGACTCCATTTGACAAAACATGGTTTCCCATGAAATTGATAGTTTTAGGTATGCATTTCCACCGACGTATGCATGCCTATTTAATAAACACAACCTCTCCCGTCAGTAGTATTGGACGACTGCAAGTTTAAGCTCTCCATCGGTGTGTTTGAGGGGGACGTACGCCCTCTAGTGGTAGATGTGCTCTACTCTCCCATATTCTCGGGCATATAACGATGCGATGACTGGAAACAACGAGATACAAGAACCGAATTTTAAAAGTTTAATGTTTAAATATTCCAATAAAATTCTTTTTTGGAAAGACGATCACAATAGTTACAAAATGCACCCTCCTCAAGCAACAACATAAATCCCAAGAAAGTGAAATAGCATTCAGAACAAGGAAATTAGTATAAACTTAGTGACAGAAAAATCAGACAGACAAATCAAAAACAAGATTAGTCATACAGCCATTAGTTCTGAACTCTCAGAGGCAGCCTGGATCGCTGGGGGGTCAAGTTCTTCTCATTTTCCACCTTAGAATGATCAAGGGAAGACTTGTTTTCCTTCTTTCCACCTCTCTTGTGCTTTAACGGGGAAAAAACGATTTTAAATCCATGGATTCAAACGATGCAGATTTTATGCCAATCTAGTACATGTTCAATTTCTACATGCATTCCTCTCACCTTGAAGAACGGAGCTCTTCCATTTTCATCGCACACAATGTTATCCTCATAATATGAGTGTTCAGTGATGACACTGTCATTACTGACACAAACTTCTTCCAGGGAGTCCTAAGTTTCAGAATGAATTATAAATTCTCTTGGAATGACGGCACATAAAACGATGCACATCAAGATCTAGAACTTCCATACCTGGTCGACTTGTTCCTCTTTTTCTTCGGTGACAGTCTCGCATGTCGAAAGAGCTTCTTGCAGCTCCTGCTGCTGTTTCCGGAAGTGTTCTAGTAGTTCGTGCCGGTTCTTGGTTTTAGCGAGGATTCTGGGGTAATCGTAGTCTCTGCGCTGAGGTGTCCGGCCTGAAAGAAGGTGGGAGATTAAACCCACCGGAAGTGGCAAGTTCAGGTTCAGAAAGTGCAAATCTAGACCAAGATTTTGTTTCATCCAACCAGTTGAGTACTCTGAATGCGACTCCTTATACTCAACTGGATGAGACCCACCAGCTCGCCACTCTCCATCTCTGAAACATGGCCAGGGGGTAGCCTACCTGTGGGGAAGTCCCTCCTAAGTTCATCCTTCAGGAAAGTGTTGACTTTGGAGAGCGCCTCCTTTGCGTGGGTGGCCAGCTCAGCCCCGTTGCGTTGTAGCACAGCCTCATCAGAGCCAATCTGTTTTTCCAGATTTGTCAGGGTCTCCTCCACTTCGGCCTGCTGCAGTTGTAGATGGTCGTTTGCTTGCTGGAGGGCTTGTTGACAGCTGGCCTCAATGCTCTTAAGGGAAAAGAGGACCAGAAACAGGTTTAGCAAGTGAAGTTTGACTCTTATGACCATGAGTCTACATAGCTGAATCAAAGATAGCAAAACAATGGTGCAGAACATTCCCATATATAATCCAAGCTGATAAGTTAAATAGGATCTCAATCTGCCTAAGCATTCATCTTTCCTGAATTACTTAACCCATTGCCCTCTTGGCAGAATTCATTAGCAGTCCATAAAGAATTGGGAACGCTTTGGTTATGGGAGTTACACAAAAACAGACTAAAGGACAGAACAAAAAAAAAAGATTCGTTCTCTCTGGACCAGATTGTAGAGGTGGGCTCAAACATCTAGAGGTGGTGGGAAGAAGACTGATTGGTTGGTCTTGCCTCCTCTAGTTGCTTGGGCCCACCTCCTCTACAATCTTTTTTTTTTTTTTTTTTCCCCATTTTGCTCTCATTGTGACATTTTTGTGCAAGAAACTCCAATGAGCGAAATCCTCAAGCCAGTTCAGGATGCACTAGGAAGACCCAGATCCAGTAAAGTGAACTCCAACCTGCAGCATGTTTTCAGCAGAGGCTTTGCGAGTTCTGATCATGGACAGCTGGTCCTCGGCGAAGGACACCACTCCATCCATCACGGTCCCGCACTGCGCCACGGCCGTCTCGGCCAGCCGGCTGACTGAGGTCTTCAGGTAGGAGCACTGGCTGAAGCACTCCTCAGTCACCCGAGCGCCCTCCTCAGCTGTACGGCGGGCCTCAGAGATCAGCACATCAGTTGAGGACTCCAGGAGCCCTTTGCAAGAAATGACAGTCTGCTCCGCCGTGGTACAGTGCCTGCCAGGGATTTCGGGGATATGGTTAACCCCCTGGGGTCAGGTACATCGTCAATGATGCAGCGTACTGTTCGCGTCTATTTCAGTTTATATCTCGCTGAAATCTTAATGCATAACCATGAGAAAAAAAAAAAAAAAAAAGCCGGCTAAATCTGTCTTTTGAAAACGTCTATTGTCAGAAGTATTAGCGTTTTTAAAATTAGGTTAAAATCAGCAAAAAAGTAAACGATGTCACCTTTCTTTGTTTTACCTGTATCGAGGGCGTGTAGTACCGCCCTCACGTGAAGATCGCTATTCGCATTTTAAATAGCCGCATTACCACGTATTTAAATCGCATTCGCATGGTAGCGGCTCATGTTTACACATAAGAGCTCCTAGATATTCAATGGAAGGAGACCAGAAATAGTGACACGAGTTCGGTTTTTCTTATTTATCCAGCTGAATGTTGCAACTACACCATTTAGGCATCTTAATGTAGCCAAGACTTTGGTGATCAGATATCTGGGATCAAAACAAACTGCCACCATTGCTTACTATGTACTTTTATAATGTTTCTGCAATTGTTCCAAACTGCATTTTGCAATGTCTATACTTTGATGTCAAATTACAAACTTAACAAATCTAACATCTAACATACATTAAAATAAAGATGTATATTTGTTTTGCCATTACACAAGAAATAATCTGCCATGAATTAAGTTTGAAATTTGAAGAAATGTGTGATCATGCCCCAGTCAGTGAAAGTGTGTTTCCTACCCCTAGGCCCCAGACGGTTAATAGTTAGGTGACTGGTGATCAAGTGACAACTGGGCTATCCGAATCTGCACATGCATAAATACTTTGATAAGTCTGCCGATACCATGACATTTGGGCTCCCCGTCCCCCAAAATTAACTTACAGCTGTATGTCTTGCTGCAGGTTACCCACTGGGACCTGAACCGCATCAGACTGTCTCAACAGGCCCTCAAAGTCATTCTGGGTTTCCATTGTCAGCAGGTTTAATTGATTCTGCAGGCAGGAGATGACCTGGGACATTCCCTGTGGAAAAAGGGGCGCAAGCTGGTAAAATGCATGCATTCGCAAGCTGCTCGCATTTCAGATCATGCATGTGAAGGGAGCACGGACCGTTGAGTGCTTCTCGTTTGCCTTGATGATCTGCTGTTTCAGGCAGTCCTGCTCCGCCTGCAGGGAGCGAAGGCCCTCTGTCGCAGATTCACGCATCTTAGCCAGAGTGGAGGCGTGCTCAGTGAAGAACGAGGCCATGTCATGCTTCATGCTCTCCATCTGAGGACCACCAGGTTACCAAATAGAGATGTAACGAGACTCCTTATTCAAGAACAATACATAAGATTGGATCTAGGGATGAACAATATTTGAAGTTCACGTTCCAATAGAGATTTCTGCAATAAATACTACAATATACTTATACAATAGACTCATTTGCCCAAAATAAACCACAGATGCTCCTCAACTTACGATGGGTTTATGTTCCGATTAATTCATCATAAGTTGAAGATATCGTACGCCGAATATAAAGTGATCAATATCTCATACAGTGTTTAACAATGTGTCGTATGTTTACACTCACAATCGCCACGGAGGTCAGCAGCATCTATGCAGCCACGCTTCTGTCGCCTGGCATCAGTAGAACAACTGGTATGACACATTGCTGACCCGGGCACAGATCAAAAGTCTGTGTACTGAGTACTGAGTGTGGATCGCTGTTTTAGTAAAGATATCCTAATTCAAACCATCGTAAAGCGAGGAGCATCTGTATAGCCAAATGTGTCAAATAAGTTGGCGGCGTCGCCACAAGTTGTGCCAACAGACACAAAGCAGTGCTTTGGTTTGCTTTTCTTCTCCTCAACCCAACTGACCGTTGCAGCCCTCATGATGAGAATTGCATGTACATACCACACCATGATGATGTTAACCTGACTCTTTGTGCAGACCTATGGTTATGGTTAAGTGCATTAGTAAATTAAGCAGACATACTTTTTCTGCCAAGATGGAATGGCTCTGTAGGGATTGCTTCAGTGTTTCATTCATCTCCATCACAGCGTTTATCCCTGGTAGGATTATCGCCAAGAGGCCTTCTTCCATATCAATCTTATGCTCCTCCTACAGAGAATCACATGATTTAATCGTAGGGTTATAGGAGCACGTGCCTAGGCAAGGATTAGCAGTAGTTAACTGGTTCAGACGATCGTACCAGAGCACGGTGAAGACGATCCTTCGTATTCTGGCACAGCGATTCCTCCTGTGCCATATCAACTTGGCACTTGGCCACGTTTTGGCTGACAAGGTCCTCGATGCTCTTGAAAGATGAAGCTACGACGGATGTAGCTTCACTGAAAGCGGTGCGATTCAGGGTCAGCAGGTCCGCTACCAGGAAGGGAGAGGAGATTTAGCGCAAGGTCCTCAGCCATCACCAGTTCAACAGAAGCGCAAACTCACCAACTGATCCAGAATAGAAGCTCAGCATTCCCTGATGCTTGGCACTCTGCTCTTCGATGGATTTCTGCATCTGGTTAAAGTCGGCCTGCATCCGGCTGGCAAAGTCCCGCTGCGCTTCCACGTTGTGTTGCTCGACGGCTTTCTTGCGGTCCAGTTTCTCGTGCAGACCAGAAACGTCGCCGGTACTGGCTTCAACGGTGGCCAGCAGCTGAAACAAAGGGTTGGGAAGGTGGCCCAGTTCATCACACCGAAGGCTCGGCCAGAGTCTCGAGTCGGCCCCGAAGCAGAGGCTGTGGTACCTCACCTCGCCCGCAGTGCTGTACAGTCTGCTCTCTGTGTTTTCCAGCTGGGAGACGATGAACTCTTCTTCGCCGAGTTTCATCCTGGTGCGCTGGAGGTCACGGTTTGCTTCATCCAGCTGGCTCCTGACCTCTCTCAGGTCCTCTGTGCACTGCTCCAGCTCATGTTTGCCGTCAGAGAACATGTCTACCACCTGTGATGGGCCATCCAGAAGTCCAGCATTGCAAGATTGGCTACCTAGAACACTGATCACAGGCTTAGGGCCCTAATGGGGGGGCTTTTCAGGCAAGACTATGCTTGAGGTTTATCAGTTTCCTTTTCACCGTTTGCCGGTACATACCCTCTTCATCTCTTCCTCCAGTGCAAGCATTTTCTCTGTGAACTCTGTGATCTGTTCTTCCTGTGTAACGATCTTACTGCTCATTATGCTATAATGAAAAGGGAAATCAGTAACGTCAAGAGTTTCCCTTGCACTTGACTTTTCACAAGTTCAAAATTACAACAAAGTCAGTTCAGACGTACTCAAAGTTCTCGATGGACAAATAGACACCGTTCTTCTCCCGAGAAGCAGCCAGGTCTCGTTTCAGACGCTCAATCTCTTCGGTGTATTCCTGTTAAGCCAGTCAACACAAACCGATTAGAACTGCACAGGATTCAATGGCCAGGGAAGCCCAGCATCGAGGTACAGGAGAACCATGAGTTTTACCTTGATGAGAGCTCTCTTAGTCAACTTCTGGTTCACTTCAGGCTTGTTCATGATGTTCTTTGCTCTGTTGGCGTACTCCAGCGTACTCAATGTTTCCTATGGGAGTATTTAGAAAGAACAACACTTCATTTAGAAAAATAATCACTCCATCACCGCCAAAAGAAGCCAGTTTAAAACGCCTTCCCAAAAATTATTCTGCAACTTTAAAAAGGTGAATCTGACCAGAGTACAAGTTATCCCTTCACAAGAAAAATAAAAGCATATGTTTGAGCTGAATTTCAGTTTGTATTTGACAAAAGTTGAATACCTCCAGGTTGATGGAAGCCGGAGAGACCGTTGCGATGATTGAGGTCTTTGTTCGACCACCCAGAGAGTCCTGGAGGATCCGTGTAAGTTTTGACTCCCTGTAGGGCACATGGGGGGTTCTCTCCACCAGTGCCGTGATCACGCGGCCCAGCGTCAGCAGGGACTGGTTGATGTTGCCCGCCTCTCGGGCACGCTTGTCCACAGCCCCCGAACGGCCAATGTTCTCGCTGCCAGCGAGGTCGACCTACGTAAGAGGGACCCAGAAGGGTTTTGTGGAGCCAAAACATTGAGCCGTCATCAGACCTGAGGGGAATACGAATCTTACCAAATTCAGCTTGCCAATCTTGACAAGCTCCTCCCCATCAAGAGTGGTCTCCTTCATGTGAATTGTGATGGAGAACACTGAATGAGAGCGACTGAAAACAGAAGAAATGGTCGTAAGGCTTTCCAAAGCAGGTCGAACAATGAAGGCGGGACACGGTCCGATTCGCACCTGGAGTAGGCATTCATCAGCGTGGACGCAGTCTTCCTTTTGGCAGCACCGCGCTCCAGAATCTGATAAACCTCATCTTTGTTGTGTACCGTGATTTCCTCAAGGCCCTTGATGATGACCCCTCGCTGAAAAATGGGAGAAAGTGTGAGTGTGTGTGGTGTCACCGAGAACGACGTATTCCCGCGGCGAACAGGGCAAAAAAAAAAAAAAGGGAAAAAAAAATAAATAATAATTCAGGCAGGATCACGATTCATGATCTTATGATTCTTTTTCGTGTTAGTCTGAAGACTATTTAGCAAGTTACTGACCAAGTTGCATACATTACTAATGTGGAATTCTTTATAGGGACCAACTCCATGTTGGCCATGCCACTACATTGCTAAATATGGAAAGGTGTTACATGTTGCAAATTGCACGCTGGGATGAGGTCACGAAGAGTGAGAGGAAGAAATCCAAGGCACTGCATACTGGTTTGCCATTACTGGTCTACTGGTGTGTCAAAATGGATTTGACTGAAAACAACTTCAGATGCATGTAAAAAACTGCAACTGATATAATGTGCATAATCTCTCCATAAAAGGCAGATCGTGGAGACAATTTAAACCATTCACTATCTAAGATCGTAAAATCACACAGCCATACGAAAAGGTTATAATTTAGTTATCCAACTACTCCAATAGTGTTAGAAAGTCTTCAACCAGAGAACCGATCTCTACACATAAACATAATCCCAGTATTTTAACCACCCCGTCTCTGTCTCTCACACACACACAGGTTTGTATTTATATCATTAGAAATTAAATTTCTAAGGGGAAAATCCTAATCCCAGCAATGATAAGCCCTACCCAGCCCTAATCATAGCCATAGGTAACCAAAATAACCTGTTTTTAAATGACATTGTGGGGACATTTGGCACCCACAATGCAATGCCATTCAGAGTGTGTGTGCGCATCACAAACATAGAATATGGGCATAGTGGGTAAAAGGGAAAGGCGTGTTAATTCACTACATAAATGAACGAGGATATGGGCTATACCTTATTACGAGGGTCATCAAACATCTGAAGCCTCTCTGTAACATCAGCAGAAGGGCTGAGAAGATCAAAGAGCTCCTCATTATAGATCTCCAGTAGGGACACCTTCACAGAGAACTCTGTTCCGTTATCGGACAGCTTCTCGAAAATCTGATGAAGGGTTCGTGGGATGACACCTGCCAGTGGATCCTAGGAGGGGAGATATGGAGATTACATACATACTAAAAATTACAGTCCCAACATAGTGACAGATAAGGTCACAGCAAACAAGAAAAGATTCTGCGATGACCTAATTATAACATCTGCAAACAAATCATAAACTGACCTTGAAGCACAAAGGTCAATGCACTACATATTGCTATCAGAGGGAACAATTTGGCAATTTAATGTAAGATTATCTTGTGGTAAAATAGACACCCATACACAGGAGCATTCATTTGCAGTCACGCGTGTGGTTCCTCAAATAGAATAGCCACTTTTATTGTCATTCAGAACATACACCAGTTAGTGTACATCAGAACGAAACTTCATTGCATTTTTGCTTACCATCAGCCTGGCAGAGTGTGTAAAAAAAATAGAATACAAGTTGAACTCACATAAAAATATATTAACCGCAGTATAGCAGCAAAAAACCAGTGTACATCACCGTATTGGTTATAGTGCAAGACACAGTATATATTAAAAAAATATATAAAATAATATAGTGCATAAAGTTCCTGAAAGTGACATCTGATGGATGGAGAGGCGGAGTGTGGGGAGGGGGCTGGGCTGTCATGAGTAAAATGAAAATACCTCTTCCCATGTAAATTCCTCATTTGGAGACCTTTCACCTTCCATTGTGAAAGTTTTCCCTGTTCCAGTCTGGCCATATCTGCAATTTTAAAAAGGCAAAACAAAATTACACAAAGACAAATGAGTCGTACAGTTGCTTGGGTGGTTCTGCCGTTCGGTTAATCGTTTGACAGCTCCTATAATTTCCCGTTTGGGACCGACAGACTAATCGACTAATACTTACGCGAAAACCGTGCAGTTATAACCCATAATGACTTCATCCAAAATCGGGCAGACGACACTTCTGTACACCTCGATTTGCTTTGCCGAAGGTCCAAACACCTACATTACAGAAAAGAACAGTAGTAAACTAATGACATCCACAGCATAACTGATCCCCTTTTCCCAGCGCCTTTGCACAAACAGTCACTCTTCATCCTCGCTTAACAGAATTCTGGTTTAAGCCCTTCAGATACAAGAGGATTTGTGGGGGCAGCTCACCATGTCAAACGTGTAAGTCTTCCTGGCGGACTTATCGCCTGCCCCTCCAGTGCGCACGTTCACCTCCCTCCGGACCTGTTCGCACTCGATCACGGAGTGGGAGGACTTGCGCTCCGCCGTGTTGAACGGTCTGCGAGGCGGAGGCGATGGAGAGATGGAGGGGGACGGAATGGAGAGATGGAGGCGGTCAGGATGCGCTCGGTCTTCATAAGGTGCCAAAAGGCGCCGAGGTAAAAGTGACCATGCTTTTTACCTGCATCTCACGACAACCTGGATGTTTTTCGCCTTCTCTTCCTTTTTGCTAAGGACCGAAGCGTTCGCCGACATTCTGGCCAAATTTAAGGTCTAGGAGAACGTTAGAAGCAATATAGATCACTGCAGAACCAGCAGCAATAAAACGCAGTTAAATCCGCAGTATAACTATCCATCAATTAATCAATGACGTCTAAATTATTACCCAAAATAACCACACATAAGAATGACAATAGTAGGTGTAAATAGTGATTAATCGGTCAACTAAATAATGTTGAAAAACATCGCAAAGTGCCAACAAGGTAGACGGATTAGCTCGGCGATAACTTTTTTACAAACTACTCACGAAGTAATTTTAGCGCTTTACCTGTTACCCTTGTTATTCCTCTGTCAGTCGCTGTCTCCTCCGAGTAATAAAAGAATAGTTTCTGATAAAAAAAAAATACAGTTTTTCAAAAGTGAATGCGCCTCAAACACCCACCAGCACGTCCACTACGCTTACCGGATCGCTTTTCCCTGCTTGGCTGCTCGCGGTATTTTGAATGTTGCGATGATGTCTTTTTCGACCAATCAGAGAAGAGAACGACCCAAGCGCGTGCGTTCATTGGCGAAGACGTAAGCGTGCCTCGAAGGGCACCATGGGATGTCTCGCGAATTTAAATTAGGATAGAAAGAGGAACTGCTCGTGGATGTTGATGTTTCTCGCCTTAGCCCCAAATCTAATTGCGTATTTATCGTTAACTGGTTAGTTTTCTTTAATGTCGTGCATGATTCTGCAACTTAAACGCGATTCATCCCCCAAGAGCTTGGTTCGCCACGGGAATACATCGTTCTCAATGACACCGAACAATTTCTGAGTTTGTCTTAATATGATATTCCATCCTTTCACAACATAAGAATTTCATATGCTCCAGGCGACTTTGTCCAGCATAACTTGCTTTATATAATGCCATACATTTTTTTCCAATTACGTATTAGTTTATTTACTTAAAATTTAATCTATGTTTTTTAAATATAGAGGCTGCATCAAAGGCAGTCGTGGAGGTGAAAGCTGCAGCACTAGAGGAGTTTGGAGAGTCCATTGAGAGTCACTTGGATTGGCTCCAAAGATTCGGATGTTTTGGTAAACCATTCAATGCTGTAGGAGGAGTCAGGAACATTGATCAGGGTGGGGATGTATTTATTAGCTCTGGGGATACTGAGTGGTGGAAGGAACAGTCTGAGGGCCCCCTCAAGTGAGTGAAGATGTCCTCTCACCACTAAGCTGTGCTTGAAACTTTTGGTGGATTAGAGCGGTGTTTCTCAGCCCGGTCCTCGGGGACCCCAAGACTACAAGTCTACATTTTTGCTCCCTCCCGCAGGCAGATGACGTTGTTATGGTGGTCAGAAGCCTCCATGGCAGCAGGAGGGATGAGATCTGTAGAGAAAGTGTTGGCCTCCAACGTTTGTAAATTTCAAAAAACAGGATATCTGGGTTGCAAGGATATCTGGTATGGGTCATTCCATGTCAAATCATCACACTTTCAGACCTCATCGTCACGGATTTTAACGAACCGTGGCATGCTGATTTGGTCACATGAGTAACTCATGAAACTGAAATTGGGCGTGTCTGGGATCAATATTGAGCGAGATTTAATCAAACTAATTTTAAAGATGAGAATAAGCACCACCATATCCTAGGGCATGGTGCTGTCACAGAATGGAATCTCTATCCTCACCTATGACCATGAACTGTAGATAATCACCAAAACAATAAGGCTGCGAGACCACAAGAGCGCTGCTTTGGGCACATACCACTGAGTGGAGGCCCCAGCGCAGACCCAGGCCATGCCGTTGGGACTCCAGGAGAAGCAGTGAAGAATATGATGATCAACATGAGAAATATTATACAAATAGACTTTATTTACAGTATAAGTCAGGTCACCAATATTTTTTCTTATTCAGATATTATAGTTATTATGAGGCTGAACACTGTGAACTGAAGTATAACATTTTTGATTTAACATTTAAAACGTCTCGGGGGGGGGGGGGGGGGGGGGGGGGTTGGGCCGGTTTTTTATAATTTTTTTTACCCCCAACATAAACAAGATTTATTACCATTAAGG
>JAODKC010000045.1:11488866-11516360 GCA_026777985.1 Mormyrops attenuatus
CCCCCCCCCCCCCCCCCCCCCCCCCCCCCCCCCCCCCCCCCCCCCCCCCCCCCCCCCCCCCCCCGATCTGACATGCTTGATATAATCTTCTTTCGCCGCATCTTACACAAGATTTATGACCATTCAGGGACAGTTCTGGAGAGGAGGGGGGCAGTGCTCCCGTGACAACATGCATGGTCCCCCTAAATACGAATGCTACTTGGGTCTGAAACAAATGCATTATTATTTTACCATTATTATTTGCATTTATATTTGTAGTCTAAAACTTTGTACCTTTCTTGACAGACACTTATCTTGGGTGCGCCGGGTGGTCGAGTCGCTTCAGTTGGTGAAAAAAATCAAGCCTGTGGAAACAAGACAGTCTAAACAAGAAATCAGTGAGACTCATATTTGTAAACTTACCAGCTTTCAAAATTGTGTTCTGCTTCCTAATACAGGCAATCTAGTGTAAGTAATACTTGGAGGACATTAAGGTCTAATGTATCCGCCACTCCAACAGAACAACTGGCCTCCGTCTGCCCCCCAGCTGAAATGGTCTAGAAGCGTCACTGACCGTTCCGCCGTCTCCGTGTCTTTCAGGACTCCGCACAGAGCAGGGCAGCATCGGGACAGAAGTCTGAGTTTCCACCCGGAATCTCTCAAAGGACGTACCGGTCCGCCCGATACGCGTCCCTCCCCCCAACAAGGCTCTTTGGTTGGCTCGCCATAGTTCCGCCCTTCATCGTCGGGTCTTTGACACTGCTGAACAGCGCCATGTACCGCTCCCTCCGAAACCTTCAGCGATTAAATAGCAGCCTCCTAGTTCTGCAAAGGAGCGCCAATATCAGGAAAGGCGGGCCCTGCCTCTCTGCAGCCTTTATTTCGTCTAGAATGGTGAGCTTAATGCAATTTTGCTGCGCGTTTTCTCTTGCATGGTCCTTATAGGCCCTCGGATGACCTTTTCTACCTCTATATACGACTAGTAAGCAGCTGCTACTAAGACATCGTGTAATTGATGAATCATCGAATGTATACTCTGTCCTACCAAAGCTGACATGTTTTTTTGGGATGTGATGTAGTGATAAAAAATATATATATATATATATATATTAATTAACGTTACTCGCCTGCGAGCAAGCGTCGTTGAAATACCATTATAAAATATCGCACTGGCTGTTTAGCTAAGAAGGTCAAAGTCAATATTATGGGATTAATAATTACTGTATATCCCGGCCACTTCATAGGCCAGCTCAGAATCATATAGGATCGAGCGGGACACCTTCGGTGAACTGAAAGTCCCCAACGACAAGTACTACGGCGCGCAGACTGTCAGGTCCACGATGAACTTCAAAATCGGCGGTGTTACTGAAAGGATGCCGGTAAGCGTTTGCAAAGCATTTTATTTTTAGGTTTTTCAAATGACAGGTTCCCTATCTTTCAGGATATATGTGCAACGACAAAACCCAGTGTGGCAACAGGATTTGTTATGCAATTCGATGTATCTCTTTAGTCGCAGTAGTGTTCTGCACAGAGATGGCACCGACCCTACGCGTTAATTGTTTCCGTGCATCTCTCAGGTTCAGGTTATTAAAGCCTTTGGGATTTTGAAAAGAGCTGCTGCGGAGGTGAACAAGGACTACGGCCTGGACCCAAAGATTGCAGATGCCATTGTGAAGGCTGCAGACGAGGTGCAAGATCTTGATATCAATAAAGACTTTGAGATATTACAGCGACTTCGGGCAGGAAAATGCTCACTGATGTTCGGATAGTACCATTAAAACTGTATTAGTGAGACCTCTGCAAATGTTGTTGTTTTGTAATACATACTGTGTGCACTACACTTTTATATATTCCTTATTATATTACAAATACAGCTGTAAGTTGTCATGGGAAACCATGATTAGCAAAATGAATCTAAAAACATTATTTCAAGGTGAATTTTCCCAGCACATTTTATTTTACTGAATGTACTGTGATATAATACTTCCTTGTGATATGTTTATCATTCTCAGGTCATAGCTGGGAAACTAGATGAACACTTCCCCCTGGTGGTCTGGCAGACCGGATCAGGCACTCAGACTAACATGAATGTGAATGAGGTTATCAGCAACAGGGCCATTGAGATTCTGGGAGGGAAGCTGGGTAGCAAGGATCCAGTGCACCCTAACGACGACGTCAACAAAAGCCAGGTAAGTCATGTTAACTCTTATGCCTCAGTAGTGTTTTTTTAATCCAGAACCTGTAATGATTTGAGCAGGACACCTGGATCATTACACAGTAGTGATACGACCGTTTCGGTTTGCCTGTGTCAGAATTCGCGATGCCTTTAAATTCAGCAATGCCCTCTCTCTGCCAAACCTGTGATTCAGCAGTGTGTTTCCTTGCAGAGCTCCAACGACACGTTTCCCACAGCCATGCACATTGCGGCTGCTAAGGAGGTCCACGAGGTGCTCCTCCCCGGGCTGCAGACCCTGCACGATGCCCTGGCGGTGAAGGCATCGCTGTTCCAGAGCATCGTCAAAATCGGGCGCACCCACACGCAGGATGCCGTACCCCTCTCCCTGGGACAGGTGCTGAGCGGCGTCTTCGGCGTGGTCTATACAAAACGTAGGGACACACCTCACTGTGATTTGAGCAGGTTGGCGCATCTAAGCAGGCCACATATGTTCAGTGTTCTGTACGCTTAATTACTGTAGCTCTGATTTGTTCCACATTGTCTGAGGTACCGGCAAATGCCACACGGCTAATTTAAGCAGCTGACTGTTAATCTGCATCGCATGCACTGCAGAGGCATGTGATTAATTACATATACGCTTCAGTTTCTAGCTAAAACTTTCAAAATAAAAATGATTACAGAATAAATAGAATAGTGATACTTTGTTCATCGCACCTTGCTCTCCATGAGCAAGTGAGAGCAAGCTTGGGGGTCACAGCACAGGGTCAGCCAGCGTGTAGCTCCCTTGGAGTTCGGGATTCAAACTGATGACCTCCTGGTCAGGGGCACAGAGTCTTAATCTGCTGAGCCATACACTGCTCCCCAAAAACGAATGAATGATTTAAAAAAAAAAAAAAGAAAAGAAAGAAAGACCAGTAAAAAATCCAGTATGTGGTTGGTTTGAAAGAGAAACGTTTAAGAAGATGAAATGTTTTGCTTGCAGGCTGTTTGGTTACGATGACTGACCGCTTTCTGTGCCTGTACCATCCAGGAGTTTGGGGGCTATGTCCAGCAGGTGAAGTACAGCATTGAGCGCGTGAAGGCGGCCATGCCAAGGGTGTACGAGCTAGCGGCTGGGGGCACTGCCGTGGGCACCGGCCTGAACACACGCATCGGCTTTGCTGAGAAAGTCGCAGAGAGGGTCTCTGCTCTTACAGGTACCTCCAGTTCTCTCTATACAGAAAATGTCAAAGCTGGCATCTTCTATAATGCTTGTATGTTGTCCAGTTTGGTTCTTCAGGAATTCTAGAAGATATTGATGCTTGAATTAAGTTTTATGAAAAAAAGATGCTAAATACACTTTAATCCAAAGCTACTTAAAATTTTCATCTGGTTACAGAGCTGGATATTTTATTGGTGCAAATTCATGTTAAGGGTACTAGAGCAGGGCCTTGGATTTGGAACAGGAATGGCCAGCCTGGTGTAGCGTAATTTATCTTTTTAATCTTTCAGGTGTTTCTAATACTGGTGTTCTGATGATTTATAAAATGTGGAATATGTGTTGTTAATCTTTGGCTTGGATAGGATGTGACACAGGTCCAGTCTGATCCAGGAACTGTTGACTCTTCCGTGCTCGATTGTGCAGGTCTGCCTTTCGTGACGGCGGCCAACAAGTTTGAGGCGCTGGCGGCGCACGACGCCTTGGTGGAGCTGAGCGGGGCGCTGAATACCGTAGCATGCAGCATGATGAAGATCGCCAATGACATCCGCTTCCTGGGCTCGGGACCCCGCTGTGGCCTGGGCGAGCTTATCCTGCCGGAGAACGAGCCGGGTAGCAGCATCATGCCCGGTGGGTGGCCTGTCATCAGTCGCTCTCCCCTCCTGCCTACTCGTCCTTTTCCTGTACCCACACGTCCGAGCAGCTAACCTTGAGCTTAGTGAAAGGTGGAGAGAGCCTCAGACATTTAGTGACTACCTCGGTTAGCAATATACGGTCTATTTTATATCCGTCGGTCAACAAATACGACGGATATAAAAACTTTTTCTGTCCGATGCGCACATTTACGACTCAATTTCATATGCCTGAGAACATGCACTGGAGCGAGAGAAATGTTAAAAAATGTCCACTTCATGAAGGATGAAAGAAATTGGAAGGCCGAAGTAAAGTGGTCATTTTGCTTTAACGACCTGGTGGTTGGAATGGAACTAGAGCAATGAGGAGTAGTTGTCCTCACATGTGAGGACACTTTGAAGTCCCGGATTTAGCTGAAAAATTTGGACAGTGAGAGCCAACAGAAGAGGTAACGTGAAGAACGAGAAAACTGCGCACAGGGAACATGGTAGCTAGAAGAGAGACCTTCTCAGACCAGACCATTGTTTGATCTGCTCCCGCCTCCTCTGTCTGTCTCTGGCCAGCATCCCTATTGGCCATCGATGTCACCTGACAGCTTCATTAAAAACAGAAAAAACCGACGAGCTTATTTTTGGCTGCACAGTGAAGGATACCTGATTAAAATAGAAACAGCCCTTTTCTTTAAACATGCAGATTCAGTCCTGCTGTCACTTCTCAGCTCCGAGTGGCTGAAGGCCATTCACAAAACTGAAGCTCAGCTTCCAGCCAGATTTAAAGCAGCTTTACCTTCTGCTGAGCTGCATCGTGGTTTGAATAGGGGCAGCAGTGAACGGAGGTCTTTTTAGGAGCGTCGGAGTAGCTTTGGGCTGTTCGTCCACAGCTGTCACTGCCATTTTTGAGGTAGGGTTAGGTTTCACGCAATGTTTGGTTTCCCCTTGGCATCTCTCTGAATACACCTCGAGGTTATATTAGGGATATGGATTTATAAAAATGGTGCAAAGGTTTCTTACGGGCATTGTCGTTGGTTGTGCTAGTTGATCTTCAAGATTTGCACACCAATGAAATAGTATCATAAAAAATAAGTCACTGTAATGGAAAGCTGTTGCTAATTCTTCAGTGGTTTGTGTTTCAAGCTCCGAAATGCTTCCAGTGTTTGTAAAAGGCCTCGACCTCATCTTTGACGAAAATAGAAGGCAGTGGTGGGGGGGAGGGGCGGCATTTGACGTTTGGCCAAGAGCGAGTCGCTGTGCACATCTTTCGATCATGTTCTTTGCAGTCACGGTCTGCCATCTATCACAGGCGATTTTTAAAGGGATTTACCTAACACTCTGTGGTTATTACACACGGGACCTGAAACCAGGGATTTGGAAGACCGAGCATTCCTCAAGTGTTTTGGGGGGGGGGGGAGCACAAAAAGAAAATATTTGTCAAAGAAGAGAGGGAATGGAGCAAAGTGCATGAGGATGGTATTGCTGTTATATAACCACAGTTGCTCAATCTGTCTGCTACAGGGGCGATTTTAGGGTTTTATGGGGGACATAAGAGGGGCCATGATTTATACAGGGGGACTAACCTTATCATTAGCCAATCATATGTTTTGAAATGGTGAGTGATGGAGGAGGGGTACTCCAGGGACCAATCATCTCTCAGCTGAGATCAGTGTCCCTGGGGTCCCACCTCTATATACTCCCCTGGTCATCTGCTCTTTGTTAGTTTTGTCTTATTAATTTATTCCTGGGTGATGATATTTCAAAGCCCGCCAGTTGCAGTGGTTGTAAATGGGTGAAAGGAAGCCTGAGTGTCTCGTTTATTGCAAACCTTGTGGTTCGGCCGTTTCCTGTTTTAAGCGGCCCATTCGTGCATCTTCCAGAGGCTTATCCCGTAGAGGGTCATGCAGAGCCTGGAGCTCATCCCAGGAAAAACAGGACACGTGGCTGGGGACTCCCCACATGGGATGCCAGTGGCCCAGAACACATGAGGCTTTATTCTGCTTCTCGTTTCCAGGGAAGGTAAACCCCACGCAGTGTGAAGCCATGACCATGGTGGCCGCCCAGGTAATGGGCAATCATGTCGCCGTGACGATCGGAGGCAGCAACGGACACTTTGAGCTGAACGTCTTCAAGCCCATGATGGTGAGAGTGCATTTTTCATGATATCGTTAAAGGCGATTTTTAACCGGAATCATCTACATTACAACTAATACACGGTGACTTTTGTCACATCATTTTTTTCATCTACTAATTTGAATGCAGACTCTGCTTTCAGTAATACAGGATCGTTATTTTGACACCATGCTATCCTAGCAGAATCTCTGATCAGTGTTAAAATGTGTGAGCCCCGTTTTACCTCTGGGTGATTAAAAAATCACACATACAGAGTAATGAATATATTAATCTATATGCATGTAATAATATATTTGTTAATAAATAGCTTATTTTGTGGTTAAATGAACAATTAAAGGTTGTGGGCTGCTCAGAGATCCCAGCATGAGATGTCAGTCCAGGACCGTACGCCTGGACACGTTAGCTTACATGGTGACCTTACAAAATTGTGGCACCTGGGTCCTAATGTCTGTAGAAAGTAGAGGAAGATCAGAGGCCTTCCAGGTCTTCTGAGATATTTCTTGGGTGCGTTCTAGCTACTCCAGCACCATCCTTTACACAGACAGGGACTCGTTCCGTTCATTGTCATTATTTGCTAAAACTTCATCTATATATTTGAGATTTGACTTGAGAGAGACTCACACACACAAGCTGACCGTAGAACTGATCACTATCACGTAGTGTTTATGTGGGAAGTAGAGTTACTTTCCCAAGTTGATGGGCTTCTCATGTATTTTCACACATTTACTTTGAAAGTAAAGAAGCCCTTCTCAAAGTTCTGAAATGTAGCGGCACGCACCCAAAACCGAATTATGTAACATGGGTTTTATGCTTCGAGGGCAGATTTCTCTTCAGACTGTTTACTTCTTTGTAAAATTTGTGGCCAAAAACCGCCGAAAGACACACACACTTCTGTGTTTTCTGAACGTTTTTATTCATTTGTTTAAAATGCAATAACATGTAACAGATAGGCATTGTGAGGTGAGGATACGCGTAGTTGTTTAGTAAATTCCGACAAATGCTCTGTGTGTAATATAGTTAGTTCCATTTTTTCCCCGTGGTGTTGACTGCTTTTGTTTACCTTGTGCCTACAGTTTTGCTCTTACATAAGAGAATAAATCTGCATGTAAGAGCCTTCTGCATTCAACAGTATCGTACTCAACAGCTGAATTCAGACCAGTGTGGATGTATTTTTAATATGGCTGCATTTGTGCGTTGTAATTGGCGAGCAGTAAAGATGGAGTCCTGCCAAGGCCTCCAGTTTTGTAAGACCGGTTTTTGCTGCATTGCGGTGGAGAACGGACAGCCTGTTGTGAAGCAATCTGCTATCCAAGACCCAGTCTGCACTGTGTCCGCCCAGATTAAAAACGTGCTGAACTCCGCCCGTCTGCTGGGTGACGCCTCCGTCTCCTTCACCAAGAACTGCGTGGAGGGCATCGAGGCCAACAGAGAGAGAATCAACAAGCTGATGAACGAGTCACTCATGCTGGTCACAGCACTCAACCCACACATAGGTAAGCCAAGCACAGCCACTAGAGGGCAGGCACGTACAGCTTTCCTCCATTGACAGCAGGGTGAAATCCACCCAAGGTCAGACTGAACGGATCGGAGAGAGTTTGTGTATTTTAACTGTTGTGCTCCATAGGGACAGATTATGCTATTATTTTTTAAGAAATGGGCATCAAAACATTTAGTTTTTTCTTCGTTTCAAATGTTGCTCCTAATATAGATGTCAAAGGTGAGTGGATTCAGAGTATCACCCAAGAGAGCAGAATTGGTAGCAAATGTGGTCGGTCAGACTTAATTAGGCCTGCAAACCAACATGTACCTGGGACACGTGAACCAGCTGACCTCAGACCGCATTTCTCCGGTTGTCTGCTGGTTCAAACCGTGTCAATAATGCAATCAAGCTCTTCGTAGAATAATGGGGGGGGGGGAGTTGTGGTGTTTCAGCCAATGCAGAAAGGCTGAACCTGAGGCTAAATGATTTCTTAACGCTCGTTTTAATCTCCCATGATGAAACCTCGTCTGTTTAGTTTAATGGATTACCGTATTCTCTGTAATACAATCAAGGGCTTCTTAATGAGCATTTGAGGGCCCCTTTGCTGTATCTGTTGATGCACTGCTATTCTGTGATGGTACTAAACAAACAGAATGTCAGCATATTTCCTGGATGTAATGCTAGAAATCTTATTTAAAAATGACCTAAATATGAGACTTCAGGAGGTTCTTTAAATGGGAATGCCTTACCCAGGGCTGCCCACATGAGTCCTTATCCTTCTACCCTCATTGACTTAAGAATTCTATGTCATAATCAGGTCTATATTCGCATGCGATCTCGCAGCCCTGGGTGTCTAGACTCTGCAGAGCTAACTGATTACTTTGCCCGGCAACGCCGCTTCCTAGGTTACGACAAAGCTGCCACGATCGCCAAGACTGCACACAAGGAGGGCTCGACGCTGAAGGCCACGGCCGTCAAGCTTGGGTACCTGACAGAAGAGCAGTTTGACCAGTGGGTCAAGCCTCACGAAATGCTGGGCCCCAAGTAGGGCACGCTGCAGTGTACTGGGCTTGGGAAAAGCTCGCTTCATCTTTGTACAATAAAAGAAACTCTTTGTGCAGAAGAACATTGTGATTCTTTTCCCCCTCTTCATTTAAGTGATGTGCACATACCGGAAGCTTGAGAAGGTTACAGAAGGTTCTGCTGCTGGTGTTTTTATATTCCCCGACTTATTTGGCTTTTTGGAAAGGGTTTGTCTTTGATGTAGTATAATTTCCATGCTGATATCAAAGTACCGTTAAAAAAAACTGCTTGCAGATTTTTCTGTCCCTGGTACGTTTGCTCAAGAACCCAAAGCTTCCATTTCCGGTGTTCTTTAGAATAGAGATTTTCTTATTGTCTCACTGTGATGGAGGCCAATTTTGCCCGAATGGTTCTTTCTTCCAAAGTCCTTAAGTTACCTAGAATTCCTACTACCTACGTAATCCTGGACTTTCCCCGGGGTTGAAAACCAAGTAATGAGGTTTTAAGATGCCTGCTTCACCCAAAAAATCCAGTCCTCTTAACCATTATTTCATACTATTTTTTTTTTTCCACGGATACAAAATGGTTTCACAGACAATGTTATCCATGCAACTTAATGTGAACCCAGTACGTGTGTTAAAGTGTGGAAGGATTAGGGCATTGATTATGGCATTGTGCTGTTAAAATGCAGTTGCTGGGGGTCTGGCACAAGATAAATAGCATCTTATTTTGACCCAGGCAGATGGAAAGGAAGGTGATCCACTTCTCCGATGATACCGATGCTGACTTTAAGTAAGTGCTGGTAAGGACTTCGGTCGTGTTACCATGGATACGGATGTCCTTTCAGAATTGAACTGGGCTGTCTAAATAACAAAACTGCACCACTAAGATGACATTCATCTGTTCAAAAATCATATTGGGATGTACGAATAAAGCTTATATTGTGTGAAAGTGAACCTATCTGGAAATTGTTTTTCGCAAGGCAGTAATTGAATGACTCTGAACGGCTGCGGTTGTAATACAATTTCTCTAACGAAATGCGTAATTAAAATGAAACCGGTCAAACATGTAGGTTATTATGTTATGGTCTAAAAATGTGGGATAATCTCGTGACAAAATTAACTTAAAGCCAATTGGTTACGAATGCAAATTTGGACGCTAGTGGAAAGTCAGCCATTTGGATGCCACGTTCATTATGTTTTGTAGAATAAATTAGCCAGTTATTGAATCCAATTTCACTTGACGGTTTAGGCCTGGGCAGCTGCCTTTAAAGGAAAATCCGTGTGAAACAAATGCATTATTTGAAAAAAAAAAATGAACAGGTACATGTGGTCACTAATTTTCAGTTCTTGCGACATAAAACGTCGGTGTCTTCAGCATCAACTTCGAAAAAGCCTGAAATAAAAAGCTGAAACCATAAGCTTGGAAAAAAACAACCTGTAAATTCTGAATTTTCCTTAAAAGTTGCGCACACGAGCGCATCGCTTCCGCCGAGCGGCATCGGGAACTTTTTGCCGCAGCCTGCGTCCGTATTTTGCCTGGTTTCACGGTTGTTGCCGCATCACCAAAAACCAAACCGCAATTTTAAACACGCAGGTAATTTGTAATTCTCCTTTTAAACCCCCGACTCCTCTGGATCACACAGCACATATTTATTATCAGGTTTTGCGTGCCCGCGGCTTCAGCGCCATATGGTCATGGTCCCCCCCAGCGTCTCCTCGGGCCGCCGTGGGTGTGGCTGACCTTTCGAGGCTTATACTTGTCAATACCGAAGACTGAGCTGGGAATCGGGGCGCAGAGGGGGGCGGATACGGCCTCCGCGGAGACGGGAGCTCCCTGGAAGGACAAGCGCGCGTCCTCGCCAGCGCCGCCGTCTCCGCTTACACCTGTCGCGTCAGCCTTACGAGCGCTCAATGTTTCCCGACAAGCTAATGATTTGTCTTTTAATGACTGCCTATTAGGACAGACTTTCTCATTTAGCACGCCTCCCCTTCCCGGGTATATATCAGGGTTAAACGGCGAGTAAACTGCGGCTCTGCTGAATGCTTTGATATATAAACCCAGCGTGATCTGCATCAAAATATTAACTTAGAAACCAGTATACTGGTCCTTGTCGATGTGGCGCCCTAGGCGAGCATCTCCGCCGGCGCCCCCCATTCCGATGCAAAATGAAATTGGCTGGCAAGTCGACGCCCCCTTACAAGTTGGCTGCCTTAGGCAGCCACATATGTCGCCTGTAGGATTGACCGGCCCTGTTAGAATCTGCCGTCTGAAATGAATATTAAATCGTCCAATGGTTACCTTACTAGAAGAACGATGGGTCGTTCTTTAACCTTTAAAAAATATTTTATTTACAGAATCCCTTATTTTCTCGTTTTTAGAGCAGAAACTACCGGAATAGTGTGTACTGCTTGTTTTTGCCCTCACAACGTACACAAGACAGTGGATTTACTATACATTTCAACAGATTTTCCAATACGAAAGAATAGTGATATTGACAGCCAATTAGCCAAGCATATCTATATGCTATTTCAAAAATCTGATCCTCTGACTGATTATTTATGCGACACATTTATTACCATGAGACATCTGTTTCATAAGCCTATGTAATATGTCAACACTTGTTAAAGGGAGCAATGATAATTGGCTTTTAAAAGTCAAGGGTCTGACTTTTAAGTCCCGATGCAGCTGTTGATGGCCAACTAGAGCCAAGTGAGTTTACTGCCTCCCAGAGTGGATGGAAATCATTAAATATTAAATTGTGGCTCCGCAGCGACAGGATCTCTTACAGATCAAAGCAGGATTTGGGATAATATTCGTAGAACCCATTGCTTTGTGTGTGTGTTTTTTTTTGAGTGAGCACACACTGTTTACTGAGAGAACTCGGAGTACCCTGGTGTTGATGAGTGGGATGAAACTTCAAACCCACGGTTGATGCGATTACCATGTGCTGTCAATCAGTCATCGCCACTCGAAGTCTGATTATCCAAACAAATACACGGGAATGTCACAGATTCCACACATGAACTGAATTTAAACCCTCCACTCTAGTGGTGGGATGCAATGATATTGCACAACAAACCTTGCTGGTATGTAAATAATTTCCCCACAAATTATTTTGTTCTTAACAAAAGAACCTGAGTCAACTGCTTTTTGGCTGGTTCATCACAGAAATCATTCTCTTAATGAAAAGAACATATGAAGTATGTCAGCAGAGTACAATATTACATTAAAATGGCTGAGGAATGTTTCATATTGACATTTTATACTATGTAGTATTTTTGATATTGGAAACTACATAACATTAAAATTCAAAATATTCCGTTGCGTAGTGTTTCTATGCTGCCACACACACGGCTAAATCTATTGTTCCTGTGTTGCTTTTGTTTATCATGACTGAGGAACCCGTTCCCCATTATAATGCAGACTGATTAAACATATGACATTTTTTGTGATTTGTTTGTTTTCTTGCTCCTAATATTGATTTACATTTATTTACACAATTTTGTCCAAAACAGCATAAAACTTAAAAGAGATAGGGGTCAGTGAACAGGACTAGTCAGCATCATGGAACACACTGGGGTAAGGGTCTTGCCCAAGTTATGGTTATCCAGGGGATTGGAGCCCACAACCATATCCATGGATATGGAAACAGATCTCTAAGCTACTTTTCAGCACACCGTGTAATACTGTAATAATATGGAGGGTGAAAAAATGTATTTTTAGAATTTCATTGAGGCCGTTGCATGAAATTTCCGTAATGTTCTCCTGATGTATTCACTCAGAGCTCCACATGTACCTCCAAGGCATTCCCGTGGCTGGAGAAAGACTTTGAGACCCTGCACATTTTCTACACAGCCACTGTGAGAACATGAACTCCTGCATCAAATGAGAGCCGAACAGGGCTGGGCAGGAGGAAGACCAGCTCAGGGCGGGTGACAGCGGGGAAAATGTGTGAGAAATAAATCAGAAACGGTTCAGAACCAGACTGCAAAACTTATGGGGCTGCCAAAAATGTGATGGCAAAAACAAATTGTTAATGCCCTCCTCTGAAACAAAACAAAGACAAAATTCTGAGTCTTTTATGGTGGGGAAATATGGGCCAGAGAATATCATCCCCTCTGTGGGCTGTGGGTTGGACCCACTGTTCCAGAAACCAGTGAGGTTTAATAGCAAAACAGAGCATAAGCCACAAAATCCTGAGAAATAATGGGGCTTGTATTACTATGAGTACTGCCAATTACTAACATTGTGTAAGCTTATGCATTTTGTCCTATTGATGTCTAAAATAATATTGTTCTACAATGTAGGCATCATGGTATGAAGTAGAACACATAAATATAGAATCTCCAAATCTCTTATGGACTAATAAATAGCTAAATATATTGTACGACTAATGTTATCCTCAGATGAATCAACACAGATCTCTGTATTTTAATTTTTTTTCTCTCTAACCTTTTCAAGAAGGCAGAAGCGACATCAAATTTTACTGCAACTTGAATGTGGGCAGTGGTGGCTTAATGGTTAGGGACTTGTAATTGAAAGATTGCAGGTTCAAATCCTTGACCAGCAAGGCACCACTGAGGTACCCTGAGCAAGGTACTGCCCCCAAGCACTGCTCCCCGGGTGCTGAATTAGCTGCCCCCTGCTAAGTCACATATGGGTTAAATGCAGTGAACACATTTTCTTTTTGTGCACTGTGTGCTGTGGTGTGTCAACAATGACAATTAAATTCTAATGCTGCTCTGATGAATCACTGGGACTTAAAATCATTTAAATTTGTCACTGGAAGGTATAATTGCTCAATGTGTGTGTGTGTGTGGCATCTTTTTACTGGTTATTCATTACAGCATTTCTCAATATCGGAGTTCATTCAGTGTGTAGCGGTATCAAATTTGACTGTGACAACAACCGTCGGCTCGCTAGCCATATCTGTGCATTGATCTGCCTCTGTGTTCATGTCCGTCCCTCTGCGTACACCTGCTTCATCCCTCCAGCTCTTTCCCTGTCTCTGCCATCCCAGCCAGGAAGGAGAGATATCTAGTTTCCCCTCAAGAGGCCTGGGGATGAGCATCAATGGTCCTTATCTTAAAACAACCCCGAATGGCAGTGCCGACTTAGTGACCCATTTTTTTAATAACAGCTCCATCAAATCCCATCTTGTGGACCAAGGATTGATTTTGCGCCTGTTGTATTATTCACATGGCAGAATGAAATTTTCCTTCCTCTGATGAAGGCAAGGACTTCTGAGGTGCAGAGAGCCCGTGAAGGGCTTTTCTCGCAGTGAGAGTGGAAATAAAAAAAAATGCCCATTTGTACTTGAATAAAGCAATCTAGTATGTGTGGCATAATCAAGTAACAGTAAAAGCATCTGACCCTTTTGTCTACTCCCCGGTCTGTACATAAGCTCTCTGAGAGGATACAGAGTGGGATACTGTAGTTGAAGGAGCCGGCGCAATAAGACAGGATTTCAATTACAGATTCAGGGCTGCAGATTGTTACCCCAGGCACAGAGGAGATGGAAACTGATATAGCAGTTTGGTACTTCTGTTCACATCGCACACAAATGCACTGAAAATTTCCACCATGAACCAGGAGCACCGACTGTGTTAGCTGATTAGCTACACGTAAACGTACAGCACGTCAAAAGCAAACCAGGATGACAACAGTGATGTTAACTGATAACATCGTATGCTCTCACTAGTAATTGTTATGGCGCTCACATTGCCTTTGAATCGATATGTGCTCAGCCATTCTTCTATCTAATCTAATTCTCCATCCAAAATACTAATGCTGGCACTCATGTAGCAATAAGACTCCAAGAATAGTTGTTTTAAGAAACAGTGTCAGTTGTTCTTGTAAGGCATTAATCACCATAAGCTAGACTTTATCCACCACCAGTACCTGCTCATCCTAAGCAGGGTCAGGGGATCCCATCGAAGAAGCTAGGCAGGGAATAACCCAGTGCAAGGCGGCAACATCATTCACACACAGACTCGAACGCAGGTTCCAGAGGTACGATGTAACAATGCTAACTATTGCACTACCGGCCCACCCCACTAGATGTCATAGTTATTAAAATCGAATACCTTTTAATAGGAATTCCAGTTATAAAATCTACATACATGAAGACAAAGAAGAGATGATTTAGCTGTCATTTTATAACGCGTAAGTGGCTGACTACCGTAAAAACCCCACCCATTCAATCTATTATAACATTTTAATATAGAATGTTGAATCACATGTTTCTATGTGGTACAGAATATATTATTCTGAACTCAAACAAAGAATTGCATAAATATGTATAAGACATTAATTATTCTCTTTCTCTGAGACAGCCCATTTTCACAGATTTCATATTAAACTGAAATAAACTGTTATGTGAAATAACATCACACTGGGTTACAAGTGAAAAACATTCCATAATTATCCTCTGGAAATATCATAATGAAGTTGATTTTTAGTATATTGGAAATATATGACCCAAAGATCCCAAGTAGTACTGGCCTCTAAAGGCTCCGTTTTCTTCTTAAGTTTGCCGTTAGATTGTTCCTACATCTGTAGTTGAGTTGATTGTAGGCAATGGATTGGTCTTAAGTAGGTGGTCTTTTAAAGGACTGTAGTTATCTTCATAGTAAGCAATCAAGCCGTTGATAATTGTTAATTTATGGCATTCAAAAAGGGGCTCAATACAAAATTCCGAAATAGGTTCTAGATGACCAAAGACTTTCCAGGGACACAAAGCAATGGGACACAAGGCAAGATAACACACAGTAAGACTCAAAAAGATATTTGTCATATCAGCAAGAAACATGGAAATGGTCAAGGGGCTATTGGAAGCCTTGGAGACACAAGCGAACACAAAGACTTTGGTCCAAGGATTGAGCTTGGAGGAACGCCCACTGTTTAAAGCTGCTTGGTTGTGGTGGTGTGACATTTCAAACAGAGAAATGTGTTAGGAAAGTGTTAGCTAGGAGCCAAAAATATCTGCTGAGAAATCCTGTAGAATAATTAAGGGTCTACTGTGTTCTCGATATGTAAAGGGAATCTGTTACTAAAATGATGGCCATTTAATTTTACGTGAAGAAGAAACGGAGCTCATGCCCACCTGAGTTTAATACTGTTTTCAAATAATAATTGTTTTATTATCTGGAAAATCATTCAAAAATTGAGAATAGGTTAACAAAAGTTTTAAAATTTAGGCTGCAATATGGCTGCCCTACCCAGTTTCCAGGATATCGTGCAAATCGCTTATCTAGTACAGTGTTACTGAAGGGCCTGAAGCCTATACCAGGCATCGTAGGGCACAAGGCAGGGGGACGACGCACAAGATGCTAATCCATCACTCGGCACCCAAAACATAGACAATTTTGAGATGGAAACTCACCTAATTGCACATTTATGGACTGTAGGAGGAAACAGACACTGCACAAGAACATGTAAGCTTCCGGGACACCGAGGTATGGGTGGGGTTCAACCCCTTAGCCCACAAGGTTTCATGTAACAGTGCCAATATAGAACCACGCACTTGCCAAAAATACTAATTGTGTGTGCGGGAGGGCAATAAAGTCAGTCATACGCATGCATAATATATTCTTAGTGGATTAAATAAGACTAATATATGGCAACCAATTTATACAGATACACGTTGGCATAATAATATCAATTTACAGAGAGCCATCTCCACTCAAAAACCACCGCTGATGCGCAGCGCCCAGTTTCCTACAACCTTTCAATTCCTTGCACGTGATTGGTCAGAGGTCGAGGCGCGCTCATGTGTAAGTTGTGGGTGCCGCGCGTTCCTGCTGCCTCGGCTGGATTTGAAAGAGGGAAGCGGTAGCAGGATAACGCCGAGCGTCAGCTTCTCATTATTTCCAATGAATTATCATCGCATTCCTGCGCCTGCCAGCTGACGACTGCGCCGCATATTTTCCCGTGAAAACAGGATTTTGTTTCTAGGCTGCGTTTCCTTGAGGTAAACCACGATTTGCCCGTTTATTGCATCTATTTGTTTTTTTTTTCCCTCTTCTAAAATGTAATGGATTGATCGGGCGCTGCAGAGCTCTCGTACTAGGCTGCCTCCGGTACCGAAACGGCTCTTGTTTCGCTGTAGAAATAACTATCTGACAGGCGTTTCTTTTTTTGCATGCAAAAAAGCAACAGTAAAATAAATGCATAAAGATACATTTACATCTTACGTCAGGCACGACGTGCATGGTGATCATGAACAAGACCGTGCACCTTAAGCTGAACGTCGGAGATGGACGATTTAGGATTGTATTCGGATGCAGGATACCTTCATTACTGTAGGCTCGACGTCAAATATTTCATTGAATCTGCTGACAGTTATAATAAAGCCGTCTGCCATCAGCCGCACGTTTTACACCAGTCCGTCACGGTGATGCTTACATGGAAGCGTGTATTGCAGCTCATTACCTTGCAGGGCGAATAGATGGTGTCTTGCTTTCTCTTTGCATTACAGAACATTGGTGGTGATAACGTAAGCCTTATAGATGCAGATTTTTGTTATTATTTTTGGTAGCATCCATGCCTAGAAGGAATATTACTGTTGAGTATTTAACGTAATCGCCTCTATTGTAAAACGAGTATGTGTGCAGATATGTTAACCCTGTATAATTATTGTTGTTATCATCATTATTATCCTTGATATGGTTCCGATTATCCAACGGTTCCCTTTTCCTGAAGTACCAGGCTACACGGTGCATTGGATGAACATGTCGGTATTGCCTATTCGGGCACGGCAGCTCGTCTTCGGCTGGGTCCAGCCTGGCTGGCTTTCTGCTAGGGACCGTGCATAAAGACACCGGCTTCACTCATGTCTTTCAGCGGCACTTGATCACCTTGGGTTATGGCGCAGACAAACAATTATGGGCAAAGCAGCAACGGAGTGGCAGACGAGTCTCCCAACATGCTGGTTTACAGGAAGGTAAGTTGCGGGGCGCCACCGCCTTAATGATACGGAAATCGGGCGACGCTGGCAAGTCTCACGACAGCCTTCTCTGACCTTTTGGAAGTCTTTATTTCCATAGAATTGAAATGCATTGGTGAGAGATGGGATTGCATTCTTGTTCGAGTGTCGCCACTTGCAGTGCACTTGTGGTCGTGTTTTTTTTTTTTTTGTGAATGCATGAAATAGGGCAATAAGAAGTCAATACTTCCGTTTTTTGTCATGTTAAAAGACCTTTGTCCTTCGGTCAGGTGGTACACCTTACTGCTGCCTCCTACGCTAAACTTGGGGGAATCATTTTTTGACCATCCAGGAAACCTAATTCCAACCTGCCTTTTTTTTCCCGATCAACGGGTGTTCCACATTTTCGTTAATTCCCTTGAAATGGGTTAATTTTCCATTTGCATTTTTGTAAACTGGGCCATTTCTTTATATTATTGGGACAGGATGATATTGAGTTTGATTTAATCACTTGCTGCTTTTAACGTGCTATTTTAACCTCGTGTTTTAAAATGGGAGTTTCAGTTGTTTTTGACCCTCACGTGTTTGCCTGTTACTAAGAACAGGACTCCAGAACATTCCCATCACTTTTTTTTTTTTTTCTGGTGGGTTGGGGGATTGCATGTGCATTACTCATGAATCCCCCCCCCCCGCCCTGGTTCTGCTTTGAGTCCAGCCATGTGAGCATCGCGGCCCAGATGTGGCCGTCAGACACGCACAACTTCTTTTGAATAGTGTTAGTTCTTAGCTACATGTGTTTTGGAGGAATGCTTTATCTCACCTGGGAGATGCACGCTGTGAACTTCGTTCCAAAGTGCGAATGTAATGATATATTGCTCTGCATGGACAGAGAGGAGCACAAGCAGACTAGAATTGTTGCCATTTTGACTCATGTGGTGCATTATTTGCACTACTACATGGTTATTTCTATGAAAATTAGCTAATAAGCTGTTAAATGAGATTATCAGCCCTGCCTGTGTGTCTTCCATAGCAGGGACACTCAACTACCATGCTGTGCATAATAATTGTATCAACTGGATGAGGAACGTATAAAAAGTTGTTGAACTCATCACAAGCAGCCGTTGGAGCAATCGCAGAGAGAAGGCCAGCAAGCTAACTTAATGCAGTGGTGTTACATGAGAGTACGTTATTGATATGTGAAGATGCTATTGGATGATAATACAAAATAGTACTTTTTTTAAGACTATGCATGGATTGAAGTTTAGAGCTCCTCGTAATCTTTCTGATGTTCTTTGATATCCCTAGATGCCACAGCTTAAAACAGGTAGCTTGTCTCGTGAATTGATAACCTGTTATTACATTCCCTCTGCAAAATGCTTTGACTCATTGCACATGCTTTATCCAATCTTCTTATAAAAAGCAATTAATTTAATAAACTGAATCGCTTGAACCGGGAGAAAATTATGTAATCTATGCCGAATGAATTGCTGAACTCAGTAAAATTCTTTCTTTTAATTATAGAAGATAAACTGGCTCTATCAAAGCATTTAATGTTGTGGATTTTAAAATGTAACATGGAAATAAAATGAGACGGCACACTCCCTTCCGAATCACACGTCATCCACAAAAATCATGCAACACTCATGAGTCATTCGGGCGAATCCAAGGATCTCTGATGACGGGGCTCGTTGTAGAGAGAGACGGATGCACAGGCGCACAGATCAGCCCGAAGGAGTGTAACGACTACTGCCCACCTGCGAGTGTCCGCAGGTTCCCGTCAGCTCCTGCGTCTGGCGTAAGAGACTCCATCCCTGTCCTGTCCATTCCCACTGCAGCTGTGCCGTGACACCGTCCCGCGATTCTCCGCCGGCATGGATGGCAAGTCACCATGCTACCAGGGTGATGTAACAGACTCTGCATTCCCAGGCTGAAAATAATTTCCCGATTAGATTTAGAAAAGGACATCAAGGAGGCGAAACATGCTAATCAGCTGAGACTCGAAGCAAACTATTGTTGTATTAGATGTGCTTAATACATGTTCATGGTGCTGTAGAACAAACTAGTATCATTTCTGTGCATGGATGAACCAAAGCCATATGCAGCATATCCAAGAATCCGAACCAATGTGCTGAATTTTGTGGCTTGCACATTTCCTCTGACAGTGCTATCGCCACTCTGCCCTGGCACATCTATCGTCCAAGCTTTGGCTAATTATGTTCCGTGTGTCACGTTACATGCGTGTATCATATGTCTTAATGATGGCCCTGGCCATGCAGCTTTGTCACACGGGCAACGTGGTTGGTGAGAATGAACCACGCGTGTAAACAGTCTTTAGCGTAATCTAATACTGAGAAGAGCTGGCGTCTTCACTTTTGGAGAATTCCCAGGTGGTTAAATGTTTTGCATTTGGTATTTTTAAGTTTTTCTTTTTTTACAAACCCCTGCATCTGCAGCCTCTTGAATTAAAAGCTTTGCATGTAAACAGACTTGTGCGTAATGTGTCAAAGCCTTAAGGAAGACAATAAAAGGGATATCTGCATAAATAAAGATGCTGTTTAAAGAAATCCACTGCCGTCCTTGTTGGAGGTACCCGTGTTTTGCAGACCGCACAGACACAGAGTAGCGGCCCAGACTGGAATCTCTGTACTTATGCAACAGATGCAGCTACTCCCCAGCTAGAATATAATATAGAAGGGCAATCACCTGTGTGTTACTCATCCACCTGTCTGCTCCACCCACTCCTGAGGTCAGAGTAGGGCCTGCAGCCTATCCCAGGAACGACAGGTCTACCTTGGATGGGATGTCAGTGTATATGTCATTTATGGAAATCAGGTAATGGATGGGAATGGATAGGAAATGTGTGAATTAATTGGAATACAGTGACATAGTAACAAACGCGCAGATGGCTGTAATCTGTAATCTGTGACAGATGGTGGTCCGTATTCTGTGTGAATGAACGTACTATTTTGTATTGTGGACTACATTAATCTGATGAGTTTGCACTATAATTAGGGAGTTATCACACACTGTTTTGCATCTCTCAGATTTCCAGGTCCTGTAAATATATCTTGCTGTGGTCCTGTATACAAGCGCTATACGGCACTGCTATTGCTGAACAATGAAATTAGCAAAGAGTAAATAATTTGTTGTTTATCCATGGGAGATATTTGAGGGAGTATGGTGTGTTAGGGTGCCTCTGAGTTAAACATTATGTTTTAGCTGCAGAATTCACCTTTGCAGCTATTGACTTATGACAGCTGCCATGTCTCCTGGTTTTTCTCTTCTCTCTTTTTTTGGAGCAGGATTTTGGATGTTCGTATAAAAATGCCCAAGGTGCTTCTGACAGTCTTCATCGATGTCTGCTGATGGAGCTTATGACTCAGACTGAACTCCCTTTGGACGTGATTGTTGACATGCCTCTTGGCCTAAGTGGCTTTGACTGAGGAAACTAATTAATGAATGAAGTGGTGGGCGGAGCTAACTCTAACAGCCACCTTATAGGGTTAACTAGGGAGTGATTGACAGCACTCTGTAGCCCCGCCTATCCTGAGATTCTTTGCTTTATTTTTTCCTAGGTATTATTCATTGTTGCATCATGGGTTTTGATGGGCTGCCATCTCCTCCCAGGTGTCCCTGGGCTCGTCGCAGTACTTCCCTGGCTGTGCCATTCTGGAAAATAGATGATTTAGACAGTTCCAGAGCATAAGGAGTCTAGAAATTTAGAATGTAGCAGAAGGGCCTTTGTCAGTCCTGGAGATAGAGTTGTACTGTGTCGTTTCATATCTATCAATGATATGCTTGGGAACGGGACAACAGAGCACCTTGTTAGTTAGAAGGACAGTGGGTCAGCGGAGCTGCCTGGCCTGCCACTGAATTGCATGGGTCTCCTAAGGGACGCGGTACGATCGCCAGCTGCAGCCGGTAAATTATCACCTCCTGGCAGTGTGTTGCTCTGGTCGGTCCTGAAACAGGTTTGCTTTTGATATCTCCTTGCACCTTGACCAGAATGCACACCATCGTGGCTTCCACCATCTGGCTGGGATGAGGATTCAGAAGTACACAGACGCCTATATAAGCCGTGCTTGTAAACACACAGACATTCTGCGTGAAATATCATTGTTGATTTTTGCCTTTTTCTGACTGAACTAATTTGGTCTCGGTGTGGATTGCCTGCTTTCGCCGAGCGCTGATTAGTCATACGTGCGTTTCAGATTGAAATGTGCCAACGGACGCATCTGTACTCCATGTTTAATTTGAAAAAGAGCAGAAGCAGCCTTGTTTTAAGAGGCAAAATATGCGGGAAACACAATAGGATGTTTTAAAGGGAGGCGTAGCTGTGAAAGACCCGGACTGATATTGTGGTGTGTAATTACACGAGGTGACCAGGGTCCAGGTTGTCTAAACATTGTCTTTATGTCCGCAATTTCATCTAGATATCAGCATCGTTACGTTTGTAAATATCAGCTGCGATTCTTACATTATATAATTCAGCCATTGGATGATATACTCAGAGGATGGTACTCTGTAACAATTACGCTCCTGACCACTTCCCCTTAGTACTATCAACAAGAAGCATTAACCTCGTTTCACTGACTGCTGACCAGCATCAGTGCTGGGTGCCCACAACAGTCAAGGTGTGTATATACAGTTTGTTCCTGGTCAGCTCTGCTGGTTGGAATTCTGTGTGTTTCGATCGCAAGGGTTTGGCCTCATGCAAGTGGGGCAGGATTATGATTTTTCAAAGATGACAAATGTTGTAGATATCAAATTTGTCATATTTAGAGGGTAGCATTCGCATCAAGAGGATTTGATGGAAACTCATAACCTGCTCCATTGGTTGCTTTTGACTAGCGTACCCTTGGTGACCTTTGACCTCGTAGCGTGTTCCTTCTATCCAGTCCCTGTCATGTTCCTTCATTTATTGGACACTTTTTCCCTTTTAAGTTTCCCTCCATGACGTGGCTGGTAATGCCGCTTATGTAGGTCAGGTGCTGAATTTTTCATGCGAGCCAAAAGCAGCCTCGGCTCCAGGTGGGGCGAAAGCGAGGCGAGGCGGGGCGGGGCCGAGCCAGGCGGCAAGCGCCCTCAGTCTGGGTATCCCGTGGCCCCTCCCCCCAAATGCTTTGATCATGGGGTCCCATCCGCTCACTGCCGCCCACTCAGAGCCGCCCCTATGATCTTCTGTACCCTGTCTGAGCAATGACGCAGCTCTGATCCAGAGCGCATGGTACCGGGAGCCGCAGCCGGGGGGAGTAGCGATTGGGGAGTGGCAACGGTATTGGTCAGAGACGACCGCTGAGATTAATCTTCCCCAGATGCCTATTAATCCACATCACCTTGGCTCCTTCACTTTCTGCCTCAGTCTAGCCGTCTGACCTCGTCTCTCTCAGACAGCTTCTCTATCTTTTTCTGGATCTAGTCCCCGCGTCTCTCCTCATCACTGTCCCAGCTGGGAAAATGTCCTTTTTATTTTCTTCTTCTCGTCAGTGGATAGTGGCTTGTTTTCCGGGTCACTGTAACCATCAAAGCAGCGGCTTTTAACCCCCCCCCCCACGCCAACGCTGTGAGATATTTGCTTCTCTCATCAGAGATGGTAATATAGATTAATGTATCCCTGAGGAATGGTCTTCCAGTTGACGTGAAACACAAGCTAGCCGAACTCTATGCAGGCAGCTAATTAAAAGGCTCTGTAGTGGCCTGGATGTCGCGTGGGTCGTTGGCAGGGGCGGGCCCGGTGCGCTGTTTTGCCAAACAGCTGGGCTGTGTCCTCCCCTGTCCCTCAGGCCGGACCGAACGGCAGTGGCTGCGGTGTAGAAGATGGATGGATGGAAGAACATTATTGAAATTGTCCACCAGTGCCGTATTGAGTGCTGAGTGCCAAAGTCGCCGTCAACCCAGTAGACGTGTGTCCGCCATTTGTAGGCTTCCCTCTCGGACACTTGCTCGGCCTCGTCTCGGTTTCGCTGTCGGAGCGACCGAGGTCCATCGCCAACGTAATGACCTGCTGGTAACTTGGGGGCTCACTGTCCAGCTGAAGGCTTGCGTCACTACGCGTCACATGGACGGGTGTGCATCGTGCGGTGCCCAGGGTATGTGTTTTTTTTTCTTCCCTTTTTTGTGACCTACTTATGCAGGTGCTATCGGTAGCGTCTGGTGACTTTGCTCGATGCAGGACCTGGGAGCGACTACAAGCCCAGCAGGGCGGCTGTGTCTCTCCAGGTCTGCACAGACCACAAGGTGACGACACAATTCCTCTTCTCCCCCGCCAGCAGTATGTCAGGGATGCTTATGTGAAGCTGATCACGGCAAAGGCCTCTGTAACATATGCACAATAACAGATACTTGATTCCAAATGTGCGTGGCATGGTGGTTTGGTGGGTAGAGCTGTTACCTCACACCGCCAGGGTTGGGGGTTTGAATATGCTATCCAAAGACATGCAGTTAGGATAATTGGTGTCTTTAAGTTGCCTATTGGGTCTCATTGTGTTTGTCTACACATTCAGGGGGCATCGCCAGCTGAAACAGGCTCCAACACCCCCTCCCCCAAGCTCCTGACCAGAATAAGCAATTGGAAGTTTGGTGGATGGATAATTTCAAATCTTTACGGCCGTATTTTTTCTCAGCTAAGTCTGAAAACATTTTTATTGTGTAGCACGCCTCCTGTTAAGTGTAATGCCACAGCGCTTTATTATAATGACAGGATGTTAATTGTTAAAAGTGACGATTATGTTAAATTACCAGCCAAAATGTGTCACGGCGCTGAATTGTATTGTACACACAGAATGGGGTGATGTGGCAAAAACATTCGCCTTCTGAGCGGAAAGAAAACAAAACCGGCGAAATGTCACCCAGTGGGTTTCTGGGACAGCATGTGCAGCCAGGACGGCGTGGCCGCGATGTGTCACGGAGGCGACCGGGGTCTGCAGGAGTCTGGCGTCGCTCTCCCACGAGGAATCCCTCCCATCTGTGCCAGCGCGGCAAGAACGGCAGCCCTGTCACGGGGATGTTTTACGGCACTTGGTAAAACCCTCTGCGGGATCTCCATGTGGGACGTCACGTGACGTGGACATGCTTGCTCCATCGGACGTTGTCTGACCCCATCACTTCCAGACAGTTTTTAGTCATTCATCTGCTTTTATCCAAAACAATTTACGGTAAAATGAAGGAAAACGTTTTCCATGTGCTGCCTGGAATTTAAACCCACGACCTTTGCATCGTTAACACAACACTCTGCTTGTTGAGATACAGGAGCTGTGGCAGAGGCTAACTGAACGAAGCCCCTCTGATTGAACGAGGAGGAGATGCTGCATCATGGGAGATGTGGGCAGCAGCTTTAGCTGGTAATGGCCTCGCGCAGTAATGAAGGACAGCCCTCCCTTACAGAAAGTGGCGGAGCCCGGCGGTTCCGTGCCATATGGCTGTCGCCAGGGGCTCTCGCGGTCGGAGCAAAGAGCTGAGTCGGGCTGCCCGGCTCCCTTACGCCGCAACACGTTCACCTCCGACACCAAATGCTTAGTCGGCTTCCCTTCCATTTCCTACTCTTGACAGGACAATCTCCATTTCAGACATTCTGCTGCCCATTACAGCTCTTCTGCCGCAATGCATTTCCTGTTTTTATTTTTTGTCCCCCTCAGGGGTACTGTAACCTCTGGCACCGGTTCTTTAGAAAGCACATCAGACCTCGTCCTGCTTTCAGGAAGCGTGTGATTAACGCCTTGGACGTGTAGCTCCTTGGGAGGAAGTTGGCTAGTTTTAAGAAGCATCTATGTAAATCGAGGCGCCTGCTGTTTAACGGACTCAAGGCTGGCTGGAATTTGGCTGCGATGATACCCTCAGATTCGAGGATTGCTGCTTTCTTGGTGTCACCCAGGCCTAACTTTCTGACGGCACTCGAGATGACTTCAGATCTGAGGCCTGTCCGCTTCGTCCGAACATCCGCCGCTTAGCTCTGTCTCGCCCGCTTGCCTGTCTGATACTCCAGTAATAATCTCCCGAATAATTAATCCCTGTATTGTGGCCACAATACATCTCTTCAAATTAATCCTCCCTTTGAAGTCTCTTGCAGCCGCTTCTGATGCTTCTATTGGACCAATGGGGCTTCGCAAAAGATATCGATACAAATGGGCCATTAGCATGTGCTAATAAATCAGTGACGCGCAAAATCATGGGTAAAATGCCGAAACGATCTGACATCCTTCCCACGTGGGTTTCCTCATTCTTTAACAGCCCTCCTTTTTATTATTAATCATGCCGATTCAACGAATGTTCTTCTGTGGCCTCTCTGCTGCCCAAGTCATACCCAAGGGTCACGCTACATGCTAATTTGACGCTGTTTATGACACAGAGGGAACATTTCCTGTTTGCGTAAGTATTCGCCATGCCTTTCCAAAAATATCCCGCGCAGGGTGATTAGAAAGATTTTCCAACATTTTATATTTGGATTTAAAAGAATCTGGGCCATTTTTAGATGAGTCCTTTAGAAGGTATTTAAATTGCAGAATGTTAGAGACAGTGTTAATAGGGGAGCCTTTAATCATGTAAATTTTTTTTTTTTTGAATTTTGCCGTTTTTTTTTTTATCACTTAGTAAAAAGCTCTTCTTTTAATCTTTTTTTTTCTGAACCAATTCAAGATTCTCAAGATTTCAGTGACTGGACCCTTTCTTGGACTCAAGCCAACAACCTGTTGGGTCCAACGCCTGGTCCTTAATTTATACAACACCAGATGCCCTGGTTGGTGGTCTAATTTATAAATTGTTGGAAAATGGAATTGGAGGATATTGTTGAGAAATGCTAGTTTGATAATTTGAGTCTAGTTCCTCTATATGGACAAACCCCTTACCTGTTAAAACTGTTCAGAGGTGGCATTAGAAGGAGTGGAAAAGACGTCTGGAAAGTACCTCCAAAGACCTCTTTGTGAAAAGGGCAATTTTTGTCCTACTTTCTTTGCATTGGTAAAAGCCCAGAGGAATTAAAGCTTGGTATTGATTTATGTAATAAAGTGTCTCCTAATCTCTTTGGGAGCGACATATAATCAATCACCACTCAGCAAAGGCTGGGAATAATACATAAAGATTGATGTTTGACTAACAGATCCAGACCAGCTTCTAGTTATGAATGCATCTATAGATTGGATGAATAATCTGATAAAATTTTTGATTTGCACAACTCTGTATTTGTATTATTCAAATTAAAAACATGCATATGGGGAAATGGAAAAAATGCATGCAGATGTTCAGAATTGATGAATGCAGAATCCTGCTTGGCGATTTCCATATTAAAGCGGTGAATAGACAATCCCGGCCTCCAATGCCTTGGCACGGCCCAGGGTGTGTAATCATCACGGGGCGAGGGGGGCCAGCAGCTATATCGTAGCTGGGATGTTCCAGGCAGGCTTAGCCAAGTACGAGGTGTGCCATGGCCACCCGCGTTTCAGGGGTTCAGGTAGAAGTGAAGTGCGGTCCACGCCCCCTACAGAAAGTTTTGGAAATGGAGGTGAAAGAGAACGATGATCAGAATGGTACTGGATTGTGGATATTTGAAATCGCCCATAGATAATGACAAAGTGGGAGAACACGAGGACTGTTCCTTGGGACGTTTGTTCATACCTGTATTGTATATTCAGATATCTGGATGTACCTAGTGTATGACGGCACCTTGTGAAACATAATAAAAACGAGTTAAAAAAAAAAGAAAGCGAGCGATGGCCAACGGTGTAGGAGTTTTGATTTGGGGGGGGGCACAACTTTATTATTTAAATCTGAAGGTCTGTTTTTTTTGGGGGGGGGATGAAAGTCAAATAAAAAATTGGGCGGGGGGGGTGCAGGTTGCCCCCCCCCCCCCCCCGGCGGGGGGCGGGTTTGTTTAGAAGAGATAAAAAAATTACGGGGTTAGACAGGTAAAAATAAAAAAAGAGAGAACTACTGAAGCCAGCGGTGTTTTTTTTTAAATTTAT
>JAODKC010000045.1:11516460-11530095 GCA_026777985.1 Mormyrops attenuatus
CCCCCCCCCCCCCCCCCCCCCCCCCCCCCCCCCCCCCCCCCCCCCCCCCCCCCCCCCCCCCCCCCACCCCCACCCACGGGCGCCGGGGGGCCGCAGGTTCCCCCCCACCCCCCTGGTTCTGTGGCCTGATTTTTTTAACATATTGATTCCATTGAGGTGGATAGACGTTTAAAAATGTAACATGTCTGAATGTCTGCAGCCTGCTGTTTTTATTTTTAACTTTCTGCTGCCTTCCCTGGGGCTGCGACCGGCCCGCCGGTGAAAAGTTGTGCCGTCCTCCTGCCTCGATGGAGCGTTTACAGCGGTTTTAAGAGCAGGGCTTGATGGGAATCCGTTCCCATGGCAACGGAACCCGGCAGAGTACCCATGTGTGACAGGATCCATACTATCAGCCCCGCAGTCAATGTCACTGTAAATGAAGAGATCTCTGAATAAATCCTCAAAATAAATCTAAATATCTGATATGCTGTTATGAACCACTAAATATGTCAGGGATGGAAGCTTTAAGACAATCGTAAACTGTACTAAAGCTGAGCCGGGTTCGCATTGATTTAAACTGGAGAAAAGCTGTTTGATTCCTTGGGTATTGAGGGTGAGGGCAGCAGGCTGTAAAGAGCGAAAGTCCTGCCTTGCATGTTAAGAGGCACTAGATGTGAAGCGGCCTCCTCGTTCGGGGCTCTGTTGGCACCTACATTTCCAGGAGTGATTCCCACTGTTATTTTTGCACGTTTTGTCATCGTGTTGAGGGATTTTACTCATCATTTTGCATGAGGCAGGGCAATAAGTGCAGTGTTCTTCTTATTTGGGTTTATGAACGGTTTCAGACCGCATGGGGTGACTTTGAGGTCGGCATCGTGCGTCATATAAGATGGTGTTTCTCAACCCAGTCCTCAGGGACCCCCAGACAGTCCACGTTTTGGCTCCCTCCGGGCTACCAGCGCACCTGCACCAGCTATTTGATGTTCTTTATTGTTTGGATCAAGCGTGTTGGGAGTTGGGAGGGAGCAAAAATGTGGACTGTCTGGGGGTTCCTGTGGACTGGGTTAAGAAATAAGACAAATATAGACATAAGACATTTTAATTTACAAAATGTGTAATTCACAGAAACAGCTGGAAGCACACTTGGGTTGTTGGTATTTACTAATTAACCTTACCTGTGACCTTCATCCCAGAGTCACCCAGTAGTGCTAAACCCCCATTCAAATGCGCACACACAGGCCCAGACAGAGACCCATGGAGGCGTACCGGCTCCCTGCCATGCGGCCCACCCCGATCCACCCCGGCGGTGTCTGGCCTGACCACCGGGCCGTCCTTAACCGAGCCGTCGATTCTCCAATGATGACTGCGCTCAGGAGCCTGACACTCCTGTGTACACATTTGTATTGTCAATATTTCCCTCCACCGCTCCAGCGGACGGTAATGAATTTCCCCGGCATGCATGCCATCTCCCTGCAGACGCCAGTGGCTGTGCAAATGGCGTGAGGGAAAGATCATGGATGGTGCTGTTGGATACCCCCTCCAACCCCTTCCGGTTAGCGATGATGGCCCCCACATGGCTGCGAGGGGCCCAGCTTTCCGTAGCCGGTCTGTGTGGTGTGTTTCACACTCCTGGATTGTCCGCAGACTCTGGATTTTTAGCCATCTTCACAGATCTTCTGAATCGTCACTGGTTGCCATGGGTTACGTGCTGGCGGTGACGAGAGGGGGGGGGGATGTGTTGCATTGAGAGCGTGCTAGCTGCTTAAGTACTGTGCAAATTAGCATGCGACCTTTAAACCGCTGACTGTTTGAGCACCGGTGAGTGGCTGGCAAAACAGAGCCGTGGGGACAGAATCGTGAGGCGTGCGCGGGGCGGCTCGCTGCGAGCTCTGCTGTGACCTGCCGGCCTTGCTTGGTCCTGTCCGGCTGCCTGCGTGTCGTCTGGGAGTTTTTCTGTGTGTCAGCAGTACAACGGTGCCAAATTAGCTCTGTTATGCTACACTGCTAGTCCTGTTATGTAGCACCGCTAGCCCTAATATGCTACACTTGTAGCCTTGTTATGCTATGCTGCTAGCCCCAGTATGCTACACTGCTAGCCTTGTTATGCTAAACTGCTAGCCCAGTTCGGCTACACTGCTAGCCGCAGTATGCTACACTGCTAGCCTAGTCGTGCTAAACCACTACCTCAATTATTTTACATTGCTAACCCCAGTAATCTGCACTGCTAGCCTATCTTACTAGCCCCAAAATGCTATACTGCTGCCCTTGCTGTGTTACACTCCCAGCCTTGTTGTGCGGTAATATTTACTGCCAGAACACTTCTGTGTGGTGGCACTTTTGGCATGAAATGACATTGTTTTCTCTGTTTGTGATTATAATTGCTTTGATTAAATGGTTTATGAATATGATACATATGACGTTTTTGTTTATACAGCATTTTATATCTGAAGTGGAGGGGCCTCTTCACAGAGCCTAATTTCTTGTACGTGATAGTTTTAAATTAATTATAAATTTTTGTTTCATTCAGCAGATTGTATCCAAAACACTGTACAGTTGAGGATGCAGAGTCAGCCAGGCCCTGAGGCCATTTGTGGTTGGGGGCCTCACAGAAGGGCCCAATGCTGGCATCACTCTGCTGACTCCAGGATTTGATTTGAATCACAGGCAGGGCACCCTAAGTTGCTGAGCCATATTTGCCCCCCCCAATTAAAATTGCACTTAAGGTCAAACCTAGGTCATATTAGACACCCTAATGCTTAATGTGCGTTATTGTTGGCATTGTAAATCAGGAACATGGACGTATAGTGTAATTTTAGATTGAGAAGTGAATCATCTACAGGTGTACTGTAGAGCTTAGTGCAATGCTGTCCTGACCATTATGGATGTAAGAGATGATTTACTGCCCTGATGAGCAAGCTTGCCAATTATCAGCTGCTGCTAGTAGGAAAAACAACCATTAATTTGGGCTGCGAACATGGCTGAAGTTTGGTGCCGCATTGGAGTTGGGGATATGAAGAAGTCTCTTGGTTCCGGTTGGTTGGCGTTAGCCGACCGTGCCGGGGATAAAAGAAGCTGGGGGGGTGGCGGCAGTGGTGTCACGCTTTGAGGTGATTGTGGGTGAGCGGATCCGACTTGATCTCACCAGGGCCCAAAAATAGATGGCTGTGGACCCGGCCCTTTGGTGCGGTCACCAGGAACAAAGAGGAGCGCCTCAGCCGCCTTGGGATCGGGCCACGTGGGTTTCAGTTGGATGCTCTTGCCGGGGGGGGGCGGCCGTTGCCTGGGACACGGGGACGGACGTGCGCAGATGGTCCCAGGCTGCCACTTAGCGATTCGGGCAAATAAAGCGGCCGGATTGAAATGGAAAATGTGTCTCAGGTGGATCAATAGGCGGACGGACCTGCCCAGGCCGCGTTCCAGCCGTCCTGTGACATCGCAGCGCTGGGAGCATGCAAGGTGGAAATGCGATGCCACAATGTGAGTGGGCGCATTTAAACTCGAAAACATTTACATGCCATTTCTCCGCATTAGAGAGGGGTGAATCCCTTCCTGTCACTGTAATAATGGTTATAGCAACAGTAGTCCATGTGCCAGATGGTTGTGGGTTCGAGGAAAGGTGCCAGTGAATAGGGGACATGAACACAAATGGCTGGGAGTATAAAACGGTGATTTATCTCAAATCACCGTATGGGGGCATCTGTTATGCGATGAGCTGATGAAGCTCCAGAATGTTCTGTTTCTCGTTAATTTGGCTGGAGACAGCCAGGCGGCACCTACAGCCCAACACGGCGCCGCTTCCCGAAAGATGGTGGGCGGCCTTTCGGTCGCTCCGACGAGACCAGGTGGGCAGCGATATCCGATATCCGGCTCACCGCAGAATCATCTCCCGCTGGTTAGTCACGGCACCCACTCGGACGCCCACTCCACTGTGGCGGTCGGGCTACTCGGCGGACGGCCCTGAGCTCACATGTCAGGCCTCCCCTCCGGTGCCGGTGGGAGGGCACTGGCCCCGTCCTGGTCATTCCCTGGTGGGACGGGCCATTCTGACGACGTAGAGGCAGTGAACTTTGGCAAGTTTGCCCTATCGCGAAAATAGATTATTAAGACATACAATAATACAATACGGGCAAAACAGATTAACAGCTTGTCAAAAGAACCCAGAATGAATAATATGACTGCTAGTTGTGTGAATGTAAATTTGTGCTATTCTTAGCCTGGGCAAATATCGCGTGTTAAGATGGGGGTGTTACCGTGTACAGGATACAGGGACGGGAGGGATGCAGAAGTGATGTGTTTCCGATACGTCAGCTTTGTCCTTCTTCACAAGGAAGAGTCAATATTCAGATTATTTATTTTTCGCTTTTCTGTGGAGGCGTGGAGGCCTGCGTCGATCGCGGTTGGACTTGCCAGCCTCCGTAACGGTAAAAGTGAGAAGCGCAGAAATTGCATCGCCGTTAAAGACCGCCTCTCGCCTCCACAGCGATTATTCCACTCCAGGAAGAGGGAATGAAGTAAGAGCAGCGCTCTCTAGAATGCTAAATTATGCAGAGGAACCCTCGAGAAGGGCCGTGCTTTGAAGCCCCATCGCTCTTTGGAGACGGGGGTTGGCGCAGTGGGGGCGGAGGCCGCGTGGGGGCGGCGGTAGGGGCGCTTTGTCAGTTAAGGACACCCTGGGCATTTGGCAGGCTGCTTTGACTTTGAGGCGCCACCGGTGTTGGGTGAAACATTCAGGTGGCCCTCTGATCTGCGATATATGCAGCACTAAGTGAGCGATTAATAACGACTAAGACGGCCAATGCAGATGTCCGTGTTGCTGTAAACGCATGCCGGCCGGCTCTGGGTGGATGATGTCAGGATACAGGGAGCTAAGCACAGAATCAGCCTCCCTCAATGGCACTGAAGAAACTTTGATAGCGGGGGGGCACAACTTAGCAATTTAAATAAAAAGGTCTGTTTATTAGAGGGGGATAAATGAATCCAAATTAAATATTGAGGGGTACTTACCAGGCTCTCCTGACTCCTGACCTGAGGAGCCGTGTCCTTTAATGTGATGAGTGAAATGCCGGCATTCTTTTCAAAACACCCCGACGTGAAAAGGTTAGCGGGCGCGTGGTATGCTCCAACGACGGGATCTGAGGCGGGAAGCTCACCTGTGGAGAGGCTTCAAGCCTGGTGTGAGTGTGTGGGGGAGGGGTGGTGTGGGGGCGGGATGTGGAGCGATTACATGTTCCCCTCAGCTGCACTGGTAAGACCGACCCCTGTGCTGCTCTGGCAGAGCACTAATTTGACAGTCCAGGAGAAAATACGCCCCCTCCCCCCCCATCTCTCTCACCTTCCTGTCGGTGGGCGGAATCGGGGGTCCCACCCCCATGACACGATTTAAGACGTGAATGCTTAAAATATGCCATTTATTTCAGAGCTGAGGGAATGTCTTGCAATCCTCCTGTACATTGCCCCAAATAGGATTTCAAATAGTTTGTAAAAATATCCTGAACTTTTAGAAATGTAAATACTGTATGGTGTCCCACAAAAGGCTATTCACTGGAACTTTCCAGAAATTAATTTTCAGCACGTTAAGGGTGAGTCTGATTTTAAGGTAGTAGTTTTTTTTTGTTCTTCAAGGAAGATGTTTAATTTCTGAACGATAACCTGACTTTTTATGAGGTGAACGTGACTCTTAACGATCTGGCTCAATTCTGTGGCTGTAAAATGATTTTTATTGCAGGACCTCCTGTCTCCTGTACATGCTTTGTGCTTTATTTTTTATTTTTTTTTATATAAATCAATAGCATTTCAGTGGAAGTACCATGACCATCTCGACTGCTGTGATTGGAGTTTCAGTTTGAACATCAGGCAAAGAGTTTTACCCAGCGATAGTCTCTTGAAGAAATTAATTCTCCCAGAAGCCCATGACAAAAATGTCTATGGTTAGCGGAACATTCAGGCAGGTGTGAGAGCATCCACAACCATTTTGAGTCCCGACCTGTGTTGGCAGATATGTTATATTCATTGGCTGCCATGCTACATTTCATAGCAGGCATGCTACATCATTTGGTAGCCATGCCACTTTTGATAGCAGACATGCTACATCATTTGGTAGGTAGCCATGCTACTTTTCATAGCAGACATGCTACATCATTTGTTAGGTAGCCATGCTACTTTTGATAGCAGACATGCTACATCATTTGGTAGGTAGCCATGCTACTTTTGATAGCAGGCATGCTACATCATTTGGTAGGTAGCCATGCTACTTTTGATAGCAGACATGCTACATCATTTGGTAGGTAGCCATGCTACTTTTGATAGCAGGCATGCTACATCATTTGGTAGGTAGCCATGCTACTTTTGATAGCAGGCATGCTACATCATTTGGTAGCCATGCTGCTTCTGATAGCAGACATGCTCCGTCTGATGGCTGTGGATTTATGCATTGCCCTTGCTGTACGTTTCGCTATGATGCGTGGGTCTTTCGAGTGCCGCCATAACTCTCATAAACAGCTCGCACTCTCCCGCCTGTGCTCTCCACTTTCTCAGATAAGAATGCTTTGCCTTAAAAATGGCGACATGCTAAGCGATAAAGACGTAGCTTAACAACATCGCCTCTTGGATTCATCAGTTCATGAGTTTCTATAGGACTGTTTTACCGTAGTTGTTGCTTTGAGAGAGCTGCATAGGGATTTGGCTGGCACCGGCTGGGCAGCAACCAGCAAGGCTACCACCAGCATGAAATTGCATTTGTTGACGTGGCTTGGCAATGTGTCAGATTTTACCTCCCCCACCCCTCCCAACCTGAGGCTTGGAAGGGGGACAGCCCCGAAAAACTGCCTGCCGTGGTGGGTTTCCTTCATATCGTGGGGGGGTCAACGGTTTGGTCATGTGATGCGGTGAGGCCCATCAGCATAAACCTGTCGGGGGGTGGGGGAGACTGATTTAATGTTCCCTTCAACTAGAGGAGATAATGGATTCCAAGTAAAAGGGCTTCCTATTCAGTCACTCACCTCATGATGCTATGTCACAACTCTGACCTCTCATCGCCAGACACACACATGGTGCGGAGAGTGGCACATTGACACAAAGCATCGCCGAGTTACACATAGTGAGTTTTAACCACCTTAATCTAAAGAGAGTTGCACATTTACACAGTCAGTGGTCTTTTTTTTATTGTTCTATCGCTCGCACCTTTTCATAGATAGCTTTTTGCCTAAGAAATTTAGGTTAAGTAGCACAGTTTGCCCTGGGGATCGTTTTCGTTGCAAGTTTGTGTCCTTTAGCTAGTAGATGATTAGGTTTTTACACGGGGGACGCCCTGCTGGGTTTACCATCAGTTCACAGCACAGTTTGTGGAGTGAATCTTGTGCGCTAATGTGAGTGTAGTGGTTTTATTGGTCACACGACTGTTCTGTGTCCGTACGTAGAAGCCAGTCCCAGCGGATGCTGTTCGTACGGCTGCTAGTTTATAGCAAAAATCGTAATCACCATTATTTCAAATGATGACTCATTTATTTTGGAAATATCATGCATTTATTGATTTTAAAAAAAAAAGCAGTAGATTTCCTTCAACTATTTTTTTATGTGCAATAACAGATCATACTACACACTCTTCATGTTCAATAACAATGAATATTTATACTCGTATCATAACAGTATTGTGCTTTTTAATACTTATCTGCATTTTAAAATTGTACTATTTAGGGTTTTTCATTTATTGTATTTTTTTTTTTTTTTTTATTGGAGTGAATGTCCGTTCTTAGATGATTAGTGACAATAAACCTTCTTGAATCTTGAATCTTAATTCGGAAGCAAACAAAAGAATTCAGTTCACTTAATTCAGAAATTCAGAAACAAACAAAAAGGGCCTGCAAAGGGACGCACTGGATTTATGACGAGACAAAACAGGAGCTTTGATAATTGTTGGAAGCCAACATCGTCATTGAAATAAAAAAAAAATAGATAAATTGCCCAGCCTTAACAGTTGGAAGCCCGAGACAGCGTGAACACGGGTTTTAAAGGTGTGTCGCTCATTTAAAGGTGGGCCTTGAGTTATCGAAGCATTTCCCTATAGCACTGGCCTGAGAACGATGTCGCCTGCTGAAGGTTGTGTCATGGCTTGTTCTAAAGCGATGTCCTTTTGAGCTTGGCTAAGATCAGCCCTGCACTGGGACCCTTTGATGCAGCTAAAAAGATTAGCTGACACAATCTTGAGCAAGTGTCAAACATCATCGGTGACTGGGAAGGGGATTCCCTTTGGTTTCGCAGCTTTCAGCCGTTTGGAGGGTTTCCTCGTATCAAGTTCTTGCCATAAGTCCTGTTCAGTCCTGCCCAAGGTACGTCTCATGCGCTTTGGGGGTGAAGAAATAGAAATTATGACTTTAATATTGCAGAAAATAAGCCTGCTGCCAAAGTATATTCTCATTGACTCCATTTTATTAAAGATCTTCTAGAAAGTTCTGTCTATTCCAGATAGTTCCAAGTGATTAAGCCACTGCTTTACCAAGGAACACAGAGCCAATAACAAAGAAATGACAAGTCTTTTTGGCAAATTACCCCTTTTTAATGTTCCAGTTGTACTTGAGTTAGTATCAGAGGGATTATCAGAGAGAAGTAATCAGAAAAAAATTGTAGTGGGATAAGACTGCCATTTAGCTGGGGAGAGCAAGAGCTTGGAGTCAAAATCGTGTTTACTAAACCACACCGCCGAATACTGACCAGTCGTGACATGTCTCTGCACGGCCTGTACGACTGGACATAAAATGAATTCAGCCCTAGTCTCAAAGTCAAGGAAGCCTGCTTGATATGCTGTTCACACTGGCAGCTCAGCGGCAGACATTGTGTCAGTCCATCAATGTCATATGTTACCCATCAGCCCCCAGGGCAGAACACACTGAGTGACGTGTATAAGGACTGACACTGAACAAGGTCATTCCGGTTTGCGAGTGCGCGCGCATACAAGGTAAGCGTGAGGTGTGATTAGTTTTTAATGCCTTATGTCAATATATTTTGCTGTCAGAAAAGAACTTCCTGTTTTCTTCACGCCGGACAGCTCGGATCTAACTAACCACAAGGGGCAAGACTGTAAATAAACTGAAGGGAAGAACGGGAGAGGACTGGCTAAATGTCACAATTCAAATGAGCCTGAATGTAAATGAGTGGTATTTAAGAAGCAGAGAAGTGTGTGTGTTTTTTTTAAACTTCCTTTATCTGCTGTTTTGAGCTTCATAGGTAATTGTGGTGTTAAGCTGATGACATCACATTTGATATCTTATTCCCCTTTTTATTTTTTTTTAACCTGCTGCTTAAGTTCTGTACCTCACGTCATGTGACTTCCCAGGGGCGATTCTAGGATCGTTTTGGGATATGAGGCATAGCAGGGGCCATAATTGATACAGGGCGGCAACCTTATTAGCCAATGATAGGTTTTGAGTCGGTGAATGACAGGGAAGAGGGCACTCTGGGGGCCAGTCAGCTTTTAGCTGGGGCCAGTGCTCTTGTGGCCCCGCCCCTGTGACTTCCTGATGGGTTGTGATATTGTTCACCTGTGTGTGGGTCTCGGAGGCAGGGTTAGATATGGGTCACTGTGAATGCAGACCACATTAACGAGGCCGAATCATGACCGCTACAGTGAATGGAGTTATGTGTTTTTAAATAAAGCCTGTAATTATCTGGCTTTCATTCTGTGCGCGTATCTGTGGTCTAAAGACGTGGGCGTGGATACTTGTTCACAGCTTCGCCCTGCGTTACGCAGTGAGGACGTCCTGATTTTCACATCACTCTGTCCACACGTGCGATGCTGTGTGCGCGCACTGCGCGCACTGCACGCACCTGTATTGGCTCCACGCGGCTAACGATCCTGTGATCCCCAATGACAGCGTGAAGAGTCTTGCAATGCCCAAGGCCTCCTGCTAGCATGCGTGGCCATTTTTGCACACCACCCCATTCTGGTGCTCTCTTAAAACCGTGACGACCAGTGGTAATCCTTCTAGGTGTGAGCGTACCGCGTGAGATGGGGGGGGGGGTGTTGAGGCTCGTATTTCTCACACACCTCGAGCTGTTGAGGAAGCCCAGCCTTCTAACACCTGCCAGGGACTCGCAATATTATCTCATGCTCGTATAAATACCTCCACCAGCTGCAGTATCCATATTGCTTCGGCAGAAGCGTCTTCAAAAGCACGAGAATAAGACGTGGGCTCGACTTGTTATCTTTTCGCACTTTAACCCACGTTAGAACATGTCCAGTGTGTATGAAAGGAGTGCTCCAGCGCTCCACATCTCTTTCCTCCGTGACGGACGGCTAAATCGCTCTTGTTGGGATTGGCCGTCACACCTAGCCGACAGATGCCGGCCTCCGTGCGTAACCATCGCAGCAGACGCGGGCGATTTCAGCAAACGACTGTCATCTGCTCTTTTTTCTGGCGCGGCTGGAGTCCGCCTGGCCTGAGATGATCGGGCCCCGTTTACGATAATAATAGATCATTACTGTATTTGTATCGATTGTTTTTGCGCTCTGAAATGCCACTCTTGACAGGAATGTGGGCCAGCCCGCCAGTCATGTCTGGATAATACCATCTCGCTATGAAGTGTTCTCTTTCCGTGTGGGCTTCTTTTATAACTCACCTTCTGTAGGGCCCTGAGACTTGCCAGTTAATGCGTCGTGACATGGTTGATTTTTATCTTTATTTGGGTAGATCTTCAGACGGCCGACCATCACAGACAAAGGTCCACTGCAGGATTCCCTTAAGTGACGGGGGCCGTGAACAGGCAGCGAGACTCTCTGTGGGGGTGCTTATTGAGGCTCCCCGTCATGCCTGTTAGGACAGAAGACGTCAGCCCATTTGGGTCCTTTTTGATTCAGCCAGGGGCCGTTTGGATTGGTCGACACCCTAAGCACCTGTCGTCCAATCACTGAAGAGTGGCTTTTGAGCGATGATGAGTCTCTTCTGGCAGCTGGTCACGTACTACGCTGAAGCCCCCGCATCCACATGCAAATCGCAGACCGTCTGAGGCCCCTCTTGCTGCTCGCAGGGGAATGTCAGCGCCAAAGCACTCACGTCATCAGCCGGCAGCCCGAACCCGGCTGCGGATCATCCGTGGTGTCGGTTCTGATCCCTCCGGTGCCGACCTTTCGTCTTTTTGCGGAACAAGGCGAGTTAACGAGCTCAGATTCTATCAGAGTGCCTTGGAGAAATTGAGGGTAGGCGGGGATAGAGAGGTAGGGGCAACATAATTGGCCAGTCATGAGCACTTCTCCGTGGCAATGCCAGAGTGGGTAGGGATAGAGTGGTAGGGGCAACGTCATTGGTCAGTCATGAGTACTTCCCTGTGGCAACGCCAGAGTGGGCGGGGATAGAGAGGTAGGGGGCCACGTCATTGGCCGGTAATGAACACTTCCCGGTGGCAACGGCAGAGTGGGCGGGGATAGAGAGATAGAGGCCACGCCATTGGCTGATCATGAGCACTTCCCCGTGGCAACGCCAGGGTGGGCGGGAGCTTGGGTCAGTGTTGCCAGGTGAGGCAGTGGTGAGTTAGTGACTAAATTCTCTCCTGGCAGCTTGGATGTCCCAGCATGCCTTTCAGACTCCAGGTGGAGCCGCTACTTCCTCGTCATGCAGAATCACTAGGTGCAATTATGCTCTTTTGCATCATCAACTGGAAGTACGAATTACTGGCAATTTAACAGGTGCTTGGTATAATTACAGGGAGGAAATGGTGTATGTTGCTTACGGGGTTAGTATTAACCTCGTTAAAGGAGGGTTTTTGGGGAGCAATTAATAGTTACAATCGCCATATGCAAACACAGCTTGCGCACACACGCTCAGGTATGCGTACACAAACACGCATGTGTTTACATGTAAATATCTGAGGCTAATTGCCACTGACTGTCACTTTAACGCAGTTAAGAAACCTTAGGTTGATCAGGGTATAACAAACGGAACATTTTTGCATATGTTACGGCACAATTTGCAATTAATACTGAATATGTAAACATTTTATTTTTGAAATGCACGAGCCACGTGTTTCTGATCTGAGATTCAGTGCATCCCAGAACTGTGCATTTACACGTTCAGTTAACACAGAAATCCCTCTACATAGCTGGGACAACAGACCCAGAGCTTGTAAATAATGCCTTGTTCAGCTTTTTCTCTTTGTGTCACTCTTATGCCCTGTTTCCTGCCCGATACTGATTTTGCCTGTTTGACTGAGACGGATTAACCGCTGAAATGCCGGTTTGTGTGTTATTTTATCGCAAAATCCTGAAAATTCACTGCTTTATTTGCACATTTAGCTCTCGAGTGTTTTTTTTCCATTTCTTTGAAGATTCTTTGGTCTTTGTCTGTTTTTGAAGAGTTAGCTAGTTTGGCCGAATTTGAGATTCTGCTAAACAGCATTTAATTATGTTAGTGTGATAACAGTCAGATAAATGTCTTAAATAGGAGAAGAGTGACAGAGAAATCTAGTTTTGCTTTCCGGAAAGCTAGTGATGAATACCGAGCTATTGCCGCACAGCTGAGGGTGACCTCCATAGCCCTGAAAGTCTTTGCACTACATGTGTATTTTTGTATCATTTAGATTTCAGCCTACTCTCCTTTTCAGAGTCCTTCTGGGTGTGTGATTAGGTGTGGTTTTAACCTCGGCCTTTCTCAGATGCAGCAACTCCTCCTGTAAGCGAGAAGCCATGTGAAATATTCCCAGAGAGCTCCTCGCCAGGCACTCGCTTACTTGGCAAAACTTCTCAATCTGAGTAACGTCATACTATTCCCGCATCCCCACAGAGATCCTCAGGCTGTTTTCTGCCACGCCGCGTCTGCCGTGGGTCTGGCCGGCTTGTTCGGGGGCCGTGGCGGTGGCTAGGGCGGGGCTCGCGGTCTCCGAAAATAAGTGTGCGTCATGGAGGGGGTCAGCAGGAGGCGCCGTGGTTGGGGAGCTGGACTGTAATATGAATATGAGAGCAGCTGATGATATGTTAGGTGAGGCATCGAACCATAAGCAGATCAGAGCCAGTCCCGGTCATAGTGGCGTCACTTAAATTAAACTGGGATAAAATAGCTGTAGGGTGGATGGAATACAGTGGAAGAAAACTTTACTTGCCATATGGTTGTCCATTTATCCAGCACACCTGGAGCAGTTTGTAAGACTGCACACGGTACCTGTATACTTGAGCAGTGATAGTATAGTAATATGATTACAATGTATTTGGTACCTCGACTTCCTGGAAGCGATGCAAAATTTCCTGAGTCTATAGATGGATATTTTGCACGTCGTAGCTGTAACGTACTGCATGGAGAGACCCCAGCTGCCTACCCGTCCCTCTGCGAACAGCGAGACTTTCTGACGGTACCTTCTGCTGTCGTCACGCCTCACGCCGTGGGGGCCCAGAGCTCCGGGTGCAAGCTTGCATGTGCCCGGTGTCACCTTGCGCTTGCAGATGTGTGCCCCTTTGCTACCGTGTACGTCACTGTGGTGTGGTATCAGCGCAGCTCTGTATTATAACTGCATGCTCGAATGAGCTGTGCTGAATCCCCTTCGCTGCATCCTGCCCGGGGTTTCTTGGGGGGGGGCCCCCCCCCCCCCGCCGGGCGGGGGGGGGGGGGGGGGGGGGGGGGGGGGGGGCGGGGGGGGGGGGGGCGGGGGGGGGTGGGGGAAGGGGGGTTGAGTGGGGGG
>JAODKC010000045.1:11530195-11545878 GCA_026777985.1 Mormyrops attenuatus
CTAGATTCAACTGCACTTAATGGAACGTGATTGGTTGCCTTGCCTTTACAAACAGGACCTGAGCAAACGGTGAAGGGGTGATATCTATAACCTTTAACGACTCAGTGTTAATAACTTCCATTCTTAAATTCATTTGTACTGCATCACAATCTTATAACGTTGTTTTTTTTTCCAGAAAAACTCGTTCTGAATGGATGCAACACGGCCTTGGGCTCGACCCCAAATTAACGTCACGGGCATTCTATACGATTTCCGACTGCAGCAACGGTTTATATTTTTCTAGAAATTTCTAGCCATAGTGGTTCTGTAATGGATTGTCCAGGCACGGCTTGGGGATGTAGCATGAATGCAGATGCATAGAGGTTGCTGCAGTATCTCCCCTCAAGCAGGATGATCCAAGACACCTTATCTATTGGTATTTATAGCCCGTGGAAATCACAGCTGGCCGGTACGGAGTGTAATTCTTTATTTCTAACGCATGCATAGCGTTTCATGGTTCAGTGAGGCGTCCTGCTTCATGTGAAATATTCTAGGATGTTCTCCGGAGTGAGACACTTGTGTGTTTGGTGGTCATTTAGGGGAGGATGACTCACATGTGGATGTGGATGTGGATTAGCGCACTTTTAAGGGCACTGCAAGTTACCAAGACTGCAGTGAGCTGAGCTAAAACACCAGCCATCAGTGAGGGAGCCAGCGCTGCCGCTTAAAGCCGAATCGTCGGGCTTATCCTGGAATGGCGTCGACTCTTTGTCGACTGCGTAGAGTTGGCATCAAATCTTCCTGGACTGCACAGGATACACACATACTCTGCATCGATTGCACCAAATGGGTGTTGACTCTCCGTCGACTTAGTGTATCTTTCCGGGCGTAACCAATAAGGAATACCTGGATAGCCTAGTGGAAGGAATGTGAACAGAACTGTTGATTTTCAGCATTATTTAGATTGATTTATTATATAGGATTTATTAGGTGGAGATTTGATTTAACTCAGTGGGAGATTTTGTGGCCTCGTGTCTCCAGCGACGTTCGGCATCTGCATGTGTGTGTGGAGTTTGTATGTTCTCTCCATCTCACAGAGATGCTGCGGTTTCCTCCTGCAGTCCAAAGACATGCAGTTTGGTTGACTGGTCCATTTAAATTGCCCGTTTGGTGTGCATGTCGGCGCTCTTTGGTGTTCTGGCATCCTGCGGCTCCTTTGCCGCTTTAGACAGACTCCCACTGGATATCCTGTAGGAGATAAGTTGCATGGACGTCGTACAAATGATTCCAACGTGCATGGCCTGTTTCCCACAATTCTTTGAACAATTCCTGATTCCATGTACTAGCATCTGGTCTTGAGTCTTGGGTATGGGGTCTGCTCTGGGCGGGATGATATTACCAGAGGGCAGATGTTTAATCCCGTCGATATGACGTGATGGACGGCGTACAGCGCTTTAGAGACGTTATGTTTAGGTGCTGTTTAATCTTACACATCTTGGATAAATTGGTTTTCTGGAATATGCATGACTTGCAGTCAGAGCTGAAGTTCGAGTCCCCCTTGAGTCAAAGTGACATGATGACAGGTGGGACATTAATGTCGTTTAAGGAGCTTAATTCGACATCCCTCCACATTTCCATAGTCGTATTTCTCCTGTGACTAATGCTTTGGTATAAGTATATCCTTACTTTAGAGAAAAAAGTAAAACTTAATTGGCTGTGATTTGGCTTTATGAAGCGTATGGACTTCATGGTAATTTATGCCAGTTGCACTTTCCGTAGATTATGATGGTACTTCCGATATGGTGTGAGTTTTAGACCCCCCCCCACACACCACCGCCACCCTGTTAAGCATCACACCCCCCTCTGGTGGTGCTCAGGGATTCTTAAACATCTTCTTAAATGACCTGGTGCGATGCTCGTCAGGGCTCTGCAGGCTTCAGGAGCATCTGCCATTATTTATGTATCTCCTTCCTTCAAGACAGGAGATTGAGGCTCTGGGATGTGCATCAGCAGCCGGATAAATGGGGCACATCACCCCGCCGCCCACGGATGCAGGATGGTCGTGATTGTACAGCTAGGACGTGGTTTTCCCACCTTTTTCAGGACCCCTCCAAGCCACGAGTAGAGCAATGAATGGCACAAGGTCATGTCCGTGAGAGATCTTGGTGGGAAGGAAGGAGAAAGACAGTGTGAGTCTGTGGGCCTGCAGAAGCGTGATCGGGAATCTCTGCATTAAAGCATGGGGAGGATAAGATTTTAACAACTCTGAGCTATTAGTTAGGTTCTCCCCAAACGAGCTTGATGGGCCGAATGGCCTCCTCTCGTTTGTAAATTTCTTATGTTCTTATGATACTTTTACATCTATTTAGCAGGTGATTTTATCCAACACAAGGTGCTGTAGAGCAATTGGGGGTTAAGCGCCATGCTCAAGAGCCCAACACTGAAGTCATTCTGCCGGCCCTGGGATTTAAACCAGCAACCTCCTGATCGATAGCACAGCACCCTCACCTGCCATACAGCAGTTATGAATGGGGAGTGGGTTTGTATGATCGTATGGCGGGCCGCAGGCTTTTAGACTCGTAACGTTTAATCTGCGTGCATGTTTAACGTTACCTCGACACAGGCGGTGATGCTGGGCCACTCAGTCACTGATCTGGAAATTTGCCTCACTGAAGAAGGGGGGGCACACGGTGATGGACAGCGCCACCTACCGACTCCTCGTCTAATTAAAGTGGGGGGCCTCAAGGCCATGTTTTTAAATGCACAGTATTTCCCATGTTAGATGAAAATAAATTAGTCCCTGGCTTCCCTGTGGGGGAAACAACAGTAGCGGCAGACCTGTAAGAGTCAAGCTTTTAATGTTTAGAGTGAATGCTCATTTTTTCCAAAGTGGCCAGAGTCTTAGGTTACCCAGGAAATAGAAAAAGCCTCATTAATATCTCAACCTATCAGGAAGAGGATTGGATTGGAATTTCAATCAAAGGACATTGAGGACTGCAACGATATGTACGGGAAGTTCAGCTACAGACCATGATTAAATGTAGTTCTTCTACCAGCTGTATTCACACACTTTTATTTCTTTGTGGGAAGTAAAAAAACAACTTGTCAGATGATTTTATTAAAGCAAAGCAATAACAGTAAAATCGTACTTGTGGCTTGGTTTGGAATGGAATGGGCTGGGCTGGGCTGGGCAGTTCTGTTGCTGTGTTTGGGGCTGAGCGATTCTCCTTCAAAGCTCTGGGTTCTGGGTGTGTGTGTGTGTGTGTGTGTGTGTGTGTGTGTGTGTTAGGTTTTTTTCTTAGGTTCGCTTTTTCTGGCTGTCATATGGTGACGTGCTTGAATAACATTAAACGTCGTGTAACTGTATCGCATTTGGGTTGCGATGCCGTCCGGTTATAATGTCTTAGCAGTGGAGTAGAGGCTCTTTTCGGCGTAATGACCTGACCTGCAGACGCGCCCCATAACATGACTGCGCCGTATAGCTGAGGGACCCGGAATGCATAACGGGATGGACTTCGATGTTGCTTTTCTTATTTAAGCTATATAAAGCTACTCCTCAGACCAAACATCGCAAACTGCTTTCTCCTGTCATTCTCGGCACCTTGAACGCGCTGAGGCCACCTGTGGACCAGGTCGGGTGGGGTCCTGGTGCCTGTTCTGCTACCGGCCCATACCACCCCATTGGGGTGGGGGGGGCGTTGCTGAAATTAGACGAGCTCCAGTTAACCTGCTGATTCTCGTTAATATTTAATATTCGACACTGCTCTCTATTATTAAGCTCTCAAGGTTATTTGTCAGCCATTTTGGGCTCATGTATTCCAGACAAGATGGTTAATATTTAAAAACTTTTAAAACAATGAAGCCCCACCCGCCCCGGACAGTTACAGCAGCCGTCCTTCTCAGGTGTCCACGCCAGGGGACGTAGGTCAGTTGGACACCGTGGGGGGGGGGCAGCAGAAGAGAGTATGAGTGATCCTAAGCCGTGGAGAAGCTGTGCCGCGTGTGAACATGCCAGTTGTAGCCTAACCTGCCAGTTAGACAGCCGGCAACTGGATAATGTCACAACAGCGTCACCGAGCGTGTGCCCACAGCCGTGACCCCCCCCCCCCATTACAGGTTTATTAGCGGTTTGAGCTGACAGCCTAGCATTCACGCTGCTCGGAGTCCCTTAGAAGCAGTTAAACGTTTACCATAAACTCCTAGGGTTAATGCTAATGCATATAATCATTTTTAATTACTAACATCTCGCAGTTCTCGTTCTCCCTCTCTGCACTGGAATAGGTCTGGCCTGGTGGGAGGTACATTTATTTCTTTTTTCGTGCAAGATTTGCTTATTAGAATAATACCAGAATGTGCAGGGGGGGTGACTGTTAGGGCGGCGGGGGCCTTCAGTGGGCTGCTTTTGTCTTGTGGTGCCTCTAGCTTCTCCCAAGATGATTGTACCTACTTGTGCACCCCCACCGCCCCCCAAGGGGGTGCTAGCTTGTTGGCTTTTAGATATGATGATTGTACTGGGGGGGGGCGGCTGCAGAGCCAGGTTGGGATCCCTCCATCCCACCGGGCTCCAGATGTGGATTCCACGCTGCCGAATTGACTGCAGCAGAGCTCGCCGGCGATCCCGGGTACGAGAGCCAAAGCCGTCCTGAATCGCGGCGTACCGTCATGCTTCTCAGGGGGTACTCAAAGCAGGACACCTCTCAGGCCCCAAAATCCCCTGCACCTCCATTTCAATTGCTTTATTCCTTCGCTATTGGTCAGTAAAAACAATGCTTTCACAATCAGCAGGCTGCCCTAAGCAGATAAGCTGATAAACGACCCGATCGCAGTCGCCTGATACTACCAGCCAGGAAAGTGGCTTAGGCTTCGGACTCCAGGTGGGTCGGGCGGCCCAATCAAACGCCGCTCCCCCCCTGGATTGTGGCTACTGCAGGCTCATAGCCTTCCTGCGCGGGCTTACTGCTCCCCCCATGCAAAAAGGTGCTATTCACTCACATCTGCCTGCCTCTCTCTCTGTCTCTCTCGCATCAGTTTGCTTTCTTGCTTTCTTTATGAAGGGCTATGGTACCCTCTTATTCTGAATCCAGTTCCCCCAGCCCTTTTCACTGATGGTGACCCCCCCCGGATTATTGCTAGAGCTCGATTGCTTGGCTCCACATTCTTACCGTTTCTTTCTTACCGAGGATGATGGTTGTGCTTTCTCGTGATCTGCTCGCTTCTTGAAATTTCCATGCGTGACGGTGGTCCAAAGAAGCCTCTGCTTCCACTGTGTCCCATAGAGCGTTTCGACGGCGATGGGAGAGACGAGGCTTGGAAACACAGCGGCGACTGGGACTGTCGGCTGGGTTAACTCACTGCACCATAGTTAGCTTTATTAAACCTACAAACCAATCAGCTAACGGTCTCCAGTCCTCTCAGTTGGGTCAAACATGCTGACTAAACAGACACTGTAATTAACCCTGGTTCTGCTCCCCCACCCCAGATGGAGAATATCATCGCACGAATGCAAGATGAGAGGAATGGCATCCCTATCCGCACAGTAAAAAGTTTTTTATCGAAGATCCCAAGTGTCTTTTCAGGTAAGGTGTCTTTAATGGTTGAGTGAAGTGAATGACCCTGGGTGGGGGTGGGGGTTGGGGGTGTGTGTGTTTGTAACTTAACTTGCCTTTATTTATTTTAATTGGTTACTGTTGAAGTGGCTGGGAGATGTGTTGTAGTTAACCTTTTTTGTGGGATTGACAATAATATAAAAATTGTAGTATTTCTATTATGTAAAATGTTTGTTGATAATGGCAAGAAATGGTCAACAGGGTCCCCACAAAAACACTGGGTACAAGGCACATCTGTGTAGGGGATGTGTTAGGGACTCCAGGAGTCACTGGGTAATGAGTTAATTTGTGCTTGATTGTGTGTGTTGACACACAAGTGTTTCATGGGTCATTAGGTGGGTCGTGTGTCTTCGTTTAAGGACTTTCCCCCTGCCCTGCGTTTCTGCATGTTTCCAGCACGCTCGAGGTGAGTGTTACTGTGTCGTGTATATCACTGTGAGGGGGCCACATATTGCAGTTCATTGGCCTGGACTGCAGATGACTCAGTCAACCAATGAAGGGTAAGAATCTGTTCAGGTAGCAGCAGATTGGATGCCCCGAAGACGCCATCACCAAGCGGTTTGCAAATCCTACTATGAATCACATGTGTTGCCTTGAATACTTTATGTGATGGAGAACATCTGGCTCATTAGGAAACATAAATAGTGGAAAACATAAACAGGAAGCTCAAAATCTTGGTAGAAATGCTTTTTTTGACGATTCAGTCCTCTGGTTAGTTGGTGATGAAAGGTCACACACTTTTGGCATTTGACCTTTGGTGATGTGGGACCTCATCCGTGGAGGTGCGTTCTTGTGACCAAGGTTGTGTGTTGGGGGGGTGGTGGGGGTGCAGACTCTCTCATTCTTGCAAGCTGCTTCCCCTGGAAGGCATTTTGTAAACCTGAGATCATATCTCCAGTATGTTCCCTGACTCACTGAGAGAGCCTAAAGGTTTAGAGTTATTATTTGGATTTTTTTCTAATCTGTTGATTGCCGCTCTTGACCTTCGCAATAATCCTACAAATTTTGTAAAACTTGCACCATATTTGTAGTACAAAGTACAGCAAACAAGAACACTTACTGAACTGTATGTATACATTATCTGCAGCTGTGATGCAATCTTTTATTACTTTAATTATGGATAACATTTATTAAGGTACATTATCAAAATGTAAGTGCATGTATTGTCGCAGCTTTGTTCTTTATGAATGCGCATCGTAATTGTTGAATATTCTTGGAAAAGCGTTGAGTATTATACTTTGCGATTATAGTGATGTGTGGAGGCTATGACTGGTGTAAATACGGGGTGATTGCATTTACTCGTGACAGTAAACGCCTTGCAAAGTAAATCTTTATGTACAGATTCACAGGAGGGAATGACTGGGGTGATAATCGATCCACAGCACAGAAAACTGAATCACGTGATACTGCAGTCAGTGTGTAGTCAAATCACGTGTGTTTCCAGAGAGGATGGTAATCAGAACCCTCTTACCCTTGAGCGAACAGCCCAGTGACAAAGCGAATGGATGGCATGTTGACCCAGTGGAGTCCAACGTGGATGAATGTTTCAGGGTGTGATTATGACTCCCAAAGGCAGTGGTACAATGACAATGGATAATGATGATGGTCTCAATGATGGAACGAAATCCAAACACACAGGACGCTGAAGCTCAGACAGAAGAGACATGGAATCCAAATGATTCTCGCTCCAAACTATAGAACCACTCTATTTTTCTACCCTCTCCTTCCATTTTTCTGTTTAAACCCCTTCCCCTTAAATCTGAGGGATTCTTAAAGGGACATGTGCCCTATTACATGCAGAACTGGTCTAGTGAAAAGCGGAGAGCGCCCCCTGACTTTACATGAGGGCATGCTATAACACGCCATCTCCTGCCCCTCAGTTATTTCATGCTTTAATATATGCGGTGTCACAAAAGAGCGATTCTATACAATTCTATACAATTCCAGCATTTAAAAGAGAACTGGCTCAGATCACCACCTGCTTTATGAGATGATCCATGAAGGATGAGAGAAGCAGTACCCTCCTCTCCCATGCCACAAGCGCACACCAAAATGAAGAAACCCCTAAGTTCTGGGACAGCGACCGCTATGTCGGGGAGGACCACAGAGAAATGGAGGGAATGAGGAGAGGAGGAAGCAGGGGTGACGAAGGAGGACGGAGACTGAGAGGAGGGAATGAGGAGAGGAGGAAGAAGGAATGACGAAGAAGGACGGAGACTGGGGGTAGGGAACAAGGAGAGGAGGAAGTGGGAGTGACGAAGGAGGACGGAGACTGGGAGGAGGGAACGGGAGGAGGAAGCGGGAGTGACGAAGAAGGACGGAGACTGGGAAAAGGGAACGAGGAGAGAAGGAAGTGGGAGTGACGAAGGAGGACGGAGACTGGGAGGAGGGAACGAGAGGAGGAAGCGGGAGTGACGAAGGAGGACGGAGACTGGGAGGAGGGAACGAGGAGAGGAGGAAGTGGGAGTGACGAAGGAGGACGGAGACTGGGAGGAGGAAGCGGGAGTGACGAAGGAGGACAGAGACTGGGAGGAGGGAACGAGAGGAGGAAGCGGGAGTGATGAAGGAGGATGGAGACTGGGAGGAGGGAACGAGGAGAGAAGTAAGTGGGAGTGACGAAATAGGATGGAGACTGGGAAGAGGGAACGAGAGGAGGAAGCGGGAGAGACTAAAGAGGACAGGGACTGGCAGGAGGGAATGAAGAGAGGGGGAAATGGAAGTGACGAATGAGGATGGGGACTGGGTGGACATGTCCCTCATTACTCAGTGTTTGTTTCCCTTAACCAGAAAGGAGATGGTTCAGCCTAAAGAACAGGAATTCCGTATTTGGAGAATGACGTCCCCCTCCACAGTGGTATCACCCATTCTTCTTCCATTGATATCGTTTTTTTTTTTTTTTTTTTTTTTTTTTGGACTGTACCATTTTCCCAATATTCGGTCGCTGAGTCCTGGTACTTTGGAGGCACTGGTGAAGAGGCCGAATGCGTAAGGTGCTTAATTAATCCTGCAGAAGGTATCACCCACTGCTGTCTCTTGTCACTCCTCCCCTTAAAGATGCCTGACACATATAAATCTCCTAACCAACCAAGTGGGTCCACATTGACCTTGATCCCATCTAGCCATCTCACTTTCCAGCAGCCTGTCTGTTCATAGCCTAAGCAAACCCGAGATTAGAACTGAAAACAATCCTTCAGTGTACAGACGGGCTCAGGGAGTCCCTGCTTGTACACATGGAGTTTCCTGCTTGTTTCGGATAAAGGCCGCTGTAGATTCCAGTGTGCTGCTGTGTAAATCAAAGTCCTCTTAACTATTGAAAAAAAGGCTTATTTTTAAAAATGGGATGGGTATTTGCAGAGTTTTACTCCTCCTGGAAGTGGCCTATATTTAAGCATTTGGTCCAAAAGAAAATAAAGAAATCTTTTCTGAATGGGTCCTCGTCATTCTTTAAAATATCATGTTTGATCTGCATAATTGAGTCCATCTTTGGAACCGTTTGAAGCAAGAGCCCCGTCGCAGAGGAGAGCACCCGTGCAGGTGCGTTGCATTTTAATGAAGTGATTACCAGATGCGGCTCCACGTGGCGAGGAGCTGGGCCGTGTCTGTTCCGGCAAAAACCCGTGACGTGGCGAGGGCTTTGCCGGCGTGGCCCTTCTCCGCGTACCAGTGCCTGTGACTCGTGTGGTTTCACGCTGCTTGATCGGTTGCGTAATGAAGCACGTTACGTAAGCGCGTCGAAAGCTGGCGGGGCAGCGCTTGCCTCTGAGGCGGCCATCTTTGCGACTAATTCACATATCTCGGGGCGGATGGAGCTGATCCGCGGAGATCTCGATGTGAGCTGGAGGCTCTGGTAGTTGCTGGTGAGCAAAGCTGAAAGACCAGATACAGATCGTCCCGCTTTGGGGGGGGGGCGGCGGAGAGAGCGGCCGTCGCTGGGGAAACCAACCGACGCACAGTCATTGATATCAGCCCGAAATGTCAGGACCACAATGCCCAACAATATTCACATTTTCACTCAGGCATCACAGTGGACAGCCCTTGTGCTGCAGCCAATTCTGAACAACGTTACATCTTAATTAAGCCTTTGGCCACAGATATTAAAGTTAACATTTCAACTTCCATTTATTAATCTTAAAGTAAACGGTGAATTATTGTTGTGCTTTTTTCTGGCTTGAGTTAAGCATCTTCGGTTTGGTAGCTGAATTTTTTTTCTTTAACATAACAATCAGAGCTGTAACAATTAACGCCGCCTGTTTCTTTACAGCGAAAGCGGTGTGAAAATCCTCACTATGGGGTATCAGTGCAATGCGTGTGCCAGTCCGCTCTCGACTTGACCCAGTTTGCGTGATGGCGCTGCCAGCTGGATTGGAGATGTGGGTTCCTGCCAGATTAATGACTGGCGCTGTCCAGGGTGCTGAGCGAGCGAGCTGGTGAGCGAATTAGCCACAGAACTTTCCGTGATGAGGCCCCTGCTGCGGCTGCTATGTCCAAGGGCACCGTGAAGGTCAGAGAGGCGCGGTGTTCAAATGCAGCACTACCAGACTGGGGGGGTCTCACTCACTGACACGCACACACACGTTTCTATTCATATTGTGGGGACTCTCCATTAATTTCTATGGGGAAAAACCCTAATCCCAACATGACGACCTTAACCCCCACCCAGCCCTAACCTTAACCATAAGCAAGCAAACAAAATACAAGACTTTTTTTATTGCGGTCACGGATTTTTCTAAAGTTTAGTTAAAAAAAACGTGTTTCATCACATTGTGGGGACATTTGGTTCCCAAACAATAAAGTATATCTGGACCACACACACACACACACACACACACACACACACATCCACATCCACGTACCATTTCTAACTGTGGAGTCTGCTGTAAGGGGATCCCAGGCTCAACACTCCTCCTGTTATTCTCAAGATTGAGACTTTAAGTCTGATAAGATAAGGTGCAGTAAGATAGGGAGAATGTTATTGATCCCTGTCTGGGGAATTAAGTTTTTCGTCCAGTAGCACAGAAATAAATACAACAAAGTAAAAAGACAATAAATACGTTAAGAAACATCAGTAATGAAATAAACATAATAAATTTAATGAATAAGTTGGAGAAATAAAGCGAAGCTGCAGGCCTTCAGTGGGATTGGGGGGGGGTTCTGTTGAGTTCTAGATCAGTGATATTTGGACTTTTATTGACAGGATCCGGGCTGATAGATTTGTCACCCCCCCCCACACACACACACACACACACACACACACACACACACACACACACACTGAACCCATATTAACTCTCCCTCACAGCTCCAATTCTCACTGCCGCAGTTTGAATACCCCTGGTTTAGATAGCGGGTGGCAGTGAGTCCCTGAGCCGCAGTGCGGCCCACCGAAACACCACGCCGCCTGGATCGCTGTGGGTGGTAGTATCAGCCAGTATAACAGTGATTTGCTGTAATGACCTCAGAAGAGGGCAGTGTCGCCCCCTGCTGTTCCAGCTGTGTGTCTGTCTTTGGTTTTCCCCAGTCTCCCCTATCGCTGCTGCCGTCGTTTGTGTTCGAGTGTCATCTCGGTTACTTCAAAGTTCCGTTTTTCATTAACACTCCAAGTAGGGTACCTGGGCGCCATGCTGCTTGCGTTTATCCTTTCGGAACCTCTGAAGAGACCTTGTGCTCGTGTTCTTTAACGCGGTGGCTGGATCGCTTCAGTAAAATGTGAACACATTTACATTTATTTTTATCTAGCAGATTCTGTTGTCCAGAGTGAGGTACAAGCAAGGCAAACAGCACATTACAAGCATGTTAGGCGTAAGTGCATCACGGCTGAGCTTCAAATGAATGAGTGTAAGCAGTTTTGAAACAAGAGCCACACATCGGCCAACAAAGCAAGAACCCAAGTAGACTGCTGTTGAAATCAACGGAAAGTGCAACGATAAGCTTTCATGTTTCTGTTAGATGTTAGTTGAACCATAGAATATCAATAGTAAGTTATATACAGCGCTGTGCAAAAGTCTAAGGCAAAAGAAAATTTTTTAAATGATCTTCATGTTGGTGTAAAACTATGATATTATGTCTGCCAAAGTGTGTCAGCTTAGCCATTTTCAAACCTCTCCCAGAGTCACCCCAGTATTTGCAGCAACCATCCAATACACTTGTGTATTTTATATAGCACACCTCGTATAGCTAATCAATGCCTCATTGACTTTTTCAAGCTAATTAATTAATTAGGAGAGCTTTTGGTGACATTTAACGAATACGTGGAATGGCTGAGGTGCCCCTGAGGAGAGGTTTGGGATCTGAAGCGGTCATCATCTAGCCATCCAGCGAGAAATCAGTAACTTTTTGGAGAAAAGAAGAAATTTCTGTTGGTTTTTATTGTATTACTGTTGATTTGCATGTTCTAATGCTAAATTGTGTTTTTGTTCTGAGCAGATATACACTCACTACCTAGATGAATAGCTTTAAGCATTTCCTTTGTCTGCTTATGACTGTTGCACTGTACTGTATTAAAGTTTAATTATCCACACGCAGTGCTTTTAAATGCCCTTTCTCATTCACTCCCTCTGTACTTGTTAAACAATTCTCCTGGTGAATTACAGAATTCCCAGATCAAATTCCCAGATTTTGCGTTATTGCTTATTGGACTGGCATCACATCAAGCGTGTCGGCTGCCTGGTGCCCTGAGACGCTGCGGGCTCTCTCTCCTGCGCTGCATCAGTGGTCTTGAAAGATGGATTTCGCTTATTGCTTCCTTCTATATTTCCCTATTTCTTTTTTTAATACTCAGCAGACCCAGAGAAAAGTATGTTGTGGGCCGCTGAGTCATTCCGAAAGTGGGTCACCGGAGTTCAGTGGCACTGCGTTGCTTGACGGGCGTTAACTGGGCGGCTGGTTCTGGACAGGTGGACGCGGGCGCCCTGGCGAGGACCCCGGGAGCCGCCCCTCCTGCTGTGTCGGCTTTACTCCTCAGGAAAGTTATGTGAAACGGCGGCAAATTGTCAGGAAGAGGGACTGTAGGAGAAATGTGTTCCTCAGCTCTGTACCCCCCCCCCCCCCCCTCGGCCTGCCCCATCCCCGAAGCGGGTGGAGAAGAAGTGATAATTAAAAGAGTATAAATTTAGCCGGCGGAAACAGCTGGTGTCGCCCGGTGCGTGACGGCGCTCTGATGCACAGGCGGCAGGTAGCAGTGGGCCTGGCGCCTCTTACTGTGCCCTCCCCCTCCTGGGGAGCCCCGACCCCCTCCAACATGCTCCGGAGAGCCTTCCAGCCTGTGCTCGCCGGGGGGAGGTGCGTTTCCGGCTGCGTACGGCGCCTCCTATTTGCTGTCTTCTGCTTCTTGACGGACTGTAACCTTCGGGTGAATGAAGAAACTGAAGATCGCTGAGAATTTGTTTTTTTTCTTACCTGAAATGATCAGTTTTCAAACGTAAAGCTTTATTAGTTTAGGTACATTTCATTATGTCAGTTTCTGAATATCCCATCATGCTCTCCTTTGTAAAACACATGCAGTGACAGCTGAGCATGATGCTTGGCATCCTAGCACAGGGTCAGCCATTTATCTGGCACCCCGGAGCATTTTTAGGGATGTTAGGGCCTTGCTGAAGGTCCCAAGAGAGATGTTGCTACTTTGCCAAGCAACGGATCAGAACCCGCGACCTTCCAATCACAGGCTAAAGATATTCAATGATTGTATTTATTTGGAGCATTAGCTAAGGTGTTCCGTTGTGTCTGATCCAGTTCTAGGACATGCTGTCCTTCTGTTAAATTCTTCATTTGTTTTGGAACGTAAGCCCTCCACGCTAAGCTCTGATCTCAGTGTCGGTTTGAATGGCGGCTGTGGAGACGCACGCTCGTGGCCTTGACGGGATTCAGGTGACGCCGCGGTCGGTTTGACACGCGGTCCCCCGCCGCCACCACCCTGCTGTTATCCTTCTTCATCTTCCCCTGCACATCAGCCGTATGAAAAACAGCATCTGATCCCAAAGCGTCAGACGTGCCCTGTATCTGTGGACAGGACATTCTAGCCGGGGCCTCTTAATGAACGTTCCAGCATTCGCAGAGTGGGACTGTGTCTGCATCGCTGTGCATACACTTCTGAAGATGTTTATTTGTTGCTTTAATATTTTATATTTTGTCTTCCAGGGTCAGATATAGTGCAGTGGATGATCAAAAACCTGAACATCGAGGATCAAGGTAGGGCACCCTCTGATCATTTCTGATGCATGGTTTTGGGGGCGGCGGTTTTTCAGATACTAAATTTAATGGTTAGTCATCCTAGAGATGCTACACTAGTAAGATTAGTCACCCTGGACACCTGCATTAGTAACATTTGGGAGCTCGCCATATGTGGGGTATGGCCGCCAATGTCAAAGAGAATCTTCATGCAGGTCTAACAGATCTAGTTTTGTGGCTCTACGTTACGGAGCTGTGCCTTTGGTTACTGCAGTGTGTTACACTAGTGAGATTAGTCAGTGGAGCTGTACAGTGAGGGAGCGCGAGTCTCTCCCACTCCCCCCCCCTTTGTGTGCTGCTTGGGGGGCCGTTGGCATAGCGGGGGCCTGAGAGATATCAGGCCCTGCTTCAGCGAGAGGGACAGGAATGACCTTTTTCGTGATAATGGCACTGCGACATATGACCAGGTCACACCTTGAAATCTTCTGTACCATGTCGCCCTGGCGAGGAGGACGCTGGAATGACAGTCTTTATATTGGGGTCCCCAAAGCCCCACCCTACTGTAAAAAATAGGGGCGGGGCCCCAGCAGGTATTTGTGGGCAATCACCTCGCACCTGGGACTCTGGCATGAGGAGGTCGGAGGACTGGCCCTCTGTCCTAAGGCCCTCGCAAGGCGGATTGCCGTTCCATCGCCCGATTAGCTAAACGCGAGCCGCATGCTGTCGTAATGACTCAGTGTCGTCCCTGACGGGAAGCTCGCGAAAGGGAAAAGGCCTGGCGATGACATATTTAATAAATGAGCAAAAGACAAAAAAAATACTCAAAAATTTAAGGCAGAGTGTGCAGGGGTGAGACATTCCAGTGAGGATATTTTTATTTTTTAGTTTACAGATACTACATTTCCTATATTATGTAATTCAGCTAATTACTCTGTGCTTGTAATCTTACCTGAAGAAGATCTGCAGTGAGATCAGAGCCTTAAAACCTCCGTAGGACATACAAACGATCCTCAGCACAAAGACACGTTTCTCGATCTTAAGGAGGAATATAATCTCACCCGCTAGCTGCCGTTACGGCCGACACATTTATCTGACACACACATTCTCTCCTGGCTCCAGAGAGACAGCCTTTCATGCCTGCTGCTGTTTTTATTGAGGTGATATTTTAGATTTTTTGTCAGGGTATTTTTGCAGTGCTTCATATGTCTGTTGAACTTTTTTAAACAATAATAAAAAAAAACTTTGTGAAAGTGACACACCATGGCAGGTATTTTATCTGCTCTTCCTCGCTGACTGGAGCGCGGTCTCAGGTCGGGTCACGATGGTGTGGGAATGCCTGGAATTAATAGAGGCGCGGACCCAGTGGAGTTGGGAGACACGACTCCCTGGGAGAGGTAATGAATTGGAGTGACGTGCAGACAGCCTGAGGGTCGTTATGGTGCTGGTGTCCCTCTTCCGCCTGGTCAGCTGTCACGGTGTTTGCCTGCTGTCTGATGGGTAAAGCCGGCTGGTCCCGCCTCCTGTGGCTTTCAAGGTTTCAGACGGATGTTGGGGTTGGCAGCCAGCTCCGGGCTCTTGGAAGCCCCCCTCCCAGTCATCCTGTGGTTCCTGTCCCTCCCCCTTGGGATTCTAACCTGCCCCGTGTCTCCCTCTACCCCATATACATTAATATGGTGGAGGTAAGGGACGTGTGCTGATTACAGTGCGTTGCCGCACCCACCGCACCACAAATCACCTCAGGGATGAGAACCTGAGTGCAGCCATGCGGCAGGTGATACCTCATCACCACAGTAGTCCAAATGGACCAGTGTGAGGTTTTGTTCTGGTGGCTGGAGCGCCAATCCTGCCACCAACCCCAAAGTTATTCTCTGTAAGTTGGAGGACCTCCTTATAGGGCTGGATGTAGATTAACATCATACCCAGGATGAAGCAATT
>JAODKC010000045.1:11578831-11599049 GCA_026777985.1 Mormyrops attenuatus
CGCGCCCCCCCCCCCCCCCCCCCCCCCCCCCCCCCCCCCCCCCGCCCCCCCCCGCGGCGGGCCCCCCCCGGCCCGGGGGGGGCGCCCCCTTGGTGTGATTTGTTTAGTGATCAGAGCCAATAGAAACCCCAGACAGCGATAATATCCACATGTTGGTGACTGAGAGGGGCCAGAAGTGAGAGGCGAGACGTGTCGGGCAGAGCGCAGACACTGGGACGTCGGGCCCAGCTTGCATGGGCGTCAGAGCCGTACCCAGCCACAGGACCGCGCGTGCTGGCCAGCAGCCTCGCACATCCCCGCCGGAGCACACCATCCGGTGCTCACCTGCGCCACAGAACCCCGGACAGCAGGTAAGCGGTGGCCGACCTCCCAGTCACGCCGCCCCGGCAGTGGGCATCTCCGTCTCCGTCCTTCCATGCGCAGTCGCATTTTCTTACCTGCAGCATGTCTGAAGAATGGGATAATTTATACAAGAAATTTCTTAAAAGGGCTTTGAAGTTTCATGCCAAGTGCTTGGCACACTGGGAAGATAAGAATACTTATGTAACCGTTGAGTGGAAGAATAAACCTGAAATTGTACAGCTAACCGCACATGAATAGCAAGAGCCAGCCGGCTCAGATGTTAACTTAAGCAGATTAACATGTGATGCTAATCTTTGAAACATTAAAACATTTAAATTGAAGTTGTATGTATTATTGCAGAATATCAATGATTTGCAGTGGGGAGGGGGGGTACCATGGGACTTATAAACTAAACAAAAAGTAAACATCTAAAAGTAGTGTAATCAGGATTGGCTCACAGCCTGCATATATTGTTTGGACTTCAAAGAGCGACATACCGCACAGGGGAATGTCACATAAGACCTCATCTGGGGTGGCGACATTCGAATAGGCTGAATGAGGCAGGGTAAGATCTGATTATTTGTTTCACTGTTTTGCATTTGAGGCTGGTGACCGTACCACCTTGCACAGTTAGCCTGCTTGTGTTAAAGAGGATTGCATGCGATACCATGCTGTGAGGCAAACACCAGACAAGCTTAATTTCATGAAACAAACACTGTATTTGGGACTCTAGGATGGTGTATGCGTGCACTTCACTTCGGTATTAAGCGATAATTACAAAGAAAGAAGTATTGAAATCATACACTCATGTTTCTGACCCAGCCACAGAACTGAAGCTTGACATAAAGGCTGATGTTACAAGACAAATTAAATGGGCCATTTTTTAATAGATGACAGCCATGTGCATGCCTTTTAAAATGGTTATAGATAATTGTGCTTCAAGAGAAGAAACGTGGTTTGAAAGAAGCTGGGGAAAAAATACGTAAATTCTTTAAGCATAAAATTACTACACATTTTTCAGATGCATAAACTGTACTGGGTAGCTTTTTGCTCTATGGCTCATGTTCAGGAGCTATAGGAGCGAGAGTGTGGTGCCCATTTTTTTGGGTTTTGTCATTTTCCTATGGGCACAGTGAAATCCCCAGTGCTGGTAGCACCATTAATGAAGGACTTCATCCGCTGTGAACGAGCTGAACTCTGCTGTCTGAAGCTGGGTGGGTGGGTAGGGGGAGGGTTTACAGAAACATCGTTGTGAGCTTTTCAAACAGACTGGTGCCTAAATACTGGCGGGGAGCTTGGGGTCGGTTTGTCGGGACCAGTTATAGCAGAGGGTGTTTCATTAAGATTTTTCCAGCGCAGTCACACACAAAACTCAGCATGAAGAGTCGCTCCGCAGCTCTGCAGCCAAATGATCGCGTTTCGGCCGGGCTGTTTGTGCACACCTCTCTCGGTAAATGTCTATAAGGCACTGTACGCAAACCCAGCATCTCCCACCACAGAAAGGCAAATAGGTGCCAGCACAACAATACTACGGCTGCACTTCTGTTACTTTACCTCCAGGATACAGGGCTTATTCTCCTTAGCGGACTTGCATCTTTTCCCCTTGCAGCCAGCAGGACGCTAACTAAAGCCTCAGCGGCATCTCCGCAAGGCGCCTATCCCTCCCCCAGCCGTCACTTTCACCATATGAACGAATCTACAGCTCTCCTCACACTCCACGACACATTTCCGCACAGCCACTGAGAAATGGGTTTAGCGACAAGACAGAGGGTGCAGGTGGAGCCATGACAGTGGGAATTTCCAGCACTGCTCCACTCAGGTGGTCAACAAGACTAGACTGGTGATCAGAAGATTGCTGCTTCAACCAAAAGGTTTTAGTAATCATGGCAAAATGTCATGTTAAACCAGCATTAGAGGGAAAACATAACTGCATCCTTACATAAAGGGGTAATTCGAAGGTCTGAATTTGTGCTTCAGTCCATTCATAGGCTTTCACAGTTGGTCACTGGATCCAGTTCTTTAGGGAATACAAGTGTCACTGGTCAGTGTGCAGTCATGATGATTATCCGTACAAGTGCACCGTCCCTGAGGGGGAAGCTGCAGTCAGCCGGTCGCTCAACTCACACCACGGCCTTGTCATTCCGCGACCAGGTGTTGGATTTTATGCTCCGCGTCTTGGGTTTGCCTGGTGGGGGCCAATGTCAGTGCAGGCCAGAGCGCAGTACAATGGCCCACTGCTCAGGCTTAGCACCACTGGGGGATTGGGGGGGGCAGGTCCGTAAAATCACAGAGGATTTGAAGCGTTACTGAGAACGCCAAGCCAACCACAGCCAGACGTGCAAAAAAACAAACAGAAACCAAAGAAAGGCCCTGAGGCTTGTTATTTATTTCATACCACATGTGGGAGCTACGGAGTAGAGAATCTCTTTTGAAACAGAAGGGGTAGACCCACATTAGGGTTATCTCTCAGCTGGTGGCAATTACGGGGGGGGAGGGGGGGGCTGCGGTTGCAAGCCAATGTCCAAACGGCTCCAGGGCCTCTCATTATAACCACATTGTGCGGGTTCTGTTAAATACCTTGAAATTCTGTTTTCTCAGCGAATGAGCTGGAAGATGTACATTTCGGGAGAAGGCAAGTATGCGCTTTCCATTTTCAGGATAAAAAATCCAATTTGAGGTTAATTTATGAAATGGGTTTATGATCATCTGTCCCAGTTTCCGTGGTTATGAGGGCCATGTGAAGCTTGGCAGCGTCGCCGACACTTCAAAGCGAGATGCGCAGTCTGGGGTAGAGCTTCCTTGAGGCCTGTTGTTCTGGCACCTGCTGAGAGACACACGGACACGCAGCATGCCTTGCACCGCTGCCAAGCGCCTGATACGCCTGCGAGGGCCCTGCGGCTCTCTGACGAGGGTACCTCAGAAGCCGCAGCGGAGCGCTATTCTCCAAATGCTTTACAGTTATGCGCCCGCGTTCCCGCTGGCCGCCCTGTCCCTCGATTAACTTTATATGTGACCGGTTTCTTCAGATTGAAGTCTAAACAGTCCGGACTAAGCCAAAGCATGCGGGCAGCGTGAAACGCGAGACATCCCGCGCTAAAGGCGAAACACCCTCAGCACAACATGGTATGGAAAGCGAAAGTTGTGGAGGTACAAATCCCAATTAAAGACTTCCACAGTATCAGGGAAAATGCAATTAAGCAACTTGATATTATCAATGTCAATGGAATTCGAATTTCAATTGTGAGCACTGAGACAGCTGCATCCTTTACTGAACTGATTCCGGTCCATTGATTAAGCGTCCAGCAGTGCAACAGCAGAGGAACCCACAAAGGCTTGGTTATACAGCCTAGGATTTGCAAATCTGTCTGTGACCACTGTCCTCCATGCTATTATGTGGTGTAATATAAGGGGAGGTGGGGGTGCTACATAGATCACAGACAGAAAGCTGAAGATGCCTCATTTCACAAAACATGGCTGTATGACTGGGTCCAAAAAGAAAACATTCATCAAAATAAACTGACACTGGGTGATTCAAATTTCAGTTTTACAAACAGACATAAAGTGCAGCAGTATGACCAAAGACTCGTATATATAGTTCAGTGGTTAGGATCTCTAATTTGAACTGACTAAAATGGATGTTGTAATTCCACAGACTATATTCTTAACAGCAAAAAAAACATAACTGATTATGATGCAAGATGGACAACCCGACAAACTTCTGAAGATATCATGCAGTAACTTCCTGGCACACTAATTTTCAAGCAATAACCAGTGAGTGTCTTTCCACACTCGACATCTGCTGCAAAGATGTCAGCCTGACTGACAGACCTAAGTTCTTTCAGTTCGGCTAATAATTATTTTGGTATAGAATCATCGTTCCCGCTGAGCTTGACAGAGTGACAAATTAAAGTTAATCTGTCTCTTCCTGTCCTTATAGGAAACTATTTGAAATGAAGGAATACTTTAAGGGGGATTGCTGATACCCGCAGGCCTGTTCCTGCGGTTTCTTTAAGAGGTGTGGGGGGTTTGTTGGTATCATAATTTTAAAGTTTAACATCCGAACTGTTGAAACAAGGCTCTGTCTTAGGGACGCAGTCCTAGCCAGGATGAGAGAATTGTCAGGTTTTCAAAATTGAATTTAAAAAACGAGGGGGCCAGATATACGTTTACGCATATCTCTAACATGCCTCACATCTAGACTAAGCAAAACCTTAAGGTCTCTGGCAGTGTTTTGTATTGCCATTGAATAATAGCGATGTTTATTTTCAGTATTTTTATAACTGACAAATCAGCAAATGAAAGTAATGAGTCAATTAAGGAAATTTGGACTAAAGATGACGGATTCATTTCCTGCTTTCTTAACAAGAACACAAACAGACCTTCTTAAAATTAATGCCTCTTACAGCTTATACACCGATGCATCACATTCATTTCGACCTGCTTGAGCTTATGCCGGCTTAACTTTTGGTAGATTTAGTACTTGAATTAAGCATTTGAATGAAGGCAAAAAAAAAAAAAAAAAAAAAAAAAAAAAAAAAAACTTTACAAGGCGGAACAAGGGAGGTTTCATGCATCTTGATGAAAGTTGCCATCACAGTCAAGTAGACATTTCCCATGGGACTTGGGGGGCCGGGGGGTACAAAAGATGATTTAGGAATTTGCTGGAAGGGACGTGGTTCCTGGTTCTTGCCAGTAATGTAGACTTATGATATGACTGTATGCTAACAAGGCACTCGCTACAGATTTACTTCCTCCTGAAAGGTGCAAACATCTCATAGCCTAAAGTGGGGTCTCCTGAATCCTTGATGAGTAAGTCTACTTGCTGTACAAGCGAGAAATACAAGGAATCGGAAAGGACATATGTGCGTGACGTAGCAAAACAGGGTATCATAACATCAAAAGGGGAAAACAAAAGCAAGTCTACAGAAAATCTGAAGTATCGCTCATGAGACTTAAAAGTGGAGAAATTCAAGGTAATGCCTTACAATACGGAACAGGTGTGCAATTCTATTATAAGAACCTTTTGAATAATATTACATTCCATCCACATTTAGACATTAAGGGGTACTATAAGGAAGAGGCACAGCACAATGCTATGTTTAAGATGAGCGCTAACTGCCCTCCCTGCTTCCCTCTCCCTCCCTGGAAGGATGTACAGGAGTCTTGTGTTATCGGTGCTGCTTCTCGGAGTCCTGGGCTCTGCCGTGGAATCCAGAAAGAAAAGACCACAGGGCTCCATCCCCTCACCCTACAAGGGCGGCAGCAACACGTCGGTCCAGCGTGGGCGCAAGCAGGAGGTGCTGGCGTCCAGCCAGGAGGCCCTGGTGGTGACAGAACGGAAGTACCTGAGGAGGGACTGGTGCAAGACCCAGCCGCTTCGGCAGACCGTGGCCGAGGAGGGCTGCCGGAGCCGCACGGTCATCAACCGCTTCTGCTACGGCCAGTGCAACTCCTTCTACATCCCGCGGCACATCAGGAAGGAGCAGGAAGCTTTCCAATCCTGCGCCTTCTGCCGACCGCACAAATTCACCACGCTGACGGTGGAGCTGGACTGCCCCGACCTGCAGCCCCCATTCCGGCACCGGAAAATCCAGCGGGTCAAACAGTGCCGGTGCATCTCGGTCCATGTGGCGGAGTCTGGCAAGCAGTGATGCCCGTAAACCCGGACGAAAGCGCCGTGCAGACGGCTTTACTTATTTCTTCGTGATGGAGAGATTTTACCAGGTGTAGTTATGTAAAGGGGACACACCTCTTTATAAAAAAAAAAAAAAAACCAAAAACACACACAAAGCAAATTCAAGCTTCAGGTGCCTTGGTGCACCAGTACCTTAGAATCAGTACCTAGTCCACAAATGTCAAGATCAGTACTTCTTTGATTGGGGGGGGGAGACAGACAAACCTAACTATATACAGACATATAAAAATATATATATTTATCACATTTCATGGTTTGTAAATACCTCAAATCACATGGGGCAAGGGTATGCAAAACCTGAACTGGCCAACTGAAGTATCAAGTGGCTAGATGCAAACTGATGTGTGTTGCTGAGAGCTGCAGACGGCGGCCCTATGTGGATGCAGCAGCTGAGAAACTGGCTTCAGTACAGATGGGAAGGCCTTCAAAAGCTTTCTGGGGGGGGAGGAGGCAGCCTCAGATGGGGAGGGAGTGCCAGAGACGCCATGGAAACAGAGTGCCAAACTGATAGTGAACACCTAATGAGCCCAGCGGTGATAAGAGCAGGTGCCTTGGTCCTGGCTGAACAGACTCCTCAAATGACCTGGAACAATGTGGACACCGTGTGGTGGCAGCTGGGGTGGGGGGGTGGTAAGCGGAATCTATGGGAACCAGAATGATATTGCTTATACCAAGAAGGGGTAAAGGAGATGTATACGAGGAAAAGGTACACCTAATAAAGTGTATATATCTAGAGAAAATTAATTCTATTAAATCTATTTCATATACAGGTGTGTGTATGTCTTGCTATTGTGGGGGAAAAAAAAATAAAAAGCAAGTGTAACATAACAGGAAACCAGGGAAGATGTGAGTGGGAGTAATCAAATAAAAACTGAGTTTATTTATCCATTTATTTTATATAAATTACATTTTTCCCAAAACAAAAATTCTAATTAGAAACACTTATTGCACATGGGGATAAACTTTAAAGGACTCGAGGATTATTCAGTGGTAATCACATTGGGCACAGAACCAGCATGCTGGGATAGAAGTAAAAATTAACAAAAATATGTTACATAAAGATTTGAACACTACTTTACATAGATAAAAACATAGAATAGCATCTTTAAATAAGTAACCCAAGTCAAGCATCGAACCTCAATGCAGTTTGAGACATCTGAGGATGAGAGAGAACGTGACACTGGAGTGAGACACTAATCCAGCCCAAACCTTGCAGGCCTTGCTCACTGATCATCCATGCAGACTGTTACATTGCTCTAGGGACACCCTAACAACGTTCTCGGTGACGTGCGCACCCAGGCTATCCTGAGATTCCCATTAAGCCCATGGCCGCAATCACACAGTTACACTGAGCTCCACCCTTTGGGGTGATTAGTTAGCTGGTGCCCTACTCAGTTGCAGCTCCTCGTATTGACACCAAAGTCACAACTGGTTGTGGGGAACCCGAGGGAACGCTGGACATCGGAAGAGGTTTAGAAAAGCCCAAATCAGCATCGTGATTTAGCTTAGATCTAGACTCGTCAGTTAAGACCCTTTAAGAAAAGCGAGTTGGCACACTGTAGCTGGACCGCCAAGCAGGTTTTTTCCCCCCTCTTTTTATAATAACTTGTTGAGAGATGGTAAGAACACTGGCGACTGGGTACTTAACGTCTAAAAACCCCTGGCTTAAGGTGGTCTAGAGGGTTGCCAGCTATTGTTACAAACATCTGACCACCGCACTAAAAACACTACTACCTCCACTGTGACTGAAATGGCAAAAACACTGCCCATTAAACAATTAGTCTCAGCAGATTAAAGCGACTCCATTTCCTCCAACTTCTCCATTACAACGTGCAGTGAGGTCAGTTCTCTTTATACATATTTACACATTAACACATTTTCACGCACACGCACAGACACGCACCCACGCACATACACACATTTAAATTTCTGTATTGGCTAAAGCCCATCTGCAGTATTCTATTGCTTAAAAATGCACTTACAGGACCCTATAGCAAGGATTGATGATATGTACCAGCCATGGCGAACTGAAGGCGGCACAGAGTGCGGGGAAGAGGAGACTGCTGTGAGGTCCATCGACCATGATCAAGAAAGCTCCACTGGAGGTCTGCTGCTACTGCTCCCCTGGGGCTCAGGTGGACCAAGATCGTACTGGAAAGCTTCTTCCCCTCAATCCCATTTGGGCCGTATGCATTTAGGGTGAAGTGGTGGACTCAGCCAGTATGGCTACAGTATCCGTAGTGCTGGTTAGGGAGAGGGGGTACATGAGAGGAGAGTAAGAAATTTTAAAATCTAGACTTAATTCTCAACACGTTTGTTTTTGTGTTGTTATTCTGTGCCATCATCTCCTGGAAATGAAGTATCTGGACTCTCCGCTGGTTCAGATCTTCATGCCAAGTTTTGCTTTCTGTAAAACAAAAAAGTAGATCAAATAAATCACGTCACTGTTTATTTAATGGTCAAACAGAGCCGCGTGCTGGTGCTGAGAGCAGCGGCAGAGCGGCGTGCATAGTGACTCCTGATGGAAGCAGGACCTTCATGGGCGCTGTGCTGCCAGATGCCAGGCATACTTACTATCCCAGAAGCATGCTTCGGTTTGACACTGTATGACGCTTTCTCCTTCGCCTGCCTGAAACACTCCTCTGCCACTTTCAACCTGAAATATGAAAACTGATATTGAGAAACGATGACCTCAGAGAGGCTCCCCCCAAACTGGTGTTAACTGGTGCAAAATGGTGCCTGAAAAGGTGAAGTGAGCACATCACAGAGCCGCCCCCGGTACAAGAGGTCACTGCTTCTGCAGAGGTGAGCCGCCGAGCTTAAAAAATAGACTAATCTCAAACTAATGAACCAGACCATACCAGTGCGCTAGTGAGTGAATGTCTTCTCCTGCCTTGTATTCAAACATGTGCGGGTCACAAGCAGAAGTGAACTGCTTTTAAACCCAACCATGTGGACCCTGATCCAGGACATCCTGCTCAGGCCTTAGGAGGAACAGGGGGGGGGGGGTCACAAACCACTTGTTTGAGTTTCCCGTGCTGCAATGTGAAGTCAACCAGTCCAGTCCAGATCCAGTCCTCCTTTGGTGTCGTCAACCTGAGGCCTACCTCTGGGCCCACAGAACAGACCATTCCAAAACAGAGTGATCTGACAGCGCTCACTACCATTTCCTCATTAGTGCAAAGGAAATGCCAAACGTTTTATTTTCTCCCTCTGTGTTATTAGTGCTATTATTGTTAATTAAGGGTCAAATTGCTGTTATTGATGTTGCAATCAAGATCCAAACTCAAACATGAATCTGAATAATTGCATGTGCATTTCTAGGGGATGTGAGGGTGGTGGTGGGGAGGGGGGGTTCAGCAAGAAATACCAAATGGGGGGGGTCAACACATATGAACCGAAAACGAAAAATAAAGACTGCTGGAATAAATCCAGCAACTAATAAGAATAGCTGTTTTCCCTCAATGAAATGTTATCTAAAATATCTTAAGTGTAAATATAATAAAATCAGCTCATGTTATGTCTGACAGAGAAGAATCGAGCATCTAAAATAATCATTTCAAAACCAGTTAATACAATAAAACGCAAACAAGCACCATGTCAAAGTTTAAACGATGGTGGCAAGTGAATAAGAAGAGTCATCTGACTGGGTGTCAGCTACACAACCGTAAATCAGTTCTGACTTTAATAGTGTTGAAAAGCATTAGTGCCATTTTAAACGTACAAAGCATCTCCTGAAGCCTAGATGTGGGAAACTGAAGTGCTGTTAATAATCTCCAAGGCTCAGACCCTCCAAACATCCCTCCTGCAATATAAAGAGGTTGAGCTACGAGTTACAATGATGGTTAGAGAGACAAAACTGTAATGAACATTTGACTGACATCCAAATAGACAGTAGCTATTCAATTACATTTGATCATTATCCAATTTCATACCCTCAATGAACACTGTTAAGTTTGAAATGAAGGTCAGACTTGGGGAACTGCAGTATAATTTCAGGACAAGTAACAGTGTATTAGTGCAGAATAAAAATTGCTTTGTCATGCTTCTCCGGGATGGTAGAACTACCGATTTTTAAATGGGATTTCAGAAGTCAATAAAGTGTAACTGGCTGCTTCATTACACCAACATCTACTTGCTGCTAAGTAAATGTGTCACACAGCTCATTCAAAAGCAAGGGTGCTTTAACGTTCATAACACGTACCACACTCAATCACTGGCTAAACATCCCAAGACGCTTTCAAACTTTGATAAAAGGACCACGTCTTGTAAAGACACACCCAGGAGAAGTGTCTCACAAACGTAATTAGTTCTTTAGTAGAAAGTTTCAAAATACGAGCTTCCGAAAAAGTTAGATTATATCTGCCCAGCCACCCTCTGTAACAGTGATGATATCGCACATTAGCCAAACAAAGTTAGACTTCCCGAAAACTATGTCAGGCTCTTCATGCTCTTAACAGGCCAGGGCCCTCTCTAGTTCTGGTGACTGGTGCACTCTGAGCTTAGAAAGGCAGCAAACCATTACATTTACATTAAATTTATGTGTTTAGCTGATGCTCGTCAAAAGTGACATACAAGCAGGACAGATTACAAGCATTACACAACATCCTGCTAAGAGGCAACAGTAGAGCTATTGCTCAATTTTGGTGGTTTCCCTTTAAAAACAAACAAACAAGGTTTGTTCATTCAGCTTTTTTGGTCAATGGGGAATTTCCACTTGAACCAGAGTTCCCCATTACATTCTTCTCATCCCATAATTACCGGAAAATGGTTCCCCTGTTGAAGGACTGTGACGCGACGAAACAAACCCACTAACACACAAGATCATGAACACACCTCTTACCTAAAACAAAAACAGAGCCCTTTGTTCATTCCGACGACATTCACCATTGTAATGACTTCCGCAGAACGGCATCTCTAGTGAAAAATACCCTTTTAAGCAATTATTCAAAGGTTTTGTTCCTATCCTGAAAATGCCTGTATAAATCAGTAATATGCTTCAAAGAGCTCCTTTGATGTCATCACACGTGCTGATTATAATTTCTTCCATATAAAATGTACCTTAAGCCCAAAGCATTGTATAATGATGATTTACACTTGTAATTGACAGCCCTCTTTTTTCGTGTATGGGCTAAAAATCGCTGACAACATAACAGCGCATCAAAGGAAATCATTGAACACGCCGAACAAGAGGAACACATACTTGCATTTACCGGAGAAATAAGGGATATAAAGTATCCATTTAATATGGAGTAGCTTTATAAATATGTCAGAGCTGATAAGCATCTATGCAAGATGTTTGTGCGCTATGATCGGCTTTGTAAGAGTGCATAACGTCAACCTGATACTTTAACAACAGACCTTAAGGGAAGAACCCAAGTCCTCCAGAAGTAGTTTTCACTTTCCCATTAAAGCAGCTTCTTCTGGCTACTTCCCAGCACCACTGGCTAAGTGTAACAACTAGAGACTGAATTATGCATAGATTAAGGACTGATTAGCGCCAAAACGCTAAGTTGTGCAAAGTGGCTTGGCTGAACCGATCTTTCTGACCCAGGAGACGATGAGGGCGTCTTGCAATGGCTTGTTATACCTGGAATGCCTAAAGTCTGAACGCGGTGTACGGAAAGGGTCTCCGGATCCACACCCACTTACCCCATCAGAAGAGAAAGCCACTAGGCCTCCTTCAAGCTCCCACCACAGCCCCTAATTGGACCTGACAACTCCCTACTCCATGGTTACTCAGACTTGTTCATGACAAAAGCCATTTCTTACCACACCCACGCAGCCTTGTCTGCTGATGTTTACTTGCTGGCCAACACACTACTGACACCCTTAGGGATGTGAGAGGGGAGCCGTTCATTTCGGGCTTTAACTTCCTTGACCCTCCCAGGTACTGAAAAGATCCAAAGAGTCATTCTCCTCCACATCAGAACGCCGTAACTGGAAGGGTCCCAGATGGGCTTAGTGACTGAACTGCAGAAAGCTGCTGACGTTTTGCCCGAGTCAGGAAGGCAGCGTATAGACGAAACTGGTGTCCAGTATGGAAAGATGGATATAAAGAAAGCTTTATAACACCAGTATGTAAATACACACTGAACTCATCCATGGTAAGGGCTTTAGAAATGATCAGGAAATACAGAAATCGAAGCTGACGCTTTTAGTCACATAAGAACATTCCACCACTTGGAACACAGCTAATCTTCCCATATTTTGAACTCACCTTTAGCGCAAATGCATTAGGCAATGCAGCCAAGGAGGACTTTCCAACCCTTTCTGAAGGCAAACTAAATTAAGATGATTGATCTGGTTAAGGGTCCACTCCCTCCAGACCAAGCACAGCTGAAGTGTTTACGTGGGAGAGAATTATGGGCTGGCCGGGCTGAGACTAGACTCTCAGTAGTAGACTCAAGCATCCGAGCTGTCAGACACACGCGTGCGTACACACACAGTGAGCCACACAAAAATGGCTAATTAACTGAGAGAGATCCAACTTCACCCACCACTGGACACCCTGCAATCCACTCTTGGTTGCCGTGCTCATGAGGGTCAGAGGTCTAATGCCCTCACCGAAAACCTGCGTGAGAATCGTTGCCACAGGTCCAAGTATGGCATAGTTTTGATAAGGTCATGGTCCATCCCAGAACTTTCACTTGCAAGTAATTATTTTCTTTGAGTGAGAGAGAGTGGGTAACAGTGACAATTACACAGCTGTGAAGACCTAATTGAACAATTTGTTTTTTGGATTCCAGGGTAAAAATAAAGAGGCCCATAGCAGAGGACATTTCCAAATAACTTCAGCCCAGTAATACAAATTAAATGGCAGAACACTTAAGCAAAAGAGCTAGTGTCATGAGTATGTTTAAAATTCATTGTTTTCACTATGGATAAGATCTTGAATGGGAGAACTGGGGCAGTCCTGGAACAGACATTAAGTTTGCTTTATTGATGAGCATAACCATGACAACACAATGACTGATATACGATAGTATACCCTAACACAACCCCCCCCAAATAAGTGGGATGGCAAGTAGAGGGGTTAATTTAGGTATGCTCTAATACGAAAAGAACCTTTCAGAAGACAGTACCTCTTTTACTGTCTGCCCATTATCCAATGTCTAGTGAAGGCCAATGCACAGCCCTTAGGTCTGAGCTATTTGAGGTGGTGTTCTCATTAATAATTTACTCAGTGCAAATGAAGCCCTGCACTGTGGAAAGCAAATGGTCACTAATGTGAGGGGGTTTTGTGAGGAGAAGCAGAGTTACTCATTTGTGAAATGTCACAGATTAAATTAAATGGAATTCCTCGCTGGCACAGCTGAAGGCCTTGCTTAAGGGTTTCATGCAATGTGGGAAATTTTAATATCCCATGTAGTACTGAGAGCACTACGATTTGCCGTCGTCTTATCACACACTGAACAGAATCCTTCTTCCTTACAGGATCATGCGACCCTGTTAGAAAACATGGCAGGAGATCTGTGCTTGTGTATCCCTTACTACAGCATACATTGCTCAGTGATGACTGCACACAGAGAGTCCAGAAACAAAGCTCTGCGGTGGAGTACTAACTCTACGTAACACTAAACAGAACTAGAGAGTATATGAAATGTCAGAGAGTCAGTAACTGAAAAAGGCAAAGCCACAATGAGGTGTGTGAAGTGTCCCCTCTGTGGTGCCCTTGGGAGGAAAGGGGGGTGGCTCCCTGACAGACTCTCAAACCCAGAAGGCTGCCATCACACTTGAAAGGTGACATATCTGGATGTCAAAAGAGCAGAAACCTTTGAAGCATCCCCAGGAGCCTGTTTTCAAACTACTGGTAAACACTTTAGCATCGCTCAAAACAGGGAGCGGACAGCCAATTGCCATCTTCCTCATATCAATAACTGTACCCAGGTATGTATTCCCGTCAGACAGATCCGAGTCTCCTGGCTCCATCCAGACTGGGTCGTGAGACAACGTTACGGCTCGGCGGAAGGGCTGACTGTTCATGACAAATTAGCACATTGCAACAGCAAGGGGGAAATTCTTTGAGGTTTTTAAGGTACCACTGGATGGGAAGGCAAACATGCTGGAAGCAGATCTCCTGATTAAGGGGTAAAACAAATGTCAGCAGAAAGACAAAACCCTGACGTCTAGCTCTGGGGACCAATGTGCTGGTGAGAGGCATTTTGATAAAAATGGTTTTGGTTTGTGGTGGGTTGTAATGGACTGTTCACAGTGGTTATGGCAGGCGGTTCAGGTGCAAAAGGTGCTGCTTTTATCCCATTAGTTTTAGAAATTTTATAGAGGAACAGCATACCTGCATGGGGTAGAGTCTATTGTTTGTTATTTTGTTTTAATTTTTTTTTCTGCAAAACATACATACTTCCCAAGACAATTTCACTGCAATGTCCAGTGTGTTTAAATCTCAAATTTTAGCCAGATTCATTAGTAAATGGCAATATCAGAAAGGTGCAACAAATTTGTATTCATATTGAATTTATATTGTTAATTGTAGAAATATTATACCAAAAGATTAGCATTCAGCAGTTCTACCCCATGTTGGAGACTCTGGACACTAAGACCGTATGTGACAAATTTAACCACATTTTACCCACATCATTTCCAGAAACATGCTCTGGAAGTCAAGCCAAGGGGCATGTTAAAAGGTTAAAGAAACAAAATGCATTTTTGCATTTCAGTGTAGATTCATGGCAGATATTCATGCCAGAACAGCGTGTTTCAAAAGAATATATAAATATATAAAACATTCTTATTTCCAGTCATCAGCACTGGCTAATTTGTATTTGTTGACATTTGTTGTGTTATCAGAAAACCTCATCACACCACTGGAAGCTAGCTATTCCAGTCAAGCGTTCTTTTTATTATTCGGGTTAAAAAAATAGACGTGGTTCATTTCACTAGCTCTCGACTTTTCAGTGAATTTTAATGAGCCAGATATAATCTAATATTAAACACATGGCAGATGTTAGGAGAAACCTGTGTGCAGATGAACCCAACCCTGTGGACTAAACAGTAATAATGGAGAGAATGCCCCTCAAGTTTGTACTGAGAAACGGAATGTCATGTTGCGACTTTTGTGCTCAAAACAAGGACGCACAGAACTTTGTCAGAGTAGAGCATTAAGGTACCTATTCATACAGCTGCAGACTTATAATAAACTCTAAATCGATGAGGACAGAGTATGAAAATAGAATATCTGCATCCTAAAAGCCTAATCTGTTAACGTTCCAGCACGAAGGATTAAAAGAAGATGCTCTATTTAGTCTTAGATGCTCTACTGACATGCCTCAGCCCAGCAAGGAACCCATTTCTAGTACAGCAGCTCATCTCACGAGTTTCAACAGTACAGCGTTCCTTAGTCACTCAGTGAGCACCCTGTAGCTGAGATGATCTCTTGTCTGGAAGGAGCCTACTAGACTTGCATGCCACCTCAACAGCTAGCTCACAGGCAAATGCATCACACTCTACTATTGGCAGAACTCACTACAAACAGCTGCTCTGGTAACATAGAGAAGGCAGAAGATATTCAAAAGTAATACCACTTCATGTCAAGAGTGCCGTCTAGGCACCCTGTATGCTGGAATCAGCCGTCAAACGGAAGCAGAACATTCTCACAATTCACTGAACAAAATGTCTCACAGGGGCCATGGGTTCACAGATGCTGTGCTGAGCACGATGGATAAACCACCCTCCCGGGTCTAAACACCGAACCCACAGAGGGGAAAAACGTCACATGTTCCATTTTGCCCAGGGAGCAGTACACACAAGGGACGTTACACTTCAGTAGTTTTTGCCTTAAACGATCATGACACTGTTGCTGAAATATGGGCACGTTTAAAGTTCAGGAACATACAATTTAGCAAAGAGGGCATTTTTGTGCTTTGAACCAGACTATACAGTAAGACATATGAGCATAGAGGAACAGATAAAAAGGATCACGGACCAGCTTGGATAAATGATCTTTTCCAAAGTGTGTCTAACTAGGGAATGATTGTGGTTGACTGATTACTTGTCACTTTCTTTATAAGAATCAATATTATTTTAGACCACCAAGTTGCCAGACCAGGCTAGTTTTTGTTTCCCTCTGGAAATGTTTTGCCACAGTATTGTTCCAATATAAAAAATTGTAACTATTAAAATTTCATTGTATTGGTGACCGTTTTACACAGCAATTATCACAAACCAATTCAATGACTGAATAAAGCAAAGGTTTACAGTAGGGAGAAGTAAACATGGCCATACCTTTCTTGCAGGATCAGTTTGTTCTCCTTTTTCCACATGTCTTTGAAATCAGTGGAGAACTCATGCCACACAGAGAAGAAGGTGTTGGGGGAAACCTCTTTCTCTCCCATCTTAGGTTTGACTGAGAAGAACACTGTTAAATCCAAGAAGCTGGAGACAGAGTGGGGCAGGAAGGTGAAAAAACATTGTTAACACAAAAGATGAACTGACAAAAATTGTTGAAATACATTTACAATTAGGGCTGGATGGTAAAGCATAAAATTTCTGTCACGGTATAATTTAAAACAATGGCGGTAACGGTATCGGAATATTTTAGTTTTTCTTAAAATTTCAATATAAATGCTTCTAAAGGGGTAAACACTGGTATGGTAGTTATTACTGTTCTGTGAATTGTATTACTAGGACATATTTCATACTGTATTTTAGCTGTTACACTTGTATTTTAAGAACATATATTTTGCGAAACAAAACTATAATCTTAGGAAAAAATACAAACCTGTTCTCAAACAACTTCCATTTCTGAAAAACTTTTTCATGAAACTAATAAAACCAAGCTGCACAGACTTCAAGTATAGCAGGACGCGTTTCGCTTTGAGCTGACAGAAAAGATCGCTTGCATTTCCACCCCATGCAACCACCATCGCCTGACATAACCTGCATATTGTTTTCTTCTCGCTGTCTGACTTTTTAAATCCGAACCAATGCCATATAATCGAAGATCCACTGGTCTTTTTAACCAGCTGCTCCTCTTTGTTGAGCGCAGCTCTATCAGCCGTGAAGAAGAAGCCGGCTCTACCAGTTAGCATGGTATTGTCAAAATCAATACCTTAGGGCTAATTCATACCGGCGTACCACATATACTGTTTATACCATTCACCCTTACTTGCTATAAATTAAAATGTTTTGGTCTGGAAATAGGACCTTAAGCAGAAAGATCATACAAATGATATGGCAGTTGCTAAAGTATAACATGCACCAAGAGTGAAAATGGCAGCTTGACAAAGAAAGATTGTTTGCTAAAATTTCTGGATGAAGACGCAAAATTAGAGCCATACTTTCTGGCTATGGTTATAGCATTCTTTCCTAATGTGATTAAATTGCTTTAAATGTTTTGTCTACATGTCAAATCCTATAAATGTAAAAACGGTAAATTACTTTGAGATACGTCACCCCATGTTTGCACCTTTAAAGCTTTAACCTTACATTTCAATAATCCTAACGACAGACTACTTGTTAAAGGAAATTTAAGCTCACTCAGGTTTATCAAACACACTCCAAATAAGACAAAGAAAGACATCACGCATGTATTACATGAGCTTTGAATTAGGGCTAGCATAAAAGAGCATTACTGCAGACTTAGCAGGTAGGCTAAATCAATGGATGGCAAAAAGCAGGAAAGTTATATAAAGCAGAATATTATTGTTTGCTAATCAGTTTTTCATCTCTGCTCTCAAATTTTAGAAATATCAATGTATTAATGGACCACCAACTGCTCCCGGAACTCACTGTTTATAATCCCAGTTCAACCAGTGTCCATGTTAACACTTTAGCCATTGCTGTCTGGATAAACACGGGGCCTGTTGCTTTCATCCCATCACTGCAAACCGGAAAGACCTGAACACCCAGAGAGGCTTCCTCTGTATTCCACAGGACAGCTGCCCAGGTTTTTGGCACCGTGTGGCGCATATGCAGAAATGACAGATCAGCCCTAGAATTACAAGGGCTAAGCCCCATATGTAAGAGTGTGTGTGCGTGGACAGCTCAGTTCTGCGGCTGTCTGTGTCACTCAGTGTAAGGCCAAAAGGCAAATGCTGTCCCCCTGGCAAAATAAACACACAGCAACAGCAAATACAGTGCTCCACACAGCATAAACACTCCTTACATTTTGTGTGTTTCGGTGAGCTTCACATCTTGGTCGTCTAGTTCAGTCTTTGCTGTGAATGTGGAAAATGAGAGAGAGAGAGAGAGAGAGAAGCTGTGATTGCACCCAGTCTATTTACACCCCCCTTCCCAAGACTGCCCTCACAGGATTATACAATAGGCAGAGGATAATAGCAGTAAATAATGATGCGCATCATTGGGAAGACCACTTAGGAATACTATCAACCATGCTGTAATTCAGCGCTATACCTCCACTGTTTGCCAGGATTAGGGGTATTTGAAAGGATCATTTCAAGTGGCGACTGGAAAGTTGGCTGCTCCCCCATTAAACTGTTTACAGAGCCTTTTACAGATAAACTGTTTACATTCCCCCACCCTCCTCCAGCACATAACTCCAAGGTGATAAATCTCAGCAGGCTTCAGGTATAAATGTTTCATAATCGGACCCGATTAGCTGCCGAATTTGCCCCAGGCTGATGCCGGACAGGCATCCTGACTGAGCGTGCCTGGGACGTTCTCCGCGTCCAGAGGCCAGGTTCCGAGACAAGGCGGCCCTTTGTGCGGCAGGAGGAAGTCTGACAATCCCCAATCCCGTCTGCCAGCTGGAGCACATATTTATGCCCTGTATTTCAGCAAGCCGTGTAATCATACTGATATGGCACAAAAGCCACCGGAAGAACCATTTTATTTCCTCTGGAAAGGGGGAAGGAATGAACTCTGAACATTCTTAACATTGCTTTCAAATCACATATGTTGGACAAATCCACATTTATTTCATTAGACGACACCTTTATCCAAAATGACTTGCATTTCTCATGCTTCCCTGGAACACTACACTAAGCGTCTTGTTACAAATCCATGCTTTTAACCACTGAGCTACTTATAACCCCCACAAAAGGCAGAAACCCCACAGAAATCCAAAGACCTAGACCTACCCCTTGAGTACAACATAAACATATGCAGATACAGGTACGCCTGTGCTAAAATGCACATAATCTACACCAATCCCTTGCCATTAAATGTTGATTAAGGACACCAACACCCACTAGCCCCTGTCAACAGAACATCACCAGATCATCGTGAATGGGAAAAATCAAACCAATGAAGTATGTGCACACTTGTCAGTTGTCAACCATAGCCACATTCAAGACTGGGGAGAAGGTTGACAAGTTCATGGTCTTACCTTTCAATAAAAATAATAATAATAAAAAAAAAAAATCTGCGGAATTATAAATGGCCAGACTTTCACTCTGAATTGATTATTAAAATGTAGAACTCTATATCACGAATAAAATGAAGGTTTTTGTAAACTACATGTGAATTTAAACAATTTGTTATCAGGACAGGGAGACGCACACCGGAGGACTTGCCTAAGTCCCCCCCACCAAGACAGGGCAACGCAGTTATTCAACACCGCCTCCCAGACACTCAGGAACTGGGGAGACAGGAGATCAATGCTCTGATCTTCAGGCCTCCTTTCAGGGAAGATCGAATCATTGCACGTAATTGAAGCCAGAAGCCACATCTGAGCACTCCTGACGTGTCAAATGCAAAGATCTACTGTTCCAAAAGCTAAATCTGCCCATTGATCTTTTTACATGTGGTACCTATTGTTTGTAGATAATCCATCACCAGCAAAACACAGTTTAGCCTACAACGGCAGCGTATTCTTAATTAAGGGTAACAAATGTTACCACTTCCACACAGTGGTACAAATAGGGTACAGTGCCATGTAATTTTACGTACATATGCAACCATTCAGGCTGCTTCCCTTACAAAGTGACTGCTTTAATGCACGTATGTAACACATATATAATGTAAGAGCTACATGTTAGATGCCATTACTTAAATCTTGGTTAGTGGTACCCTGGAGGCAAAATCTGGACACTGGATTCGATCAATAAATAAAATTTTTATCACCACTCAGATACTCCCTTCATTTTCTGCATAAAGATTGCCGGGGGGGGGCCCCCCGCGCCGCCGGGGGGGGGGGGGGGGGGGGGGGGGGGGGGGGGGTGAGGGGGGGTGGAGTGGAAGGGGGGGGCGGCACGAGAGAAG
>JAODKC010000045.1:11599059-11610905 GCA_026777985.1 Mormyrops attenuatus
TCTGAAAAAGTTTGGCCCCCCCCCCCCACCCTGATACAGAGTATTTTCCATTTGTGGCCTGATGTTGAATCAGTACCAGGAGTAAAGTAGTCATCTGGCTCTCCCTCTGTTCCTGGGATGATGTATACATGTTATGCTCAACTTTCTGACCTGCATTCTGAAGAACAGACTTAAGAAAAGCAGGTAATTTTTTTTTTTTTGGCCGGGGGTGGCACAATTACATATTTGCTTCAAACTGTAAACGGTGCTGGGGGGGAGGAATCTCAGGGAATTACATCTCTGCCTTGAACTGATCAAAGAGTCAATACAAATGGAATGATGCACGTCGATGTTAAGAATATGTCTGACGAACATGGATTGGATCTTGCAGGGCTGGTTTCACTTTTCACAGGCTTGGTTTCACCAAGGGATTAAGTAAGACTCATTAACATGCATGTAAGAAGGCCTATTACTATGAAATGCAGTGTCTCCCCCCCCCCAAAAAAAACGTCATCAACCTTTCCCCCCCAGGACAGATGGTGGAATACCAGGATCAAACACCAGTCTACCTCCCCACCGGCAGAACAGCACAGTTGCCAACACATCCTTTCGCTTGCGTTCAAAGACACCGAAGACAAAAGAGCGCACATGTGCAAGAGATTAGGACGCTATTTGAATACAGAGTGTTCGGCCGTCGCGGTGCTGCACAGGCAAACACAGACACCCGCTCCTTTCAAGTTGTTTAATCAGTCAGAAACAGTAAAACAAATACTTAGAAAACAAACAAAAATGGGACAGAAAAGGATGTGCATTAGATTTATCACTGCTGCTCATTCCACTTCCAGCGAATCACTGTAGTTTTATAGGAAAGCAGGATAAACAACTATAGAGCTCAAACAGATCTCATGCAAGCAGTGTTTAGTTTACTTCTCACCATAGGGGGTGAGGGGAGGCAAGGTGTACTGGAATTAGGAGGCGGGTGGTGCCGTGTTCACAGGGCTAACTTGCCAGCGGCTGCCTGGGTAAAGTCAGGGGCTTCCTTAGGGCACATGGGGCAAAAGGTCAACACGCATGCTACACTGACAAATTAGTTTGTGGCTGTGGTTAGCTGCGCCACGTTTGCGGGCCACCGGGATGAGGAAAGCAGACCTCCCTGTAAAAGGACCTACAGATCCAGTTCTCCGACAGTTTGATGAATCACGTGTAGAGGATAACCTTCGGCATCTTCTAGGAGACCAGGCCTGCTGTACACAGATTTCTTGCGAGTTACTCAGCCACACCCCCAGCAGCCGCAATCCACTGACTGCCTCACACATTTAGTGCACATACATCCCACCCGAGTTCACTAAAGCTGAGCTAACGACAGCTCGTAACCAAGGCAATGAGAGCGATAAAACAACCCTAATGCACGCCAGGGCTCCAGCCCAGAAGCTCCATATAACCATGACATTTCATAGCCTTAAACTAGATGAGAGAAAGCAAATGGTTGGGCTTTGAGGATTATCTCTAACAGCAAGACCTTCCTAGCGACTGGACAGCCCTGAATGAGAACGACAGTAAAGCTGCCATTGTGACAAAGTTATCAGTATCTCGCCCTCAGTCCAGACTCCTCCCCTGATGACGGCTTAATCCACCTTACCTTGGTGCAGGAAGGTATCCATGTTGTCCTTGAAGGGCTGCAGGTGCTGCTCAGAGGACTCGCGGCACACCTTGCCTGTCTCCGCGTTACATGCTGAAACACAAGGTGGAAGCTTTCAGCTGCACGTTCCAGTATGTGTGTCAATGTCCAAACAAACCTAGTCAGTAACAAGCAGATTCCTCCAGATGGCCTTCCATCATTCTCTCACTATTCACTACATCTAAAATCAATCAGCTGTTGTTCCATCTCCCCATTTCCACCACCTTTAGAGAAGATGTCATAGTCCACAGAGCAGTCTGCCAGTTAGATTCCTTTAAACCCCATAAATCCTGAGTGATGTCAGAAGATAAAGGTCGTGAACCCTGAAAAAGCACAAGCAGGACAATCTCTTTTTAATAAATAAAAGCTTGTCTGATTGCAAACAAAAAACCTCCTCAAATTCAGTTTTCAGCCCTTTAAGGAAATTACATTTTGCCTGAACAAAAGTTTCACTCAGTTTCCATGAGCTTCAACTAATGGAGCCGAAAGCACAAACATTCAGTTCAGACAGACAAAGGAGAAGCTTTGAACATTCATTCATTCATACTGCTCATCCTATGCAGGGTCGGTTGGTGGGGTCGGGAGCCAATCCTGGAAACAAGCTCTAGGCTGGGAATAACGCAGATGGGGCATCAACTCATGGTAGGGCGCACACACCATTCACACACACACCTATTGACAATTTGGCAACTTCAAGTCACCATAGCATGTTTTTGGACTTGGGTGGGTGGGGGGCTGGAGAACCTGGAGGAAAGCGCACGACAACATGGGAAGAACAAGCAATAACTGCAGTTTGCACAAAACAAACAGAACAACATGCAGTAGAACTCATAATTATAAAAAAAAATTGACACCTTTTTAAAGAAGTGGAGAGAGAGGTAAGGCACGAATATGCATGTTCCACAAGTCACCTGCGCACATTCCAGCTGGCAACTAACGCAGGCCTGCAGAATCTCTGTGAAAGGCCACAAGTCATGCATGGTCAATGCTGATGACGAATTAGGAACTTGCATGCCAAGCACACAAAATCTGAATACCATCTGGCCCATTTAGAGGAATGTCTTGACCGAGGTCCAAGAGAAGCTCAGAGCTATGGTTACCTAGTTAACCTGACTGTCAACGAGTTTAGCATCTGCCGCAACAGCTCAGGTTGTGGACGTGCACATGCCTTGTCGAGGATGTACTGGTGCCACCACATTAAACCGAATAAACCCACAAGGTATGAGGTGAACTGTCAGGTGACAGAATCCAGGGTTTTTAATGGTCTCAAAAATGAGCAAATTTTACTGTCCGACAAATCTGTCTGCAGAACAGCCCATATATATAGGTATTCTGCACAGAAAAGAAAAACCTGTTTTTCCAGGTTTAAAAACATGTAAAACGGATTCAGCATCGATACCTGCATTGTCATATTTCATTCCAATTAGGAACATGCATAGCAAATTATTTAGACAGATGGGGGAAATGTTCACTGACTAACGAAACGTTTTACCCCATGCCTTTTACAGCAAAACCAGAAATCATTTACGAAATCTCTCCCAGATAAACCATTTACGTTACAGTGCCAAGAAAGATAGCAAAAAAGGGGGCATGGTTCACTGTTAATGAGTCTGAGTACTTAGTTTTGCCATACCACTGAATAAAATGACGAGCAAAAAACAAAAAAGGTAGCAGGTAATTTCTTTATTGCCTGAAATTTCCAAATTTGCTCTTGCAGTTTTCCAGCTATTAGCAAGATGAAGGGTAAGGCCAGATCATTAAATAAAATCCCACCACTCTTCTGAGCATGCAGGTATTTGGTAAGGCAAAGTGGGGCAAAGCGTGATCACTTCAGCATAATTATGGCACAAATTCTCCAATTTAACAAGCCTGCGGTTGCAGCAGCATGTTAAAATCTTTAAACTAACTACAGGCGAGACACACAAATCCATAATTCACACAATGGTTCAATCTTCTACAAAAAGCCCCACGTAATTAAACAATGCTGACAGACCATGCTGCAACTGAAACTTACATCTCTCTCTAACATTACACCGCCATGTAAATCCATGGCTGTAATGATATTCAGGCTCCGAGCTATGGTGTCTATGGGGGAATGTCCACAACCAGGCAGGGTGTTTTGTCAAATTCTTTGCATCGCTCGACTAACAGTAATAGCGGCTAGGGGTGCCGGGGTTTCCTGAGACTGGGCCTTGTTTGGATTTCGGAAGGACAGTAAAACATGACTCATGGATTGAAAGGGGTCTGCCTGTTGCACCCATCTGGTTCCAATTTTGGGGGCAAGAGCGGCGACCAGATGTTAGCCCAGAGCTACCGCGGTGCTCCGGTCTCCCGGCACAGAGCACGGTCAACGTCTCCATACCGCTCGTGCATTTGTCACCAGGTCTCTGATAAAGCGGCACCGCCCCCAAAATGCTACGTTTGCACTGGTATATTTGGTGACATTCTGATAGGCAGCATTAACATGGATTATGCACGACATGTATGCACATTTCAGTCAGTATATTACGGTGGCCTGAATTACGAAGGGACATTCATCTTGTTCACAAGCTGCTCATAGACCACAGAGACACACACCACAGGTATGAAACATAAGGAAGCAGACACACCAGCTAATACCTAAACCAGTTGCCCTTGGTGGAGAATGGGCCTCAAGTAATGCCCACTTTACACCAATCAGATTCAAACATTAATCTCCATTTTGGCAGGCCCCGCTAAACACCCCTACCCAGGCTAGCCATTCCGCCTGTCACACTCATGCTCCCCCCCCCCCAACCCCCAAGCCATCACTGCGGGAATGAAATCACACGGGAAGCATTAGAGGCAACTGCAGCACAAAAGCATAGCAGACAGGTGGTAGTGGGGGATCAAACATCGAGCAGGCCACCTGCTTTGACCCCTACTGCTCTCACTCAGAGGGGGGGCGCTGCGAGAGTCCCGACATACTGGTGGTACTGAGAAGCGATAATTTGGGCCAGGCCATGGAGTAACTGGGATCAATGCATATGGTTCCTCTCAAGGTAACGCCTAAACGCTTGACATGCTGTTAGAATACGTGTCTGCCATAATTCACTCTTTAACACCGTCTTCATACCCAGAGACAGAGATTCCTGAAGTGCAACGCTCTTTGAAAACCAATTCATCCTTTCCAATTGCGTTTTGGTACCCCGATATCGGAACTTATGGGGGGCTGATGAGGGGAAATAATGCAATAAGAATTTAAACTGCTATACAGATGACAGAGGTTCTTTTCCAAATGTTTTGAAAGCCATTTAACCTCAAGTTCGATTTTAAAAGTCCTACTATAGTAATACATATATAGCGTCTAAACAAGCGGTGATCACTAGCACGCTAAACGGAGAGAAAACTGAGGTGAGTAATCGCTTTCTTTTATCCACTAATGAAGGCCATGTCCTGATCCTTGTAGCTCTCAACATCACAGGAACTCAGACCACATGATGTACTTCCTGCCTCTCCTTATGACAGCCTCTGTATTATACATCACTTTATTTTTGTGTTTATCTTTGGACTTATCACACTTGGGTATTTTAACCAACTAATCAAGATAAAATCGATTTACTCTGGACCGGCTGCTGTCTCTGAAGTTAAAGGAAAAGTTGTGTTTATGTAGAGAAGATCCCAGAGCTAACCAGAACGACAACAAAACATAACCCATTATCAGATGTTAGTCATTACAAACATTAGTAAACTAGTGAATTAGTGAAGAAGTGAAGATTAGTGAACAAGTGCTTAGACTAACAGGCAAAATTATCTATTGCGTACAAAATGTCATACAACTACAACTCTAAACCTGGAGTGTTTTCCCATCCTCTTCATGTCGCTTAAGAAATATCTTAAATTAAAAGACCATGAGATCTGGCTTAACTCATCCAAGAGTGTACTTTCTGAAATGATACATTACATATTAATCAGAACAAACATACAATGTCCAACAGCCAGATAAACATGTACTAAAAACCAACCATATTAAAGAGTCGAAAGGAAATTCTTTATGGCGAGAGTGGTGTAACTGCCAAAACACGGCTTATCCTAAGTGCCAAATACAGTTGAATCTTTCAGCCCACTAACCTAAGGATACATGTTAATTAGCAATTGGCTGAGATGGCAAAAATAATAAATTTTCATAATTGAGTGCTCCTATCCAAAACAAACCCTTCTATATCAAGCATAATTATAGCATACATCTGTAGAAAAAGTTTTGGCAACGAAAAGAAAAGCAAATTGGGGCACATTTTAAAAAGATGACATCCCTGCATTATCAGGCATCTACATTACTATAAACATAATTCATAGCAATAATAATAATAATAATAATAATAATCAGTAGATTCTTTTGGCTTGTGTAAGGGGTTCAGTCTCAGTTGACAGTCACACAATCTGGGACTTTGAAGAATGATAGCAACGCATTATAGCAAAAAGCTGACTGCGGAGCTTGTAATCCTGTAGCAGGTCCGTGAGCTGGATAAAATATCTGTCAATGCTGGGGGGCGGCTACAATAAAGATAAAGATGTTCTATCCCTTTGTGATGGATGGTAAATTACCCTAAACTGAACCACCACATGGCTGATGAGTTTGCTGCCTCCCAACCCCTTATAAGCAGGGCCTTCATGCTTTTAACATATGGGTCGAATTCTCAAGATGTGAGGGGATGTCAAAGGGGATTCAGCGTACCGTTGAGGTCCTTCCTTAGCTTTCGCAGGTCTTTTTGGAAGTCCTCAAACTTCATCTGCGAGGCCTGGAAGAGGTCCTGCGGTTCGGGAAGAGGGTAGACACAAGTCTCCCTACCCGCATCCTGTAAGCCAAAATGAAAAAGCCTGAGGACAAGGCCACAGAACATGCTGACCCCGAGACCTGCTACAATATAATAGCAATAAACCCCCACCCCCCTTCCCCAAAAAGGACTGCGGACTGACGCAGAATGAGGCAGTCTGGCAGGCTTAGGTGGGGTCACCATGTCCTCTGCTGACACTCGCATGCCACAGCAACAGGGGAAAAGCAAAGGAAATGTTTCATGCCACGAGTCTGAATCAAAACTTGCGGAAAGCAAAGGAAGGGACAAGAGCTAGAACAGGTTTTGTGACCTTGTTTAACTTAAATACAGAAGTCATCAGCAGTAATTTATTTTGAAATGTGCATAGAAAACAGAGGGAAAAAAAAAGAGCACCCCTAAAAACAGAGTATGTCCCGAGGCACTTATTAATACCACAACAATTCATAAGCAGACATTAATATCAAAACGTCCTCCATCTGCCTTCATACCGCTGTAATCTTAGAACAGCTATGATATCAATAAAAAGGCTTTCATACAAGTTCAACCTTAAGCCCATTAGAACACTTGAGAAAATGAGTTCCCGCAGCGCTTATCGCGACTGCTGTTCTTTCACTCCCTCACCCCCCACCCCCATAACCGTGCCAAGCAGGAACCAGGCCAAATGAGGGAGAACCACTAGTTTTTTTAACCCCATTAAAATCTGTAACCTGGGCCAGGGTGTTAGTAAAGTGGTTTAAAAGGGTCACATTTAAGTGATTAGTTAGTGTAGTGATAACTACTCATACTACATACTATTAAAACTCAGATAAAAATCAGTAATAATTTTTAAGCAATAAAATGTATAAATGCCAACCAGACTTACAAGCATTATTGAAATTAAGAGTAACATAACTGGTTGTTTCCCTGGGGTTCAAAGATAACATGGCTATAAACTGGCACAATAGGGCTGAAGTCCGTATATGGAACAGTGGCACAAATCTCTTAGAGAAAGAACTAGATTTAAGTACCTGACACTAGTATATTTACTGAAAAACAGTGTTTTAAATGAAGATGTATAATTTCTGGAGAAAATGAAGATGTCCAGTCCCAATATGGGCAAGAAGGAAACCTTTGTAGGGGTCACGAAAGAGAGAGACTGAAAACAATAGATTTTGGTATGGCACGACAATGGAAAAACCACATTATAGAATGGAGAGAGTATCACATAGCTGAATTATACAGTGCATACAATAGGGCCCCTCTAGATCTGAGGTTCGACTGTCTGCATGTGCCATCAAACTGGGCTTTTACCATTGCAAACCAGAAGGGCGACACTGATATTGACAGAGTTTGAAATAGATTTTGATTGTCAAACATACCTCATCAAAGTGTCTTAAATAGTAAGAAACTATGTAAGACAAGAGACTCTTCATGTTATCCTGAAAAACAAAAGAATCAGCAGCTTACATTTGAGGCAGATAACCGGGTTCGAATCAATGTCTTCCTCAAACTCATTGTAGCTACGCACATTTACCAATACGAATAATCACAGACCAGCCTGACATCTGGAATATTAAAGGTCTTTCATTTCACCATTACTTCAGTCTGAGTGAACGGCAGCATAACCACAATGACTAGGCAGAAAAACAGGTTGTATCCTCACACTGCTTTTAACATCCTTCAGTTTGGGCAGAATGTCCAGGGCAAAGCCATCGGCCTGCCCTCGAGTCCGATTCCCACCATTCATAAAGTTCCCAAAGGCAAGCACCAGGCCCAGCACCTGCATGACCCCAGTGCCGCTTCGCAGAGTCTGCAGAGTGGCAAAGGGTAGGGGCAAAGTCAAAGTCAATCGCTGCCTGGTTTAGCTTAATTCAAACCAGCAGAGTAATGAACTGGAGCTAGAGAAAAATGGAACATATGAGGCTGGTCCAGAATGTATTTCAACGCCTTGTGTCAATCATGTCTCTCAAATACTGAGGAGCTGAGTTTTATTAAAAGTCACCTCACCTGAGAAAAGCACTCAACACCATCAACCTGGCATCGGAGTGCACAGCTAACCAAACAGCTGCATAGAGGGGGAAAAAAGCTCACCGTACAGACTTTCTGAAGGGTCTCCAGCTTGCGGAGGATTGAGGATATGCACTCAGTGAAGGTAGACTGAAAGAGGATGCAGAACACTCTTCCGGAAAAATTGGGGATTTGTGACAACTGGAAGAGGAACCTACAAGTGAAACATGCACATTAGCAGTTGTGTGTTTAACAAGGACTCCATATTTTAGATTAGTATAGATTCAATTCCACTCATTGTGAAAACAAAAAAATCTGAACGATTTCACAGAACTAATGTATTCTGATCTTCTGCTATGCGGAAGAAGGGAGAAGAGAAAAAAAAAAAAAAAAAAAAAAAAAAACCTGCGTATGCCAAACAGGTAAACATGCGAGTAGGGGACCTTCTTAAAGATCAAGACAATGTTATTAACACACATAGTCTGTTCCTGTCTTGGAAGAAGCAGTAAGTCAACAGCAGTTAGCTGAAATAAGAAATGTGAGAATTTAAAATCAATATTACAGTGAGAAAACAAGAGGCTTCATCAGGCTGAGCACCAGCGAGAGTTTCTGCTCCTTACTGTTCAGGTTTGTCCAGTGGTTTGGCACTGTCCTTCTCTTTAGATGACTTGATGTGCTTTTCAATTTTCTCCAGCTCCTCCGGCTGAGCTCTCTGAAAATATGTTATACATGCCAAGAATTATCTTCCCTCTCCAGGTGCAACCCCTGACCAATGCTTTAGGTAATCTGTGAAGAATAATGAACCCTTTCTCCCTAAAGTGAGATGAGACCTTTGATCAAAAGCAACAAACTCTTTTACAGTTTGAAGGTAAATATTCTCCTTAAAAGAATGAATCCAATGAAAACTAAAACCATTAATGCACAAAACGGGAAACCTCACCATCTAAAACACTTCTCCACTAAATGCGTTAGAGAACTAAAAATCTGGTTCAAAATGCCACAATTACAGAAACGTTCAGTAAAGCAAGCCTGAATACCACATCTTTGCAATATCAGAACAAGGTGCCACACATTCCATCCACGACTGAAACTTACAAGAGAAAAATGCTAAGAAATGCACAAACACACAAAAAGTCGGAATGAGAAAAACGACTCCCGAGGGCAGCATTTTTGTGATTTATAACTAAAATGGCAAGATGATAGCGTTTAAAACTTCTAAAACAGTTTTTCCATTTTTATAAAAATCATTTTATGTTAGTCTCCATAAAGATACAGTGGCTCACCTCCAAAATTGAGTGCCAGGCGACTCCCGCTGGGTCGAAATTAATGGGGGGGGGGACGACGCCAGAAACACTATAGATTCTGACTGATAAAATCATCGAAGCCCTCCTGTAAAGTTTCTCCGGTATATGCGAATTACAAAAGGCACCACTAAAACACTACAGTTGCATCTGTCCAATCAGGTGCATGGTTCCTAAGGCTCTACAAAATGTCCCCACAACACAGAACCCGCTCACCCAGAACAATGAACTCTGGCATACATTCATCCAGCACAAAACTATAGGAAATGGTCCGAGTTGCTCAAACACGTCATTTGTAACATGTCAAATCTCAATGCAGGCCATCAGATTTAGAATGGTTCATGCTTACTGTCAAGATAACGCGTATGAGACAATACACACAAAAAAATTACAGGTTTACAAAATTTGCTCAGGAATCGCAAAGATTCCACAAATGTGTGTATACAGAGGAAATAGGGATGGGCAGACACCACAAAACCAGAAGTCCAGGAATTAATTCTAAATTTCCTCAAAGTAAGAATGTCAAGGGGAAGCAAAAAATAAAAACGGCAATCATAAGCGATAATAAAACCAATTGTAACTCATTGAGAAATGAAGTAAGACGTGCCTATAATATCTTAGCAGAAAAAAATGTAAATGAACATAAACTTGAGAGCATTTGGACCCATTAGACCCATCAAAAAAAGAAACGTGGGGGGGGGGGAAGAAAAATCAAACAAAAGGAGACCAAGTTAACTTCAAGGCCCAGTACATGCATAGTTTTGCAATACTTCAAACGAGGGCATCAAACAGAGTGATTAGTATTCTGTTCACTTTGCCATCTGTCTACAAGAGCAGGCTCTGCTTCTAATTTGCAGAGTGTTTTAAAGTGTAAATAGTTTTAATACAAAGCAGATTCCTTCGTCTGTGAGCAGAATTATGAATGAGTGCAGTAAACGAGAAACTAAGATTTTATCACAAGATAAATAAATTGATAAGACTCTGGCTGTGGAGTGTCAGTAATGATGTTATTGGGGTAGATACAAATCAAGCTAGAAAACAGGCTACCTCGGGAACACATTAAAAAGCAGGATGACGAAAAGTAATTGTGAGGTGACCCCAAATCTCACATCCAGCTGCCTGTGAAGGAGTATACCTCTAGCAACTGCATTTTCTACAGGACAGTCCATTTAAGCATCTCTCAGTTTCCTAACTGCCAAACCGACTGACACAGACAAAAAATGTGCCAGCATCTCATTTCAACTCTGGCCACCGATGACAGTGGAGGCAGCTTGGTCCCCAAGTGGTTACATGACTGGCAGGACTGATGCCACAAGAGCCCTTCACCTCCCACACACTGCCATCAGCCCACTGTCCCCAGGGGCGCTCTGGCCTCACGCTGGCAATATGGGCCACGGCACACTGCGGTTACGAATTAGGGTACGGAGACAGGCTGGAGTCGCAAAAAGTCCCGAAAAGCTAAACAAAGCTAGACTGACTCAGCAACGCTTCAGACGCACAAGGGAAATAAAAGGCTTTGATCCCACAGTTACGACATATTTGCTTGGACTGAAGCATGTCTCGTGTCTAAGGAAAGTTTTTCATAGACATCATTATGAATATGGCCCTCATTAATTCTGCTTGTTATGTCGATCGCTATAAAAATTCGAAAAATTCCATTATACCTACCAGGAATACAATTGAAAAACAAGCCATTCTGCTTAAGTAATGCATTTCCCTATAGGGAGACTTCCATAAAACAACACACGCTAATGACACACTGCTTGATTACATATATTCTAACAATGAAGATGTGTGTTGTCATTTAAGTTATAAAAACAACACAGATTAAGCTAAAGAATAATGTGGGGGTAGAGACTGAATAACAGACACATCACTTACTGTTTGTACAAAGACATGACAGCCTAAGAGGAAAAAGCACCAGCTCACCTAACCCATACAACAGATTGCCATTCCCAAAATGAGTCATCTCTTGTGGGGGGGGGGGGGGGGGGGCAAAAAAAAAAGGAAACCACGAGACAGAAAAGGGGGAGAAACAGAAAAATAAAAAAAAGAAAAAAAAAAAAAAAAAAAAAAAAACAAGAACACAACAAAAAAAACAAAAAAAAA
>JAODKC010000045.1:11623796-11645141 GCA_026777985.1 Mormyrops attenuatus
GGAGGGGGAGGCACAGGCAGGCCGGGAAGGGGAGGCGGAGGGGGAGGCACAGGCAGGCCGGGAAGGGGAGGCGGAGGGGGAGGCACAGGCAGGCCGGGAAGGGGAGGCGGAGGCACTGGTAGGCCGGGAAGGGGAGGCGGAGGAGGCGGTACTGGTAGGCCGGGAAGGGGAGGTGGTACTGGTAGGCCGGGAAGGGGAGGTGGAGGAGGTGGTACTGGTAGGCCAGGAAGGGGTACTGGCAAAGGCTGAATCCCCATCTGTTGCTGGCATTTACAAACAAAACCCTGATCTGCTTTTGGGGGTATGGGGATTAATGGCTCAGACTGATGCTCTGGCTCAAGGCTGGGGGAGGGTGGGGAGTGCTGGGGAAACTCCCCCACTTTCACATCAAGCCTCGAAGATCTAGAAGGTGACGTTCGCTCCGGCAAAGGCACTTTGAATCTAAAGTTCTCGTCCACAGGTGACGTCTGCACAGACTTGGCCTCCAGGCAGCTCAGGACCATGCCCTCAGTCTGCAGGTCCACATCACAGAAGCCTTTCATTTCCAAATCTTCACTTCCACATTCTTGGTCCTTTGTGCTCACATCCTTCTCCAGTGAGGGGTACTGTTTCTCCAACTCTGCAATTTTAGTCCTCAGATCCTCAATGGTCTGTTCTAACTGCTGAATTACATTAACATGCTCCTCCTTAAGCTTTACGGTCTTCAGGACAGATTCCCCCTGTGGATGGAACAAAACAGGATTGTAATCCCACTTCTGAGCAGTTTCAGTTTCAGCTCTTTAAAAAGTCTGGATTATTGATGATACAGAATTAGTGAAGGCTTCAAGAAACAAAGTAAAATTTAAAGCTACATGCAATATAATTTATGGAAAAAAAAATCAGAATGAACTAGCCAGAAGATCATAGGCAGTTTCAGGGCACCAGGCAATAGCTGCACTGACATGCTTTGCATGACCGAAGAAGTGCCTTAAAACTGAAAGTGATAATATAAACCCTTAAGCTGCCGTAAACATATCCACTTATTAATCAGGGAAAAGGGGAAAATTATTAAATATTCCAATATACCTGTGCAGCTAATCATATCAGACTTTTAAATTTAAAATGTATTTCAAAGATTAAGATAAAATGGAGGAAATAAATGCATTACTTTCATAGTACAGCATGACATACAGTAAGTAGGAAAACCTGACACAAGCTGGGAAGATGCTGCCCTCTAGTGGGGGGAAAAAAGGCTTTCACTGGCATTTTATACAAGGCATTTCAGACAGCGTTACGAACCGACACTGAACAGCAATGTTCAGTTCACCCAGCAAGGCAACACCACAAAAAAAAATTAACATGAAATACACCCTATAAGCAGAAGAATAATCAAAGTATAGATTGCACTGGTTGACTTTCATTAGCTCTCTAAGGAGGAAAAACAATACAGGTGTGCATGTACTGAGCAAACCACAACCATCGAGGTATAGGTTACCTGTAGGTCTCGGATCTCCTCTCTCTGCTGCTTCTTCAGCCCTAGGATGATGGCTTGATGCTCTGAGAGGACAAGATGACAACGACATACTAAAGAGTTACCTGGGATATAGTCTTAGGGACTACAATTTACTTTTGTTCACTAGACATATACATGACACATTTCACGGGTGCAAAGGTAACAAATGTTTGCTGTTGAAACGTAAATTGTACCATGCTGGTGTTGGTGCTACACAATAACATACAAAAAGTACCCAATATAATTACAGTAAACAGAAAGTGAAAGTTTGACATTTTGTAAGGGGTTTGTTAGCAGTTTAAAACATATGGTTCTCTTGGCAAAAAAACTATGAGAAAAATTAATGGGATTTCAGAAAAACAGGGAAAATAACATCTGTGGTTAAAACGAGATGTAAAACACCTTAAAGTTTTGTCGTATGAGATAAATCCTTACTAGTGGTACTTCAACTAATTTTAATGTTTCACATGGATGAAATGAGTATGTTGCCAATGGTTTGCTAAAGGAAGTGAATAATAGATTCACAATTCGCCAATTTCCTAACATCACTCACAGTGGCTCTCCAGCAGTTGCTGATCTGAGACCAGATTTTTGCCAGCCCTGCGCTCTTCTGAAGGAGGCCTCCTAAAAGAACTTCTTTGTAATCTTAGTTATTGTATACAACTAAGATGGAGTGTATATAAAATTTCTACCAAAATGACATAATTTATTGAAGCGGACTTCAGGATAAAATATAGATAAGTTATACTAATTTATAAATTACTTATTTAAAATGTCAAATGCTATTAAGTAATATGCTGACTAATCAGACCCGTGCTGTCCACCTGCCATAACTCACCAAAACTCGATACACTCTGTCCCCCATGCTTACTCTAACTGAACCTGCCAACAGCCCTTTACAGCACCTGCAGCCCTCTATGTGACCAGATTTAAAATGGTTTCCACATCGCCTGGAATTTTCCAATCATCTTTAAAGAACGGCACTACAACACAGATTGGGACTGCCACATTGGATTGCTCACCAATCACAGGTTGTCTGACAAAATTGGTCCCAGATTTTTACCCAAGCTTTGTGTACGTGAAGTGAGGTAAGCGACTGTTGTAGTTCACTTCTAAGTAGGTCCTGTTAGCAAAATGTTAGCAATATATTAATTTCAGGGACACAAATCATCAGAATTTGGCAAAATACCCCATTAACAAATGATTTCTCATACAACAAAAACATGAACTTTTTTAAAACACATTTTAGTCAAAGATTATTTTAGCTTTAGCTAATTTTCTAAAATCCAGTCATCTTCCTCATAAGACTTTTGCTAAGAGAACTGCATGTTTGAAAATGCTAACAAACAGCCTTCAAGATGATCATCACTTGCGCTTCTCTATAGCCTCTGAAGCTTAACATATCTGACTTTGGGTGTAATCCTTGGCAAAGGAGAATTTAGAACATATATTCGTAGCATTTCCTTTCACAGGAAACAAAGCACACCAGAAAACAACTTTCAATCCAAGATTAACATATGGACCAAAACCAACTCATTAAACACTGCCATCAAGCAGAGAGTCAAGAACAGGAACAGGCCGGGAACAGGCCATGGACCATCTCTCAGACGTTTTGTGGCTTCCAAAATCAGTCAAACAGCTTGTTTGTTCCAAAGGAAAGTGATGGGAAAGTTCAGGAGGAGGCAAGTGCTTTGAATCTAAATAAGTCTGATTCAAACCATGTTGCTAGGCAACATACTACCCAAGCTGGATGGGACAAAGAGTAGCCCTTCCCACCCAATTGGCAACAGAGGCTATAGACAAGGGGGGGGACTTAAGACTTGATATTAAAATTCAAAAACATTTCTACTTAATACAAAAACTGAACATTCTAATGGGATGTCAAACAAGGACATCCAGATTAGTCTTACCTTCGTCATCCTCTAGTGTTATTGCATGGAGTAAAAAAAAAAAAAAAAAAAAAAAAGGGAACAATCCATTTTAAATGTAACCCCTCCCAAACTGAGATCAGGAGACTAAAGAAAATACCCTAAAGACTTAACAGCAAAGAAATCGCGACAGCAGGTCCAGGCAGCAAAGCAGACACGTGAAACTACATTAACCTCGAATTACAAGTCCATTTCAACTTGGTTTTGTCTTTTTCCCAGAACACACAAATCTACAAGCCCACTAAGGCAAACGCTACAGGCTTTTATTTGACCACTAAGAGCCATTTAAAAAAAACAAACAAACAAAGCAGAAACTAATAAACATTCACACAGCATCAGCTTGTCTGCTCAGGTAGGAGCCTCTGGGCTGGTGAATCAGCAGCCTTACCTGCCTCTGTGTACTTGAGCCCAGGTCGCTCCTCTCCTCCTGGTTTGAGTGGTGGCCAGAGGGCCTGGATACGGCCTGGGACGCGCCCCTCAAAGTGCTCCGCAGAGTGTGGGGGCTGACTGACTGCCGCCCAGGTATACAACTGGTCTTGCTGTGGTGAGACAGGGTATGCTTGTGAGAAGGGGGTGGGGTAGGGCTGGGCGATACAGACAATATCTTGATTTACCATCATATTAAATTTAAACAATAAGAAAATTAAAAACTTTTACAAACTTTCGATAAGAAACATTGCTTGATAGCACATATCAGATCGCAGAAATGAACGCAGTTCCAACAATCATATTCACAACAAACTCACTGCAAGGCTGGTTGAGTAAGAGGAGCATGCTACCTGCTACTGTTTTGGTAATATCATAGAAGCGGCGAGCACCCCGACAGAGGAAATTTCAACAGTGTGACCATATTTTGGTTTTCAAAAAAAGAGACAGGGGAGCAGGACGCAAAGAGATACTGTAGATAAACAAGGTAAACAGAAGTCAGTGGTGTGGTGGTACTTTGGCGATTTAAAATCTGACACGCAACAAACTAAACTCTTCCAAAAGCTTGAAGTAGCTGGAAGTACTACGACCTTTTCAGCACTTGAAGCATTGCTATCCAATTGAAGATACAGAAAGCAAGCACTTATAGTCACAAACACCAGCAAACAGGGTTTCCACTTACAATCTGAAGAAATACAGGTCAAATTGTTCTGTACTGGTTCAAAATGGGACAGGTTGCAAATTTACCAAAACCAAACCCTTCCCTGGAACAAACAGTGAAGCAGTCAGAGAAAAAAAAAACCCTATTCATTTATTTATTTATTAAAAATTAGATTTGCCATCGTTTTTCCATTCATCACAATCTGTTTATGAGGAATCCTAAGGGAATTTTAACCGAAAGTGGATCCATAAAAAGACAAAATTATGGCTTGAATTATATAATGGTAATGATCAAGACTGACTGACTGATAGGATAGAAAAAAATGTGATATTTAGCTATGTAGCCTAGGCCTTGGGTGGGGTGACTTTCAGATAACAGGGGGAACCTGGCCACTGTTCCACTAATTGCGCTACAACTTTGCCACATACATGGACTCATCACAGACCAGCACAACAATGAACAATAGAAGAAGCATTCAAACAATCACCGAAAATCATTACTGAGCAACTCTATAATCAAAGTAACTTCAAGGTCAACATGTCTGACAAAGAAAGCTTCCTAAGACCTGGATGCTGACATTTTTAAGGGTTGTAGTAACTTGTGCAAGGGTACAACAACAGGCCCAGACTGAATGACACTAGCCATGCATTAGTCACTGCATCTCAGAAGGAGCTGACCTCAAACAAGCGGCATTTTCTCCGAACAGCCTGCACAAGCGTTAGCCATGCCATGTCCAGATGCCTCTCCCTCTGGTCATTCCTTCCTTGTCGACCAACCAGCAACAGGGCCCTAAGGACCTCCAGCACATGGGCCAGATGGGCAGGGTCTCCATCAGTGTCCCCCAAGGTCCTGGGCACTCCCTTCCGACGCTCCATGGCCTTCAATGTTTAAATGATTCTGACTCCTATTAGCTAGACAAATTGCTGATTACGATCAGATCTACACTGTGGCAAATACGATGGCACTGGTTAAACAAATGAATCCTCATGCCGCTATTATAGTCAGCAACGCTTTCTCCTTAAAGAGAATGATGGCAAAATAAAAGTCTTTTCTAATCCAAAAGGTGCAGTTCTTTTTCAATCCAAAAGGTGGCTACAGATTTCTGAAACACTTTCTGCATCCATCCTTGCTGTTGAGAAGTCTGCAGTAGGCAAGGTATGCTAGTATATCCTTTATCTTTACAGATGTTCCAGTGGTCATAAAGGATGCCTTTCTCCCCTACTCTTCCACTCTCTTCTGCTGACAGGACTTTTTGCCTGGTAATTCTGTACCGCTTTCACATTCCTCAAAGGTTAATTTCTGCATTTGCCGCATGCGTATAGAAAAACAGCCAAACAAGAGAGAAGTGTCTAATGGCCTCTGCCAATTTCTTGCAAACTCGGTTCTGTGTCCCTTTCAGTGGCATGGAGTCCAAGGCTCCTTCTTTTCCCAAGTCCCAGAGATACACTGCTGCCTATGCGGCTTCCAAAAGATGGCCTGCCTGCAGTCAGATCAGGTTCCCCAATGACAAAGCTGCTCGTTTAGGTGTCCCTGGGCGGGTGGGGCAAGAGAGGGAAGGCTGTTATTGACAAATCAGCCCCAGGGAGATGCCTGCCATCGTTTAGCAGCAACTACCGCTGGCCTCTGGGTCCAAGATCTCATACTGGCGGGAAATTATTGAAGAAAACACTAACTACATGGTTACAGAACTAAATAAGTATCTCTAAAAACGAAACATTTTGAATGAACTGAAAGAAAAAAAAAAATACAAAGTAAACCTGTCATTTCCACTCCAACTCATGGCTGAATTAGTCAAGGGGGATACACAAGCTCACACAGACATATTTAAACTGTGTTGTGCATACATGAATATTAAAGAGGAAGTCAAATCACTTTGACAAGTGACTAGTGCAATTTAATGTTACAAATCAAACTGATGTCTGACTATATTGCAAGCTGCACCACATCATAACAGACACCCCTCCGATTCCTAGGTGGAGCTGCCTAGAAAGCTTAAAAACAGGAGGCTGGCTTGTTGCCCTAAAAAGCAGCTGAGTGTGGGCTTGCTTATGCAGCCTGTATGTGCACGGCACCATGCATATTTCACCCAGAGCAGAGAAAGGGAGCACAGAACCATGAATCATCAAAGCAGTCATGTGACGCTCTGGTGAGGAAACCTAATGAAGACAAATACTGTGACAGAGGGATGCAGCCATTCATCAATAAAGAAACAGCATTTGAACCAAGACTTCCTGTTAACTACAACCTGAATGAAGCGTGCGCTTTGCACATACTGCGATTACTGCGCTAGTGCCAATTAAGATAAACTCGTACAAAAAAAGAATGGTATATATGCACTTGTCGGGGTGATCTAAAATATTAACAGCATAAGAACATTTCACTTGTTTTTCATTTACATTTCAATTCTATTGAAGTCAACAGAATAAATGCATCACCAGTACATAAACAGCCTGAATTGCAGTTCAATGAAATATCTAGCCAAAATGCATCAACAAAAAGGGGGTTTCTCAATACTAAGAACATAAAGATCGCAATTCTGGCGTTGGCAAGAGTGACACAAGGAATCATGGGATTGTTCTCATTTGGCAAGGATGCAACCAATGCATCCTTGATATTTGGGGCAGGGCAAGAACGACGTCCAGGGATTCTTACCGTCGTCTGTACTTTTGTTCTAAATATTGAAATTGGTCTTCAGCAATTGAAGATGACATAAAATGGGTATGCGAGAACACAAGTACAGTGAAGTATGCATACGGAGAAACATCCAATGTTACACTCTTGCACTGACAAGAACAAAACCATCACTGCCAGTCTCACAGAATAATGGCCAACCATAATATTGTGCCTGCAGTTTCCTCCATGAGAAGCCAAAAGCTTTAAAATAGGTACATATTCTAAGAAGACACATCTAAATCACCCTTATCCTAAGTCTACTCATAAAAATCCCAAAATAGAACATTCAGCACCAGGTCCCTGGTGAGTCAGACAGATACAACGGCTGGGTTGCAAGCGACAGGTGAGAAGTGAGGCAGTCTCTCGAGCAGTGTGAATATATATAAATACATCTTAAAAATCCTGCTCTACTTTTGAGAAAAATAAATAAAAAAGAATTTTAAAGTCCTTTACGTAACTTTGGATAAACACATATACCATGCAGTTACATACATATAAATTAATGCAAGCAAGAGTGGAGGGCTCACATTGAACTTAGGTGCAATCTGCGAGGCACTCTCGCCATACTGCTCGCGAAAGCATTCACTGAAAGGCAACAAAAGGCCCATTGCCAGTATGCGCGAGCACAGCTTCTCTGCCTCTTCAGGCTGTGCGTCCTCCTGCTGCTGGAAGAACTTCTCCAGCAGGGTGCGCCCTACAGCAGAGAGAAAAAACCTGAATTAATTTCCACAAGACATTTGGTACACTAGGGCTGGGAGATGACACAAAAAACTAATAATATACCACACTCACACATGCACCTGGTGATTTTGTTTAGCAGAAAGTAAAATGTGAAAGCATGAAAAAAATATTTATATAGAACTCACTGAACAGCTGCAGTGTAAATTTATAAGCCGGGGGGGGGGAATTGCTGATTGTTGTTTTTTATCCTCTGCGAAAAATGACCGATTGAAGGGCCTGATTTAATTATGAATTTAAAGCATGTCACGGACCCAGAGCATTCATATATCTGGCAGAAGCTGAAAGCCAATTTAAAAAAAAAAAAAGTTACCTTTTTGTGTGTAGCCTAAACCTACTTGTCTGACAAAGGTGATCATTGCCAGTTAATCAGTCAGAAACCGAGTTACTTGTCTGATATCGCAATGACCGATATCATTGTATTGCCCAGCACTATTATATTATATACACATACATATATACATACATACATATACACACATATATATATATATACACACACACATATATATACACACACACACACACACACACACACACACACACACACACACACACACACACACACACTACATGTCCACAACACCACCAGTAATTTTGAATTGAATCAGCTGAATTCCCCATCTGACTCACAAGAGCTATAAGTTTTGCAGCCACCAAAACCAGGTTGACTACATAAAAATCAAGTGTGTCATTAAAACATCACAAAAGACAAGCTGTGTTCTTTATCTGTGTTTCCTCAGAGTTTTGATGCAAAAACAGACTAAGCAGCACAGTTCACGACCTGGTTTAAATCTATACAATAGGCATATAAAATGGCAGAAACTCAAGGGTTGGATAATAAAGTTCAATACTGTTGTGGCACCAACCACACTGCTTAGATATTATTCATAATCAAAAAATGCCTTCTCAAAAATTCTTTAGTACCAATCTGGATAAAATCAGATTATTAGCCTACATTTAAATAGAGATTAATAAATCAATATCTGTTTTTGCAAATGTACAAGCAAACAGAGACCTGCTTTCAAAGTATATACCTTTTGATTATATTTATGCTACTGCTTTTCCATGATTGATGTTTTCTGTCTGGTGGTAAGTGAAGTGCTGACAGTTAAAAAAAACATACTGGGCTTTCTTTTAAATAGGATAATGTATAAGCATAGCTAAACAAACATACAGTAAACAAAAATAGATTGGTGTAAGCATGTTTTTCTGTAGAAATTTCTCAACTGCAATAAAACATAACTTACAATTACATAATCCACTCTGCATTTGTGCCATCTGTCTAGGGAAAGTGTAGGACCTGAATTTCTTATCAGTATTAATGCTTTCATTCATTAGAATTGATGTTTCTGCTCAACTCTTCAATGTGCTACTGATTAATTTTTTTACCCTGCCAACACCAGTACTACCACTTAAAGTAAGCATACAGCCCAGTACAAAACCAGAATGGCAGGGAGGGTACATAGGGCTACTAAAAGGTGTATCGAGACTGCCAGATTTGGAAAGCTGGTAGCCCAGTGCACTACCATATGCATCGACAATGTGTACATGCCTGAACTTATGTGTACGTCTCTACTTTTTATGTTATGAAACTGCTTAGTGTGTGCAAAAATGCCAAGGAGCTGAAAATTCAAACTACAGATCTGTACTGTAATTTGTAATGCAATTTTTTTGTTATTGAAATTATTTTTATAAAATTAGTATCGAAAGAAGTATTGTTCAAGAACTGGTATCACAATCAAGTTAACTGTAGCGGTACTGAAAATAACAATACCCAGCCCTGAGTAAATCGCGAGGTAGGTCTGAACAGCTCTGAACATTTAATTAAAAGGGGTCTGGAAGCAAACAAACAAGTGTGCATATTTTAAAATGCTGCTAAAATATAAAAAAACAAAACTAATTTTAAAGACACAAATAATCCACACAAATCAGTCAGTCTAAAAAAGTACCGACAACCAAAATGCACAGACTTCAGAAATCTTCCCTCCTAGATGCCTAGGTGCATTTTGATGCATGTAGGAGGACAGCTGCAGTAGCATCAATGCACGTATATACAGTGTTAACCCCATATTTGCACTCAAGTCTGAGTCAGATGCTGCAGTGTTAGCATCTATGTCAATGCTGCAAGATGTGATACATTTCTAAAATTAGGTGATAATGAGATAAATTGATGGTCTAGCTAAATGATTTGCATGTCAAATCCCTTATCCTCCAGAGCCTCTCTGTATATAATATGCAGAGGTGGCAATTTCAGATCCAGAAAGTAAAAAATCCCGGGTTGAAAAAATCCCGGTCTGGATTTTTACTTTCTGGACCTGAAATTGCCACCTCTGATAATATGACAGGTCACCAGAGTGCAAACACATATATAAAGCGCACATAGTCTAAACATCATTTGCAGTACGTGCGTTATTAGTTTTAAAGCCATTGAACACTTTATAGTGGATGCAAATTCATAAGAAGAGAATAAGAATTCCTTTGATGTGGATAATTCAGAATCAGCAAGACTGCTTGCTTAAGAGGTTGTGGTGGGAACCCAAATTTAAAGTGACAGTACATGATGATCTCTTTTCACTAACTGATATACAAAAGAACGAGGGAGAACTGGCCCACCCACCACACAGGGAGGTTAAATTTAAAAGGAAACATAATGAAAGGTCTCCCATGTATTGTTGTTCTGCAGACTGTTTTCAAAGGCAAACAAATTGCTTACTGTGGTGCCCCACTTGCAAATTTCATCTGCTTTCATGAACTCAAACCAAGAAAACAATAGGCCTTATTTACTCAAGGCTAGTAGAGAGAATAAGAGAGACCATTATTTAATGCACACTATACAACTTCAAAGCCTTTAAGCTAACTCAAACATGCTATTTTGTTAAATAGCTCTGAAAGGATACATCAAATATCTTGAAATTGACCAAAACCTCCAAATAAACATTAAGATGTTATTCTATCAATAACAAGAAAGATACGTGTCTTTATTCATAAATTCTAAACAAGTTAAGTTCTTCCTAAAAAAAGAGCAACAACTGCTTGACAAAGTCAGAAAAGATATATGATTTCAGTCAACGGTAGCTCATTCTCAGCCTCATAAAATATATCGCATGCACTGGCTAGGGACAGCAGGAAGTGTACAGTAAGTCAAGAAACGAGACCGGTTGATCATGCATTCAAAATCATCTCTCAAAGTAAATTTTTTAACATGGTGGTCGAAATTAACCTAAATTGGTCCAGTAAACCTCCAATACCCAAATTGACAATTGGAAGCTTCAGTTCTTAGAGAGAATTCAATGATGGATGATTCATAAAAACAACAATCCAGTTCTAACCATGGCCATACTTAAAATAAAATAGAAAATGGCTGACTATTTTACACATACAGCAGAGGATTTTAAATATTACATAAATATAAGGTTTGCATAATATAAGGATTGCATTCAGATTAGTGAAGCTACAACCCTGGGTTCCATTAAATCAGAGCTAGATAAGATTTTAACAACTCTGAGCTATTAGTTAAATTCTCCCCAAACGAGCATGATGGGCCGATTGGCCTCCTATCGTTTGTTCTTAAGGCCAGACTGTCCATATGAGGGAGTGATATCAGGACACATTTAAAAACCCAAAAATTCTCAAGATTACTATTATTAGCAAGGGGCAGTCTGACCGCAGCACTGCACATAAAGACAGTGACACGCAGTCTCCATAACAAAACTGGTTAATAACAAAGTGACGCAATGGCCCAGCTGATTTCCCGCCACCATCGATTCCCTTCTGGCCCCCCTCAGAATCAATGGCATATCTAACCTTCCTCTTCCTCAAAGCTAAAGTATACATTAGCATTTAAATCAATGAGCAAATTATAAACTTAATCACCAACTGTCTAACTGGAAGTATCCCACCTCACAAGATCGCTGATGTCTGAAATCTACACACTCAGGCTTGTCTGGTCATGCTGTGGGTGACTGACATCTCAGATCGATGCTGAAGACTGGCACATTCAATGCTGGTTGCAAATCAATGAAGCCCCCACCCCCAGAACGTCAGATAAGAGACTGATCTGAAAACGGTACAGAAAATGCATGCCAATGGTCTTCCTACAGGAAGGGGGCTGGGGGATATTCCAGAGAGCCTGCAGCAGCAGCACTGCAATGCTGCAGAAGAGCTGCACAGGCTAAAAACAAACACGGTGCCATGTGCAGTAAACCGGTGGAGCTGGGGGGAAATTCAAGTTGAACAACTGCCGCATCTGGTCGCAGCACGAAATCAGGCTTTTACAAATCAAATACTGGAAAACATGGAAATGCAAATGAAAGTCCAACATACATAGTTTAAAAAAAAAAAAAAGAAAAAAAAGTATCTGCTATATTTTATTTATATAATTGTTACACACACACATCAGAGCTGGTTTCTACTGATAAAGTTGTGATGTCATGTGGTGTACCTGTTTTATGCCTGAAGTGTTTGGACATACTTAAATAAGACAGGTTTCATATGTTTTAAAAAAAAAAAAAAAAAAGAAAAACAACAGCCTCATGCCTCAATGATCACGCTTTACTGTCCCATTGAAAGCATATTTGAATCTAATTAATGAATTTTCGCATACAAATAATAAAATGCCCTAATTATCTGGGTACTTTCCAGGAAGTGTGAGGGGAAATCAGCTATGTTAAGAAAAATGATGAAGGGAAATTAACACCAAAATGTCACACTTCTGGTCAAACTTTCCATTTCTACCACAGAACAAGCAGCCATTGTTTGGTCTGCAGCATTCATACTGCATAAAAGACTCAAACTAGTGCACAGCAAATGAGACACAAAAATGACAGCCCCCACCCCCTTGCGTGCCCCAAAGTCAGTAAGATGTGCAGTTAGTTGTCCGTTCCTTCACCAACACAGGAAACAAACAGTACAGTTCACCCAAAAATGGTATTTCTAATAAAAATTATTAGAGTACACCACAAGGCCAGAAGCACCATAAATTGTACAGACATGTCACCTGATGAAAGGTAAACAAGAGGTAACACATGCTACTCACCTGAGAAGACATCCTGGAAGCTACATGTGGAGGATTGCACACAGGATGACCTCCGTGTTGCACACAGGGGCTGACTTCCACTTCTCAGCCTCTCCTCAGAGCCCCCATACTCTAGGAAATCAGTGGATCCAGCTTTACTGACCCGCACTTTACTCAGTTCCTCCGTCCAGTCTGCTGATCGGCTCAGCAGGCCCGTGATACTGTGAGAGCGCTGCCTCTTTAACCGCCGCCTTTCGGTCCGGCAGCCGAGCTCATGCCCCCGTCGTCGGAAAAGGGGACTCTGGGATGGCGAGTGAGCCGGGGAGTGGTTCGGGGAGCTGAGCTGTCGGGTGGTGGTCTTGATGTAGGAAGGATGAATAGGGGGGTAGGGCTTGACCGAGGGGGTAGTCACAGTTGACTTAAGGAGACGAGTTGCCAGAGGGCTCTCTGGGGGCCATGGGGAGGACAGGCTACTTTTCCGTCGATGTGTAGGTGGGGGTGCCACGGGCTCTGCTTTTACATCCACTTGTTCATCAGACATCGGCAACTCCTCACCTACCAGACTCCCATTCACGAAGCTCAGCCCATCCTCGAGATTCCCAGTAACATCACTAATACCTCCGTTGAAATGGGCAGCTAAATCCAATCCATCCTCCACTGGCTCTTCTGCACTTTCAAAAGAGCCAGTGAGGTCAGGGAAGCTGGTGGCGCTGGTCGTCTTGGCAACAGGGCTCCCCACTTTCTCTTGCTCCTCGGTTGCGGGGGGCTGAGCTTCATCGCTCAATAGCCCTGGCCCCTTTGTCCCCACCGCAGCACAAAGAGCTTCCCCATATTCGGGGCTAACCCCATTCAGCTCCGGCCCGGCTCCGGCCACATTGTTCTCCTCAGCAGTTTTATCCAGCAAAAAAATGGGCTTGGCAACCAGGCCATTCTCCTGGTCACCGGCAGCCACGAGGGCAGCAGGAGGCTCTGGGACACATGGGGCAGCTGCTTCATCGTTAGCTGCTTGTTTACACTCCACTTTCCAGCTCAGATCCTCGGCAGCTGAAATGATGACCCCCTGCTGCAGCCTAATCGCCTGCTGGATATCAGCGAGCAAATCCTCTTGCTCCGCCGCCGAATGGAAGCTGTAGATGTCTGTGTCGGAGCCCGAACTGGCTCTTTGTCCATTCTGGATCTCTACGGTGTTCTGCTGACACACAGCAGTGAGGTTTAAGCGGTCGGCCTCGGTATCCGAGTGCCCCAACTCGTCGGCCGAAAGGCTGACATCGGGGGTTTTGGTCTGAACCGATACGGCGCTGTCCAGCTCATCCTGCTGCAGGGCCTGGGAGCTCAAAACATCCTCTCTGGAACCTCCTGTGGATCCTTTTGCCTTAGACAGGTTCTTGCGAATCCGAATATTGGAAAATACAGAGGTTTTGGACTCCGACTTGCCTTTCTTTTTGCCAGGGTCCGCCCCCTTGCCGTGCTTGCCCTGCGATTTCTTGCCGTGGAATCCTTTCTTTGTGTACTCCGCCTCATTGAGCCCCACAGCATCGTCAACCCCATCAAAGGCTTCCCCCGATGCTTTCTTAAGCTTCCCGTCCTGGTTCCCCATGATGTTCACCGGGCACGCCTCCGCAGTCAGGCCATGCTCAGGAGCCGCTCTGGATGCGTCTGGCGGCCTGGGCAGGCTCTGTGATGAGGCGGCTGCTGCTGCTGCTGCTGCTGACGACAACGACGACGACGCGGAAGCAAATGCCTGCTCTCGCTCTCCCCCCTCTGCTGGCTCTGCTACACTGCATAATGGACTGCTGGCGGAGAGTCCCACTGGGGCATGCTCAGTGCAGCACTCCCGCACTCTGCAGTCTGAATCGTCCCATCGCAGCAATGGTGGCTGCTGCTGCTCCCCCCGCCCACTCAGGGTAAATATGCTGATCTGTCGCCCCTCTGTGAAAGGGGTCCTGACAAAGATTTCCCTTAGTGCTGGGACCTGAGACTCCACAGTCTGGATGACTTGCATGGTGAACTGCTGAGGTCGGGTTTTAGCCCTGCTAAAAATAAAACGTTATAGGTATTTCTGAAAACAAATCCATTTACAAAACAGATGCACAATTACTCTCATGCTGCAGCAGTTTAACAAATCCGAGCTTGGCTGGATTACTCATCACATAATTAATACTTAAATCCCCAAATTAGGAATTCCCAATAAAGTATTACAGCATCTAGCTAACAGAACAGCAACAATTCAGTACCACTTGCAGTCACTTTGTAAGTAATCTGCAAGGCATACTTTTAATTGCATCCCCGGGGGGAGGGAGATAGGGTTACATACAGAGGGTACATCCTCTTTTGCCACATGCTGCTAAGATACCATGTCTTCCCTGTGGATTACAAATTTTAATGATGCAGTCAGAATGATTTTATACATTGTGCTCAACCAAAACAAAATACCTCAGTACACAAATGCTACTATAGGATCTGTAATGATTTATAAGAGATTTTTCATAATAAAAATTGAGAAAACACCCTACTGAATTAATTCCACTAATCTGACTTTTTATTCATACGCAGCTATTGTACGAGCGTAAATGATTCATTAAAACAGACGCCTAGGGAAAATGCACCGAGAACTGCACAAACTATTGAGACTAAATTAAAGGGGAAGGGGATAACATGATGTCATCTACATGGTCCATTTTACTTCATCTCCATCGACATGCATTACATAAAAAACACTCAATATCCCTCCACCCATCTTTAAGCCACCAACACGGTCACATGACAACTAAAATTAAACGAGGCCAAGGAAGGAAAGCCGCGCATATGCTACGTATAATCCAGCCGCGTTTACCCGGCTTTCGCCATATTAAGAGAAGCTTTGCATTAAAATTAAGTGACAGGATTGCCGATTTCATTTATTGAGCCCACAGACAACGCATTTAAAAGTACGTAGATTTATTTACGCGTAACACATGAGAACGAGTCTCGGACCATTTTCGATGATCTGCCGGCATTTACTCTGGCTCTGGTGGTATCTGAAGCGAAGTTTAAAACCATTTGCATAATAGAACCATACGAAGCATGCAAGTTCCAAACTAAACCACTCACTCAAGCTGTCAGGTCGACCGCGAACATTATAGCTTAAAATTAAGATACAAAACAGCCATTAAAATACATTTTTCCGAAATACTTTATACAACATTAATTTAACTCGATTTCCGTATAAATCAGTAGTTCTTAACTTTTGTACCTTCAGCCACTGAACATATCTGCCCCATTACAATCGAATTTAACTAATATTTAAGAGCATTGTCAGGCGAGTCAGGTGTACAGGAGGTAAAATATATAATTTTTATAGTTTATCCTGCCACATCGCACTTAAAAAGTCTCATGTCATCCTTGTAAGTTCAGTTTTATAACAATTAAATTACAGCCTTATATCTCAATACATGTACTTTCAGCGCAAATACAAAGAAAACGTAACCATGTTCTGACCACGGCCTTAGGCTATTTTAAAATCAGTTAGATGCTTAACCAAGTACTTAATTTATCCCATTGGGAAAGTGTTGTTTTCTCTAAACTTTATCATTAAAATTACTGAGGCTGAAAAAATCTTTTCTCCAAATGAATATTAAGACATATCCCATGGAACAGTTTTTATAAGCCGAGGGTAAGATCACATAATTACACTCCTCTGAAGTAAATCGAGTCAATAACTAACATTAAAGTTACTTAATTAGAAGAAAATAGCTGGCGTTTACAGACCGGTCGCGTGAGGTACCTTCAGATGGGAGTTTTAACGTTGAGCGCCATTACGGATTCATCTTTTCAAAGTCACGAACTTTAAAATTTGAGGTACTTAATCGGGGTTAACTGTACGACTTTCGTCGCTGTAAATGAATATCAAGCACCGAGAAAACACTCGAAATTCAGAGGGCGTCTATTCCGCTTTACTATAAGGGAGCGACCGCACCGGCGTTACGGCTCATTACCCTCACGCCGTTGGTCTGTGGACACGCCCCTTCTGCGACCCGCCAAAACGCTCGATTGTACCACGTGGTTACGGCGCGCGAAAGCCCTGCTGGAAGCCCCTGTAGCGAACCGGGGAAGTCGGTCCGCCCATATATGAATGAAAATGGTTTGCTGAAGGTCGTTTTTTTAAAATATAAATTATACATCAGTGCTTAGGTTCAAATTATGCTGAGAATATGTATCATTGATTCATATAAAAAGATTGCAGTCCCGTGTATATCACGTTGCTTGATTGACATATAGGCCCATGCCAGGGTAGTATAGTTTGCAACGTGTATTTGCGCTTAGAAATCGGCTTTGTTTTGCATTGTATGTTTGTATCTGTGCACTTTATGTACTTGCCGCGGCTTGCTAAAAAATTAAAAACGAAAAATTTTCTTAAGAAGTAAAAGAACAGTTTGAGGCATCGGCAAGGTTTTTTGTATCATTCGTTTTAGTCATAACCATCACTCACTCTCTCATTTTTATGCTACTTTATACCTATATTCTACCCAGGGTTTTTACATAATATTGCATAGCAATTAATTTAGTGGTAATGGAAGACCTTGAATAACTCTCCAATCAGATTTAAGGTTTAGGAAGCTTTTAGGTGGTCTGCTGGTACTTGAGGCTCATAGCTTGAATCGATTTAATCTTACCTATCCATTATCTGTACCACTCGTCCAATACAAGGTCATTTAAAAAGAACATTGACAAAGCGCAATTAATGTTGTACAGTAAATAGAAAAAGTCTGGAAGACAACGGAGGAGAGGAAACAGAAACTGTTTAAACCCCCAAACATGCAGGTCTTTGTATGAAGCCGCTTATTGTCCAATGATCTTCTTAGTTTCAGTTTTGTATTAGTCAGTGAGGGGACCAAAACGCATTTCCCTGAGGGCCTCGAAATGTACTGCAATGTTATTGTTGATTCTCATGACCAAGTCACAGTCATGAATTACTCTGGTTTACAGATTATCTAGTTTGTACACCTTAATGAGGACTCTCACCTTACATCTAAGGGGGGGGGCATACTTGGCGCTTCCTTTCAACATTGATACCTTTCCTGAAATGATGAAACAGAACACTCCAGCAGTCTCACTATAAACCACAGTGTTACAACACAATCTAGGTAAACAGCAATACAATGTACCAGTAATCCATTTCATTTAGGTGGCAAGATAGTTCAAATGTGCAGCATTAACATATAATATTGTGTGAAAATGAGCAAAAAGAGAAACTGCATAAAAATTCTATTACACGCATTGTTCGGCCGGCTGACACAAAAGTGTTTCTGTAAATCAAACACAAGCACAGAATTCCTTCTATGGAAACAATGCAGCTCATTGTTTCAATATAAAGAGGGTGGTTCATTTTGATGCTACTCGAATATGGCATTACTGCACTTAGAGTTGGTAATTAAACACAAGCAAGTAATACAGCTGTAAATAGTGAAGCCACATTTTGTATGCTGTCTGTTCTGTTCCAATTTCTGCTGACATTAGGCACTTGACAATAGCAATTCATTAGATTTGATGTATCACCGATATTACAGACAAAGGCTTTTACATTGTTTATGGAGATTAACTCACCTCAACAGCGCTAATGTGTAGCACCCAGCTGCAAAATGCAGAAGATCCATTTCATGGTAGAATGCTTGCCACATATCAGTTTTCGAGGCGAAGGGATCAGTTATTTAGGCAATTAATATTCTGGGTAATGATCGTCATGGTCTTTGTGATCCTTATAAGCACCCTCACAGCTCTAATAAACAGCATGTGTTTTTATTGACCACAATGAGTCTGCTCTTCCGCTCTGAACATTGGTGGTTGAAATGATCCAGATGGAGAATTGTCTTTTACTTTAAAACAGAAACTGTTTGTCATGTTGCTCAAATGAAAGCTCATTTCCTGAAAAGCTCATTACAAGTTAGGTAGATGAGTAGAACAAGCTATTTGGTTTATGTTATTTACTTGATTCTCCCTCCAGAGACGGATGGTCCTTCCCTTCCTACAGTAACCAAAATTCTTTTGGGTGATATAACTTTTAATATACCTATTAACTATTTTTTTAGAAGGGTGGCTGTCTATAGCTTGGGTCCAAGTATATGGTTATAAAACAGTACTTATTTTAACCTGAAGATGGCAGCATCCTTCTCAAGATGCATTTAAAAATAATAATTTGAACCTGCTTTTCAAATGGAGTTTGATGGCCTCTAATTTGGATGCTCAGAACTCCTTGTTGAGAATGCCTAATTATCAACGAAATAGGATGTTTCCAGTTGAAGCAAGTATTAAAGGCCTACCAGTATGAACAGATGAATGGTTCTTTTTCAGTCTAACGTTTAAGTTGTAGGTGTACTGTGTCCAACTAAACATCACTATATATTAAATCGTAAAACAAATACTTTTAGCCCTAGATTCTGATTTCCTGAACCTGTGAAAAATTCCACAAAATAATTCTCCTGCTGTTGAGTGTTTCCCCACTTGTTGTTCACAGTATAAATGAGGTATCTAAAGAAATGTCCCAAATCCTATTATTGATTGCACATTGTTCAAAACAAATTAAGATATATATATGTATGAAGTAACAAGAAAAATCTACAAATGTGTATTTCCCGAGGAAAAGGCGGATGTGATTGCTTCTTGGCAGCGAGCAAGTTCTATAGGATGTTGCTATTTAAAATATGTAGAAATTTTTTGATAGGGTGTTATACAGCTAACTTTTCTGCTATGCTATTCAAGGTGATTCTTAAAGTGTTGCTGGCTGGTTGCTATAGTATCATTGCTATGTTGTTCCTAGGTGGGTGCTATGTTATCTGTTGTGGTGCTGGGCTGTTGCTATGCTACTCAATGTGGTTGCTAAGGTGTTTCTAGGTGGTTGCAACAGTGTTTCTACAGTAAGAGTTAAAAGAGGGTGTGAGAGTGTTGCTGTGGTGTCACTTCGTACTCAAAGTGGTTGCTAAGGTAGTTAAGGTGGTTGCTAGGGTTCTGCTATGGTACCTTATGCGGTACAGTAACTGCGGCTCTGCAATCACACTAAGAAATCTTGATAATGGGCAAGAGTTAAACAGGGATCAACCACTTTGAAAATTCCCAAAATGAAATATAAACAAAGAAATTGGATGTATGCCGCTTCTAGGACTGGCAAAAATTTAATCTGAAGACTGAATCATGTCCCAAAAAATGATATAGTTTTACAATGACGTGTCAGAGGAGATCAAAGAAAAACAACGTTATGTCAAGATTATCTTGATTGTTTTTCTCCCGACTTCCGGCACCTCGGGCTCATAATGTCCAGTCCTCCTCCAGAAGGGAAATGAACACTTAATGCCATAGAAGTCTGATAAGCTGGAGATAAACTGAGGAACACAATGAGCCACAGTATAAACGATGTTGGCCTGGTGGTTCAGTCACGCCTCGGTAAATCTTTGTTGTTACAAACTATGTTGTGAAATGGTGAAATGTAACACACTGTATTGCAGTTAGCACATCTGTTCCAAAATTTCATGCTATGCGCATCGTGATTATTAAGTATTTTGCATTTTCAAGTTGTCTGAAGTTGGTTTGCATCCTTATTCAACTAACAAAGGGATGGAACTAGTTCAGAGATTGGAAGATTGAAATGGGTGGGTCAATTTATTGTATTACGAAAGTGTAATGTAATACATAGTTTTATAAACAGCTACACAGAAAATAAAAATATATAGAAACGTACTGCTGTTGCTTTGAATAGATGATGAACTTTGACGTAAGTGCTACTAATGCTGTTCAATGCCGACACCTAGTGGTTATTTGTAGGAAATTCAAATTTCATGTACAAGGTATCTGGAGATCTCATTGTAAGAACAGGCCATATTGTGTCTGTCACTAGATTTGTAATAAAATGAACCACAATGAAATCGCTCCATGTACACGTGTGCTACAAACTCATGGCACTTTAAAACAAATTTGAAACTAAATAACTGATGAAAAGATTGAGGTGAAAATCTGCATATTATCTGTAAGTCTACAGAAGTGGTCTTGTAAAGATAGGTACAATGAAAAGTAAAAGGTACACAATATCTCTATATTTATTGCTGTTTTAAAGCAATCCATAGACCATATACATACACAAACTGTATTTAAAAATGGCGCCACTTGTGGCTCTTCTGTGTACAAAGTAATATTGAAAGAAAAGAATCACACCAAGCAGGATGGACCAAAGACTATGTAGCGGGGGTTATGAGGAGGATAATCATCGCTACAAAGATTCACTGCCATGTTGGATAAAAATACATGTATAAAAACAATGTAGAATCACTTACTTCACAGTTTGAAATATGATATCCCACCAGGTAGAGGGGAAGAAGTCTATACGGCCCCCCCCCCCCCCCCCCCCACCCCCCCACCCCCACCCCCACCCCCCCACACCCCCCCC